>JARYHS010013631.1:5407005-5700995 GCA_031002005.1 Vandiemenella viatica | reverse complement strand
ACTGCACATACGGTTCACGTACACGCTGTCGCGGCATGCTACCAGTGTTAAAGACTGAGATGGAGCTCCGTATGCCACGGCAAACTGGCTGACACTGACTGCGGCGGTGCCCAACCGCTGCGCAGCTAGCGCCCTTCGACGGCCAACACTGCTGTTCCTGATGTGTCCGCTGTGCCGTGCGTTTGATCATTGCTTGTACAGCCCTCTCGTATTGACCGGAGTAAGTATGGTGGGTCTTACACACCGGCGTCAATGTGTTCTTTTTTCAGTTTCCAGGAGTGTAATCATTTAATGTGTAAATAACAATCTCCGTTATATTTTAATTATCCTGTAACTTATTGTTTGTGCACTGAGAGCCTTGTACCCCCCACCGTTGGTACAGAGTACTCTATTTACTTCCGAATCCTTGATTTTGTAAACATGTATGTATTTATTTGAGAAACATTCCAGCTGATGTAAAATTCTTGGTTTATGTATAATTATCCTGTAAATTTGTTTATCTGTACAATGCTTTATTCATTTGTATCAAGCCAATTATCTGTATAAATAGCTGATGGTTGCATAGTGCCATTTGGCGCTTCAGGCCATATAAAATAAAATAAATTTAAAAAAAGCCTTATATAGTTAAAAACAAAGATTGAAAATGCTTTTTTTTTTAATATTAAAAATACGTATATAGTCAATACTGAATGTTTTTTGTAATTTTCTAGAAAATATGCCTAATTTGCCGGGAAGTGGCGGTGCGGTCCCCTACGGCACTGCGTAGGATGCGACGGTCTTCGCGTGCGTATAAATAGCTGATGGCTGCATAGTGCCATTTGGCGCTTCAGGCCAAATAAAACAAAATAAATTTAAAAAAGCCTTATATAGTTAAAAACAAAGATTGAAAATGCTTTTTTTTTTTTAATATTAAAAATACGTATATAGTCAATACTGAATGTTGTTTGTAATTTTCTAGAAAATATGCCTAATTTGCCGGGAAGTGGCGGTGCGGTCCCCTACGGCACTGCGTAGGATGCGACGGTCTTGGCGTGCGTATAAATAGCTGATGGCTGCATAGTGCCATTTGGCGCTTCAGGCCAAATAAAATAAAATAAATTTTAAAAAAGCCTTATATAGTTAAAAACAAAGATTGAAAATGCTTTTTTTTAAATATAAAAAATACGTATATAGTCAATACTGAATGTTGTCTGTAATTTTCTAGAAAATACGCATTGCAAATGTGGAAAGCAACAGATGTTTGGCATTTAGTGCCTTCCAGCGCGGAACGTTGGGTGCAGTGGTGTTGGCGCGCGACTGCCGCGTCATGACGTCACTGCCCGTGTCGTAACGAGCTGACTAGTGGCACAGCGTTCGGCTGTCTGTCAAGTCCCACAGGCTGCCGGTATCCGCGCTTAATTGAGTCCGCGTCTGGGGACAAGTGTCAGAGCAGTACATTTCAGGTCACAGCACCGAATAGGGAACTGCCTGCGTCATTACGAGAAGAGTAGAACCCTGCCCACGAGGGAAACGAGACAGGTAGCAGCTGTAATTAGATACAGGTGTTTGTAATAGAGCAGGACGAGGCCGTAATTAACACTGTAGTTACTGTTTATACATCATTTATCTCTCCTGATAACATCCCCATGCAGTTTGAAAGGATGGGTTCCCTTTGTTCAACAGCAGGACTTCACATTTCAGATATCGCTACTTTGGGAAATGGCCTTTCTTGATTGTAATAGGCTTTTACTTCTACAGAATTCTACATTAACATTACAACCACTGTTAATACGTGAATTACATCTTTCTCATTCCATTATAGTATGAGAGCATGGGTAGAATCTCCAGGCACCTTGATCGTGTATTTACGACTCTGTTGTAGTTGCAGTTTATCTGTTTGCAGAAATCACTGTAAACGTTTCCACTTAATGTATAATGTATTCTGTTATGTCTAAAACAATAAGTTTATTTCATCTGCGATGTTTTCACGGTATAATTCATAAAATTTTTAACGTTGATTTGTTTCAATAGTCTGGATGGCTTTGTTTTACCTTAGAAATCTCTCTTGATAAATTGTGTAATCTTACATTTAGGACATGCAATAATACAAGTGTCTGGAATCCCGTGTGCCAAGAAATTGGAAACATGTGGCTTTATTCCAGATCCCGATTTTTTTTCTTTTATCTTTAGGTCTATCCGGAATTGTTATTTCACATGAGCGTAATTTTTCTACTGCTAGCCATTTACTTGTGACTAAATTTTTTTTTAGAAGAGAAGAGAGGCTGTGAAAATGACCATTGTATTAAGCGAAAGATTGTTCTAATCTTCTGTGTTATTATACCAGATTTTTTTTTAACGCAATATGAAAATTTCAGAAAGCGAAATTTATTAATGGCTCTATTTATTTCTGTAATGACAGTTTTTTCTGAACTGCCTGATGCGAAAACGATTACACAAGAGGACAATGTACAGACACACAAATTTTCTCCATATAGCTCCAGAGGCAGACAGAAAAGTCGCAAAGAAAAAAAATCAATAATTTAAAGATAGCGAATCGTTTTACGTCAGCGATCTGTAAGCAAGGCAGCGACAAATGCACCACAGAATATTATTCTGAAGACAATTTGTACCTTTGGTAATATTTTACTGTTATTAAGGACCAAGTCCAACGAAGCGTAATAAAGATTTACTCTAATTACTACCTTCGTGAAATGTAAAAAATCTTTGTAATTCAATTAATGCATAAGAATCGCCAGTCACTAATTATAAATGTGTTACAACTTCCTAGTTTAATCTCAGTGGTTTTTGATAACCCTTCCACCATGTTTACCCCCAGAACAGAAGCAGTAATTTATCGATCACTTCATTTAATGAACTTTGTTTACAGTATTATATGCATTCACCTGGCTAATTCAGAACTCACACAGTGGCAGAGGACTTGTTGTCCAGCGAAAGTGGAAAAGGTATATAAATAGATACAACAATCATGAATACTCACTTAAAACCACCCGAGAATTTCGGTGAGAACTTCATTCACCTGTTATTTTCGAATATGGATGATTCGCGACTAAAACAGAAAGAAGCTGCTGCTTCCATCTTGATAATAATGCTTGAATCATTGAAAATAACAGCCTCAGGCACAGCAATATTATTTTTATTATTATTATTATGGCCTTACGCCTCGTCGAGGTCATTAAATGCGGGAAAGGATGGCTTTTTGAATGAAACATCCGGGTATTTGCCTGCAGCGATTTGGGAAAACCATGGAAAACCCAAATATGGATGGCCGAACGCGGATTAGAACCCACGTCAACCGAATGCGAGGCCAAAGCATTACACACAGGTATCTTGGTGTCATACTAGGCAGAACATTATTAATCAACACCTTATAATAACGGAAGTTAAGATAAAAACAAGGAATGACGTGCAGTAAAATGCTTGTGATCCAACATGGGTTTCCTTTCCCTTTACACTGCGGGCGTCGGATTATTATACTCCGCTCAAGAATACTTTCCTCCAGTGTGGTTTAACAGCCTGATATCGTATATCATCAAATTTTCACTATACGAGGCACTCTAATGGCTTCCATCATTCTGTGGCTGTCCATTCCGAATAAGGAGGACGAAGAAATCCCTGTCCGGGCAGCCAGATTTTGGTTACTCATGGTTTTCCGAAATGACACCGGGTTAACGACCAGTTGGTTCCTTCAAAATGCCGTAGCTGAATTCCTCCAGTCCTTTCGCTACGCTAACTACCTCGACCTCGACGAGGCATAAAGTCATAGACAAATAGAATAATAAAATACCTAATATTCGGTGTTTAATGACTCTTAGAAGATTGTGCAATAAACTTAAGCGTATCGAAAACTATGCATCGAATGTTTCACTTGAATAAGTTTGTGCATCTCTCCTCTGTATTTCAGAAACAAATAATTGGCAAGGGGTGATAATATTAAGTAGAGACTGGGTTCACTATGTTTGCTGAGGGAGTATTTCGGTCTTTCCAATCAACAAAACATAACACGTACGCTTGATTCGGTCTGTGAAGTTTTCTTTATGGAAATATAGGAACGTAGAACGTTTGCTTTTTTATTTTCACGTTCCTTATAGAATGCGAAACTATGTTTCTTACAACTTGTCACGTTCTGAGAAAGTTCAATGTCTTCGTTTAGGAATAGAATAAAACCTGGAAGTATGATATTTTCCAGTGTCAAATGAAACAGGAGATTTTTATAATTAACGGAAATATATTAATTAAAAGTGGTACTACTTCTTTAGAATATTACGAAGAATTGGTAACTACAATTTCACTACGCCTTATATCCCAGTATAAGCCAGGTTATGTGCCTGTTACTTTTTTTAGAACACCGTCACAGCTTACCACTACACTAAAGTCATAACTTTGAATTTATATGCTGCGTATTCATGAGGACATGTTTGAAGTATTACGTACAATATTAGAACTTTTATCGAGGATTTGGATGGTATGGATTATGAAAGAATGTAGGCACGCCTAATTACCATCGGATTTGCAGGGTGGATGTCATATCACTGAAACAACCGTCTCTGCCTTTCAATTCAAGAGGCAAAGCCTGGTGACTTCCACACTCAAGTGGACTTTTCTTACTTCAGAGCTGCGTGGAAGGAATGCCACGAATTTTGATACTCAGGCGCAGAATATTTGGAATTCTATGTTTAATGAGTTTTCACTAATGAAGAATTCTCAAAGCGGCAGAGCAAGCCAGAGCCGACGCGTAATTCAAGCAAGCTGGAAACCAGAATTCTGGGCTGTGTGAGCTAATTAATTATTGATGGCAGTCACTGAGCTGATCAAGACCGCAAATTAATCTTCCTCCGGGTACTGCATTCCAACTACCAACGATCAAAACTATTTACTATCCGCTTGAAATTGAGATCAATGGGATCATTCTCATGGGTTCTTTATTTGCGTTTGCACTTGTTTCTAAAAAAAAAACCTTAATAAAAAAGTTACGAATTTATAAATATCATACAAGTGAATTAGAATAGTTTTATGTAACTAACGAGTGATCCAGGCACCATTCGAAAAAAAAAATCCACACGCACACTTTCATGACATATTTTTCAGCTTAGTGAATAAATTCTGCATGGAATAGAGCAAAAAGGGTTCTTTTAGGAAAACGTGTCTCTTTCTATTTCAAATTTTCTAAAATTGTTCATTTAATTATTTTTAAATGTCATTAACTCCTGAAATTTTTTTATAGTTTTCCCTCAGATTTACGTGTCTACGTATCATCGCAAATTCTGAAAAAAATAATTGTTTGATTAGTTTTAGAAATAGAGGGTGGTAGAAATTATATGTTTTGAAGGTTTTCGCTGAAATGTTCCCAGAAATAGTGGACTAAAAAGAAAGCTGCAAACATTCTGAGATTCGGCGGGCTGCCAGCTTTCATTTAATACCCATCAAAATTATACAAAGAAATGTTTTCCTTCTGCTGTCTTTAAACCGGCTATTATTATCTTCCTCCATCATGGTTTGTTTCATATTTTGCATTATGATGGTGTTGAGATTACAGTAGTTAGAACTAAAGTGGTGCGTAGTTACAATTTATAAGTGAAAGGATTCAGGTGTTATCACATTAATTAAGTGAGGTGTATTTTTTTTTAATTTGGGCCACATCTCGCCCTTGATAACATTTGGTAACGTAGGTAAAATAGTATTTGGTAAAATTGCTCTTATGTGGTCCTAGAATTAGAATTTTAGTTTTGTATGGTATTTTGAATTACAGAAAACTTTAATTTCTAGAACCATCCTGTATGCATTGAAATGAGATATGAAATTCATACCGTAATGCGGAGATAGTTAACACAAATTCTAATAGGTCAGAACATTTTTAAACATTGCAAACTGCCCGATACGAATCGTGTTTTCAGGTGATACGAAGCATGTCTTAATCCACGCGTACCCTCATATCCGACATTGTTCTTATACTTTCTCTTAGCATTTTATAATTGAACTACTTGCAAACAGGGCCTCTAACTGCCGTAGTCTCTGAAGGGAACAATCAGATTTTTTTCTCAAGTGTTTTCTCAGCGCTACCGCTTTCACGTAGATTGGAAAACTTTGTCGTCTGCGATGAATTTACTTCTACTGCTTCTTGTCTAACTTGCTTCAATTTTTAATGTGCATTGTGCCGTCTCAACATCCCCGGAAGAATAATTCTAAATCCACTGAAAAGGACACTTAAATTCTGTGTCAGAAATCAAACGTTTTCCTTTATTTACCAAGCATAAATTACTTTCTTCTTATTCCTGAGCAACATTTAAAATAAGGGATGTATTTAATATATTTCTATTAACATTTGTGTTCTAGTCACAAAGTAAAATTAAACAAGTACGCTTATAACTTTTGAAACAGATTTTATATTTTTGTTCAGAAATCCCTATCTTGACAAACAAGGCGTATGAGAGGATGAAAATAAGGAAATTCATTCGAAGCGAAATCATTCAAATTTGTATTTTAGTTAAGTGTGGCATGCCTATTTTCTCATCTCGGGCAATATAATGCTATCTCACATTATGATGCTACCAGTTCAGTATAAAATTTTGATTTGAAAGGACGAGTTTATTACAATTCAGGCGGTCAGTCTAATCTCAGTGCACCTTTAAACCATTGCTTCGAAAACAACGTCTGTAGTTTTGTGATCAACTCTTCATATGTGTATCTATCTACCCATTCTTTGAACGACTAACAATTGATTTGGATGAGAAACGTTGTCTTGCAAACTCTTAATGCAATTAAATTTCAGTGCATGTAGTTAATGTTTAAGGGATTCTGTTCAAGCTTGCTAAGCTATATTTGTATTATATACAACACGTAGGCATTAGACCTATTGAAATAAAACTTGAAGAAACATTTATTTCTGATAAATGCAAGAATCTGATGCGATGTACAATTATTTTACCAGTGTTTTGAGATTTTATATTTTGTCTTAAGTTACAAATTTTCCATTTAATTGTCTTTATATAGTAATTTAACTAAGTTCATATTTACTACCAGTATTTTTCTGTGTTCGAACAGTAATTCCGGTGATTATCCGAAATGAAAACATTCCCATATGTTAGTGGCTTTTGAGTTTTTGAAACTATACATCCTTAAAAATACAATATCAACTCTTATTGTAAGCTTTCCCTTAAAGAAAAAGAAGTAATGAATGGTTGAAACCTGTCACCTGTGGAACTCTGGGACTTCCCTCTAGATGCTGTAAAAGAAGGTTTCAGTAATTCAGTTCTGAGTTGTCTAAAAGAACTGTAGTATGCTTCTGCTGTTACCACACAGTCGACGCAACTAATAATGTTCTGAGGTCTTCACATAGCATGTTGTCTTTGGTATTTCCTACACTCTTTTCTATTTTCCTGTAATCATCGTTAGATAGCAGTTACCATCATTAATATTTAGAACATTACTGATTCATAATATAGTATTTATACTGAACTTGATGCAGAAAAAAAATAGTGCTTCAGAGGAGAAATCCTCTTACGTACAAATAACCGAAAATCACGTTGTAGAATATAAAATCGCTTTTTGGTTAAGATATAAATGTTATAAAAACTAAAGTTTAAACTTTATCCGATTCAAAAACCGAATAAAAAGAAAATCTGCTTCTTCTTTGTTTCCCTAAATTGATCTGACTGATAATAACAAGATCAATGGCTAATATAACTGAAGTATTGTAAAAGAACAATAACGGACCAACTTAAGGATAAATAAAACAGAGATATATCATTGATAGATGGCAACAGCCATTTCGAATACTCTTACGTAGATAAGATTCTTCTGCGAAAATTACTTATAAAACGTTGAGAAAAATTATGCAAAATTAGGATGGTGATTCGATTTTTAGTTTATATTGTATATGTTTCTTTCTGTCCCATATGCGAAGAGTCTCGGGGATGTGGAACAGCGCATATCACTGTTAACATAGTAGTAAATTTTGCCAAAAATTGATTACTGGTTAGTTACTCAGGATCAAAAAAGTGCAGAGAATAATATTTTTTGTTTATGCCTTTACACCTCGTTGATTTTGAAGTTACTGGATGCGGGAGTGGGTCGAGGTCATTGGACAGAAAGGAATTTGGTCATGGCACTCTGAAGGAGCCATTTCGGCGTTCACTTGGAGTGATTTTGAAAACCAAGGAAACCCCAAATCTGAATAGAAAGACAGGGTTTGAACCTGCATTTTCCAAAATGATTAAAGGATACCTAGCTTTAACTACAAATACGTAATATTCCATTTTGTTTACTAAATTTCAATGCAGTATGCAGATTCTTTTGTTTATTGTAACATTTTTAGATAGTTTTCAAATAAAATCATGCAACACATCATTCATTGAGAATAAATTTCTTTTTTATTTCTACACCCATAGAACAATTTATTCTTTCAGGCAACAAATACTAAGAAAAAATATCTTTCTCGCTGTGAGTTTGGTCCTGAAACAATTTTTTTTTCAGTCTGAATTTAATGTTGTCCCAGGTTCGTAGGTGATCTTTTTGTTGCAGCAGGAAACTGAATAATGAATTTTGAAATCGCAAAATGGATGTGAAATATCAAGGCCGATATGTTCCGACCATAGGAGTCCATCTGAAATACCATTCACCAAAGGGGAAATAGCAACATGATTTGGACTGAACGAACAATCCTAGTAATAACATGAAACTTCTGTTTCCGTTTTTGGCCAAATATTGATAGCATAAAACAATGTTTTCAAGATTTTTTAATTTCTTCCTCTCTCGCACTCCAGTTCTTTCTCAATTATTCACTCAATTGTTCCATTCCTTTTTCTGAAACTGCAATATCTGTCGTCTTTTCTATCTTTTCCTTTAAACTCTATTTTTGTTTTATCTTTGAAAACGAATCTGTTTCCATTTATACACTTAAGTTTCTTCAAGCTAAGAAGCCAACCAAATACAGATTTTGTTGATCTTTCTGAATCCACTCTCTTTAAATTCCAGTAAAAAGATACAATTTTTACTCTCGTTGTATCAGTAGTTTTTATCAGATCTTTAATATATTTCTTCAATTGTTCTCATATCCCTTATTTCACTGTTGTTTTTGGCTCTAGTATTTTCCTCTACACTTTTTGTTTCATTCATTTCTGTTTGACCTAACTCTTTTTATGTCTAAATGGCAAATGTATTCCGCTGCATAAAAACTCGTACTTCAACTAAATATGTTGGTGCTAAAAGTGAACGACAAACAAAGAATACTTAAGCTTCAGAGTTTCGCATAATAGCCTTTGAAATGACGAAGTGAAACTAATAGAATTTGGCTTGTAGGCACCAGAAACGCGTTTGGAAAGCATTACCGTTTGATATAGAATTTTCCTGCGGGAGAGCAGCAACTTGTCGCAATTAGAGCGTGCTCTGTCGCCACTCTGCTCTCGTTATATACGTGTGTGTGCGATTAGTCGAGACCACTTCTCGACCTCTCGATTCGACCCGCGCGTTCCCCCGGCTGAGTTCCGCCGCGCCACTCCAACTTGCGCTTCGCAGTCACTTGTCCTACCACATCAAAGGAGCCGACGGCGCCACCACAACTCAACTTGTGCAGGCGCTTCAGCTCGTCAGAAATGTAAAACGATTCTATTCTGCGACCAACTCTCCTTAGAGATTATGTCTCGATGGAGTTTAAATTAATGCTGACGTTTGTGTGACTGACAAGCGAAACTTTGCTGGAAGTTCTTCCTTCAACTATGATAAATGCTATAACGTAATGCGATCTCCACTGGGAACTGGTAACCACCATGTTAGTAAAACTACCAGTAAAAGCACAGGTATTTTATCATCACATTATTATTAGACGATATTCCACATCAGAGTTTTATAGGTATTTAAAGAAAAATTTGGTACGGCTATAAGTTGAATCAGTAATTTTTATCTTTAATATGCTCATGTCCCTTGTTTCACTGTTGTTTTTGGCTCTAGCATTTCTATTTGACCTTTTTATTATATGTTGTGTATAAATGGAAATGTATTCTGCTGCATGAAAACTTGTAGTTCAACTAAATATGTTGGTGCTAAAAGTGAACGACAAACAAAGAATACTTATACTTCAGAGTTTCGCATAATAGTAATTGAAATGACCAAGTGAAACGAAAGGTATTTGGCTTAGGAGCATCAGATTTTTTTTTTTTTTAAATGGCATCTGGCCTAGTCAGCCATACAGCCAGTTCAACGTGTGTGTTTCTTAAAACCACCCATGCCCTCGGCCAGACTCGAACCGGCGACCCCTGCAACGCGAATCAAGCACGCTACCCCTACGCTGCCGGGGTCGGCAGAAATTTGTTTGGAAAGCATTATTGTTTTATATAGAATTTTCCTCGAGACATCATCTCCTAGATAGTCACTTCCAGGTTAAATTTAATTTCGACTAACGCCTTATATATCGTAAAGTGGTTTCTTTACTAGTTCCACATATTTGATCTAATTGTTGCGGTACCACTGCGTAGATAAGTTTAAAAATCCACAAACCCTTATGTTGAGCTATTTTCACAAGATTTCTTCTTTGATATTACGGTAACAAATGTGTGACTTATTTTAGGAGTGTTTCCTTTCGCCAACTAGTATTGTTTCTTTGTTGGAATCATACGGATTTTATATGAGGATTTTATATTATATTTGAGGCCACTATCAATCGGCTGCCTATACATTAACAATCATCGTTTGCTAAAGGGAACTTCACATTATTAATGAGTTGGAAGATACCAATACGTTTTTAAAATGTATAATCCTTAAAAATATATTTTCTAATTTTAAACGATCAAAAATGTACGGTACTTTAGTCCGTCTAGAGCATGTAATTATAGTGAAAGGTACGCAAGTTATCTTTGCAAACCTCGTGTCTGTGAAAAAATAACAATAAGTCACTGAAACAAAACAATTATTTCTTTCAGGTGGTAGCCCTTAAATCTATGAATATTATCGTAGCTGTCTGATTTTGGTAACGGTCACGAAACCGGAAAATTACGCTCAAATGTACTTTAAGTTACAAGATATCTATCACGAAATTTATTATTTTTATTTCATTGCAATTATCTGTGAAATATTGTTTTTAATGCAGTCGTATAAACATTGTAATCTATTAGGTTTACATCCATTTATGGTTACTTTACATTTCGTTGAATTATATGATGCAAATAAAAAGGTGACACCATTTAGCTTTGAATATACTATTAATGGCACTGTCCTTAGAACGGTAGATTCCGCTAAATACCTAGGGGTAACAATTCGTAATAATTTGTAATGGAATGAGCATATCGAGAATGTAATTGGAAAAGCAAATCGTATGCTTCGATTTCTAGGTCGTAATTTAAAACTCCTGACGTTAAATCGATTGCATAAAAGTCACTAGTGCGGCCTCACTTAAAATATTGTTGCTCTGTATGGGGTCCCCATCAAAAGGGATTAATGGAGGCATTAGAGATGGTCCAAAGAAGAGCCGCCCGATTCGTGACAGGTATATATAGTTGAAGGGAAAGCGTAAGTGCGATGTTGAAGGAGTTAGGTAGGGAAGACCTGGAGCACCGAAGGCGTTGCTCTCGACAGAAGCTAATTGAAAAATTCTCGACTGACGTATTTCGGAATGACAGTAAATAAATATTGCTACCAGCAACATTCATATCTCGGAATGACCGCGAAAATAAGATAAGAGAAATCAGGTCCAGAACCGATTCATTTCTGTACGCATTTTTTCCACGAGTGATTAGGGAATGGAATAGAAAGGATTTACCGGCCGACTAAACATAAAATCCGACAGGAGTAGCTTTCGATAAAGTACTCCGGCCATCCTGATCTGGGTTTTCCATGGTTTCCCCAGATTGCTCCATGCGAATGCTGGGATGGTTCCTCACAATAGCCCATGGGCGCCTCCTGCCATATCCCGTATATCCCTTCCAAACCCATTACCTTCCCGGATAGGTGCAATGCACCCTCCGCCACACACTTTTAGTGAATCGCGGAGTAATAGCAATTATTTTCAAACAACCACGGAAAAAAATTATAGAGCATAATTTATGTAAAACAACTAGGAAGTTTTGTCTTACATATTATTGAGATTACTTTTAAAAAAAAAAAAAAAAAAAAAAAAAAAAAAAAAAAAAAAAAAAAAAAAAAAAACCCTTTAATTTCCGTTATGAAGTCAACAGCGCAAAATGCTGAATCGCTATCATTTATCAAAATCTACGAAAAAAATGTGAATTAAGTCTTCATGCACACCTTTTGTTTAAAAACATCTGATAAGTTCCTTTCTATTTGTGTGTGAAGATATTTGGAAGCGGCGCCTGTGACGTCACTTTACGGTAAATAACGCCTTATCGCAGCAGTAGTTGAATGCTATCTTCGGCATTGTTTCCTGCAGAACAATTGCACAAAATCTCACTGCAGCCAAGCGCTGTACAAAACTGTCGTAAACTCCAACCCTATCAGGATCTTAAATGAAATGTTTATCTCAAACGAAGTTTCAAATTGGGCCTGCCATGAGAAAACAGAGTTTTGTCTAAAACATTCGATAGTAATTTCCGTTCTGCGATGAGAAGTGTTTGTAAATTTTTGTTGAGTTTGTATCTGAATAGTACTCGGAGAATACAGCGACGCTGTTAAATAAATAAAAATTTAATTGTTAATTAAGCTATTTATTCAGACTTATAACATTCAAAGATTTACTACAGATGACGTATACTGTTAGTCGCGCACATTTTTTTACTTGTTAGATATTTATTGAAGGAACCTACTAAACTTGTTCAAAGTTTATGCTGATAAAGAATATTCCCCATACGTCCTTGTCCGGTTTTAATAATTTTCTGATTACAATCTAAGGTTTCAAATTGTTTTATGTAAGAAACAACATATTTAAGGGTGAAAAAGCGCTTTGAAATTGGGTATAAAAATTTAAATCAAATTATTTCCAGTAAAAAAAGCAAACGATTTATACGAAACAAATTAAAAAATTTATCTCATGAGTAATGCTGTTTAATCTGTTTATAGACAATAATACAGTAACATCATTTTGAAAATTCCCAACAATAAAAATGGAAATACCAACAAAAATCCGACAAATATGACACTCTTCAGCTCATATAAAAATTAACGACTTTTGTGTTTTTTCAAAAATCGGAATTTGAATTAATTACCCAGAAGATCAATTCATCACAATAATCAATTTTAATTATTTAAATTTTGTCATGTGAAGGAATTCCCCTTTCAATGTGAACAATCCCGTCATTTCTCAGACATTAAGTAGTACATCTATTGAAGAAATACAAAAATCCTAAAAAGTTTTATTTTTACATATTCAAGAAAATCAATTGAACCGGTGTTGAACACATGGAAAATGAGTGAATGAAGCAAAATGCCTCCTGATGACAAAAATCGACTTAAATCTCTAACTGTAATTTTATATGAAAATAATAATTTCTATATACTATCGTATACACTGATAAAATACAATAATAGAGATGGTCTTGTAGAGCGCCCGTCTTTTGATGAGTAATAAAGACTGTGAATATTCATAAATTGAGCTGTAACATTTACATCCAGTTAGATGCAGTATACCGGTAGCGGTCATGTCGTTGCCTGAGTAAACCATCAACAATCAAATAATCATATTACAAAATCGCATTTTGTCCGGCTTCAAACCCAATGCTTTGAAATCCTCTTTCACTAATTAACAGGAGTGTTTCAAAATGTTGTTTCAGTGCAAAATGCTAATCACGTAACCAACGAAGAAGTCCTTCGCCATGATACGAGGGAGAAATAGAGAAAGAGAAAAAATAAATAAAAAAAAATAAAGAGAAAGAAAATGAAACCGATGGCCATCATGAAAAGGAGGAAAGCAACTTATTTTGCTGTCATTTTTTGAAGTGATAAGTGCAGAGTTTTGCAAATTATCATTGAAGACAATATGGAAGGAATCCTCTGCCGGTCGCATAACCTCCGGTAATGGTTCCATATTCAAGACATTGACTTCTAAGTAATGGCTGCGCAAAACGAGGAGAACTAGCCCTTGCTGGTAACCAATGTTAACTAAGAAGATGGAACCGGAAGAAGAAGATATGATAACAAAACTCAATACATTCAGACAGAAACAATACACATCAATTGAAATAATTGTATATGGCATTTGATGGTCTAGATATTTCTGAGGGTTATATGGTCATCGAATAATACAGTTCAGATTTATCACGCAGTAAGCCCTTGTCTTGGTTTGTAACTTTCACGTAGAATATATATATATATATACTTTATTTATACAATATATATACAGTTTATTTAATCGATATATTTTCTTAGTAACTTATTCTGAGAAACGCACTTGGGAAATCTATTACTTCCACTTTTACTTTGTCCACTTTCACTATTTAAATAATTTTACCTTTCTTGTTAAGTACAAGGTTATTATAAATCAGTAGAAAGATTTCATAAATTTACTATAGCTATATTTTTTGCCATATTGCAGCCACGTTTCGAATTTCTCCCACGAGAGATCAGACATGAGCAATCAGCCAAGATGGCGACAGACGCTTGGAAAGCTTATGTTATGCTTGAATTCCATTCACATCAGGCTGTCGAAACAGTGTAACGATTTTTATGTGGAGTTACGTGAATGATTCAGTGTTTAAGCCTCGTCTACCATCTGACCGTGGCAAGAACTTGGTTATTTACTTGATATGTGCACAATCACTCAGGGAAGACACAAAGAGCACTTGTAATATGTTTTAAAAAACTTTATGAGCTTTTCTGTATGACTGTAAAGCTTTGTGACAATATGTTAAATTAATATAGCTACTGTAAATTTGAAAAATTGCTTCTGCTATTATTATAACCCTATACTGAAGGTACTTAAAGATGAAGCATAAAGGCTCCAGTATTGAGATTAATTATGAGAAATGTCAGGTGACATTCGAGTATTCTTGGCTGGAGTTTAAAAACAGCGCAATAAATACGATGGCGTAGCACCAGCTTCATCTTTCACCTCTGATCGACCGCAGTTCTTCGTCAGAGCCGCTTCGACTCGTCAATCTCCTCGCCCGACCCATTCTTACACAATTGGTTTCCATTACGATTATAGTAGTTCGCAGGGTATTCCGCACAAAATTTTACAGATCCAATAAATCGGATCGTGCCTTTATTTTTCCGTCCTTCCAGTAATTGTATTTCGCCCCTCCTCCTCTGCCCTGAATCTCGTTTCTGTATCACTCGCGTGACTCGCCAACTCGGTTGCCTGATTGGATTTCGGACCGAAACGCGATTCGGGGGGAGCCCCCGCCCCGCAACTCGCAGTTTAATAACGAGGCCGCTGTATTACGGCATCACAGTCGACAGCAGCTCGTTATACTGCGCGCAGTCGCATCAAGTGTGACGGCATACAGCCACTGCGCGGGAACGACTCTGCTTCTAGCCTAAACAGAACGGGTTATTCGATGACAAGTAAAAATTAAGTTTGAGCTCGTCGTCCAAAATGTAAAATAAGGATACACAGTCATCTGAAAATTAGACTATGCCCCCTGTATATCCTCCACATTTCTCTCATCTGCTTAAATAGTTTCGAATACGATACGAAAAGTAATTTTAAAGCTGGAAGAATAGACAGCTGTACAAGACTACTTCGTTATGAAGATATTAAAAACAACTCATAGAGTATGCAACGTATAAATTAGCGATACTGTAAAGTTCTCTCAAGAAAGTTACATCTAATACAACATGCCTGGCTAAAACCTTATAGCACCAAGAAGGGGAGGAGGTAAACTAAATAAAACTGCAAGGCTTGAGAGCGTATGTGATGTTATTTCAGTGACTGCAAAATACAGTCAATTTTACAAAGAACTTGGCAGTATGACGCCACTTATCAGTATGACCTTACACTCCCTCTGGGCTGGATGCATGCACTGATTCGGTTGGGAAAAGTTTCATAAAATCTTCTGAGACAAGCTGGCCCCCAATTGTTGTAACTGTCCTTGAAATAATGGATACTGGCAGTGATACGGAGTTGACGTCCGAGCTGGTCCCACACATGTTCTATCGGGGACAGATCAAGAGATCTAGCGGCCAGGGGAGTACCTCGACAACACGTAGTAAGTTCGTAGAGACACGTGCTGTGTGTGGACGAGCAGCGTCCTGTTGAAAAATGCCACACGATACTGTCACATGTGAGATGACACGCAGTCGCAGAACCGTGATTCACCGCTGAGCATGATGAGACGTCATTCATTGTTTTCGGCGATTCTGATCTACGAAGGATGACCATCGTCGGCGAGTACGGCAATTATCTTTAGGTTCTATTCTTCCAGCGTTTTTGAAGAGGCACAATAGTGTTGTCGACCGATGGTAGACAACGCATTTGCCTGCGGATAAAGTAACATGAAAGAGGCACTGGATGAATTTCACTAATGCTGCTTCCTGATTTTAGCAGAAGCAAATATTTATCCGTTTCCACCTGTTTCCGTTGCCTGCTGTTTCGGTTGAACAGACAAAAGATTCGAAAATCCAGGCACTAACATTAAATCCGAAAGGGCGCCATCTCATTGGAAACACGCGACAAACATGTTATTATTCGGTAGAGGGCCTGGTAGTAATTATAAACATTTTTGGTCAAGTGACTGAATTTCCCATCACAAATTTTCTCCTCACATTACTTCCAGACCGAACCTGTTTGGAAGGCAATTAACGCTCGGTTCCGACACTCTGGAGCAACCAAATTTAACCTTAATGTATTGCCAAATCTTTGGGCGAATGGCGGGATGAATTATTGACAAGGGCTTTGGCTGATTTCCTTCCCACTCACTGTCTCCAACTTTAAAGCCAAACTGCAGTATCTTCGGGAACACGTGAGAAAATATTTTTGATTTGAAATCACAGATCTTACTTCTCTAAAACGCATGCTTGGCTCCAGTTTACTGTTTCCTTCTTTAAACTTCTCTGCGTTTAATGTGTTATCCAGCATCAAACCCTGTGACTAATTTACATTAATATTATGTTTGGTAAAAGTCTTGAGACGAAGGTACCACAGAATTCCCAACACTTTGTTTCAGTATAGTAGAATCATGCTCAATCCTTTTAGCAGTTAATATCAGATAAATTAAAAAGAAAAAAAACTTTAAAAACATTATCTGCATCAAGCAACTGCAAAACGAAGGTAAAAGCTTATTTTTAAAACAAAAAATGTACGCATATTTTTTTATTATGTTTCGATAAACTTTTTATAACACCATTAATTTTGGAATAACTGAAGTTTTCCAGGTGTATAAATTATTAAAAGTTGTCTGTCCTCCCACCGGATAAGCGTGTCAGATGGGTGTGTCGTTTCGAAGGTAATATCCAGTCTTCCGATATTTCGCATTCGCTTGGCAACTTTCCATGCTGGCAGGTCCCAGAACGTTGTATAGAGCGTTAATTATTTATTCAACGGTACAATTTTAATAAATATTAAAGGAAACTAAATTAATTTAGCTATACTATATTAACTGTATGTTCTAGATGTAGTGCTTGCAGGTTTTCTACACCTTGAGCACGGTAATTAGCACACTACTTGTTGCCGTTATTGGGGGGTGGTTGCGGGAAACCCTCCAGGCCACTCCAATTACTCCACCCAGACAGGCCCTCCGGCCTCGCACTGAGCTGCAAATTACTTCCGCCCGCGATGTCTCAAGGCAAAGTGGCTAGAACCTAGGAGCGACAAGCGTTTTCCGGTTCCCAGTACCCATTTTAACCATACTCGGCATAACAATCGCCTTATTAAAATATAAATTTAGTATTAATCACTGGTGTGTAATAACATATTCCATTTAACGGCTTTATTGTAGCGTCTCGATTAGATTTTCACATCTGCACATTTTCGTTCACTTCTTTTATTGTATTTTATTTTGTTTCCCTAAAGGTGGCCACTCGTTACACAAATTTAATGCGCAACTAATAAAAGTAAAAACAGGTTCTTCAAAATCAGATTAACGGAGGTATTATAAAACTTTTGTTAGTTAATGGCAGCTATTGCAGATACAGGTATTGACTAAAGACCAAATAATATTGGTAAAGATTTATACGAGCATTTAACAGAACAAATCAGACAACATTCGAAATTATTTTAACATTCATAATTAAAAGCGTGCTTCATAACTAACATCTAAACTAGTTTTGCTTCACAGCTCTATGCTTTGTTCAATTCCCAACAATAAGCTTTTTTTAAAAAAATTAGGGTTATTTCACTTAGTAGTCATATTAAAATCAACTTTAAAATTTGCTTAAAACTGAAGAAGGAGTTATGATGTAAGTATGATATAAATATGATTTTTGCCGTTACATCGCATAATACACATTTTCACTGGATTAAACAAATTTTTCATGTTATCGTGCAGATACAGCTGAAGTGTGAAACATTGTTCAATATTTGTTACTGCTTCTCTGAATTTCAAAGGCAGTGTTTTGTTTATGCCTAAAAAATAATTGTAGCGAACGACTACTTTGCATATTCCATTTGGATGCCATCAATAAAGTTCGATTTCCAGTGATAATCTTACTATATTAAAATAAAATTATTTTATTTACATGTACAGGAAATTCATTCTAAATACTTGAAGGGGAAATACAAATTTAATTGCACAAAACACTTTAGCACGTATCTAAAGCTCAAATGTTGCAAGAAAAATTGTATCACGTTTCGAACTAAAGGGGATACGTGTAAATACAGAAGAGATTTGCACGCATTCGTATTGATAGTTAAACTCTCATTAAATCGTGGAGAGAATGTACAAAACATAAACAATTTTAGAAAGTTGGGAAACGAAGGAGTAAAGCAAGATTCCTAATTCCGAGAGGACATACCTTCAGATATTGGAAATTATTGTATTCTTTTTCTCGGGGCCTTACACCTCACAGACGTCAAAAACATTAGAAGCGGGAAAGGTTTGAAAGCGTAGAACGGAAAATAATTTGGTCATTATCTTTTGAGCGAACCAGCCTGCCATTCGCCTGGAGTAATATTGGAAAACCATTGAATACCGAAGCCTCGGTGACCTGAGCAGGGGGTTCAACCACCCTTCTACCTGCTGCCGGGTCAAGAGTTTCAACCGCTCATCCAGTGGATTTGGTTGGATAATTGGACACTAATGTAGGAAGGCCAGCTTGGTAGATAGAATGTTTGAGATTTACACGTTGCTTGATGTTTTCAATGAACCAATCTTTTCTTCTGTCTCAATCGATGCAGGCTTATAGAAAGAAAAACACAGAATTATTATTATTATTTTTTTTTTTTTGCAATTTCATTCCTCCCAGATGAAGGCTGAAGGCTGAAGGCTAGGAGGCGGGCTGCTGGATAGTCGCGTAGACTCTTTTCAGCCTATCTACTCTACGGGGAGGGAAGGGAGATGAAAGGTCGGCCGTGGCCTTGTAGGGAACCATCCCAGCATTCGCCTAGAGTGACTGAGGAAACCACGGAAAACCTCAGTCAGGATGGGCGAACCGGGTTTGACCCCGGTCCTCCCGAATGGCAAGTAGCAGTGCGAAATCGCACTGCTTCAAAACGGAGATAATAACAACACTACAAGATTGCGTATGAAACGTGGCATCGTTAGCTTTTTAAATGGGGATGTATAAAAATATGAAGAGAAGAAGAATACTAGTAGGTGCGCAAAACTGGGATGCAAAATATTGTAAGAAATTAATTGGGCAGACGCACAAGGAATGAAGAGACGCTTAGAAGAATGTAAAGGGAGAATAACGCGATGAGGAGCATGAGGTAGACTATACGATATTTTACTATCCGCTTAACTCAGCAGAAAAAATTAATGAAAGTGTGCTGTTAAAAGCAGAGGCCTACTATAAGAAAAAAACAGAAGAGTAAAAAAAAAAAAAAATGATTGGCAAGCATAAAAAAAGAAACAACATAAAGAAATGATGAATAGGCTAAATCCAATGAAAAAAGATAATTTTGGTGTCATATCTGTGGCATACAACATATCATGAGAGACCATGAGGACGTCCATCACATTGATATGACAAAGCTGACATAGAATAACTCAATCTTCCTGGAGAAGTCGGTTGTAGTTCTATCTGTACTTATGACTCTAAGAGGTCACATCATCCCATGATAACACTGAGTGATGATGATGATGTGTAGCACCCATGAGTACGGAAAATAATGTCTAAACGTTGTTAGTAAATACGTCCTCAGAGTATCAGAATTCTTGAAGAGCGCTAGAAATTTGTAAATTAAAATTTACCGGAACATTGTAATTTTTATGTGCCAGTTCTTATGAATAATCGGTATTGGTTCTGCGATATTACGAAGAAAACCACCGGGAGCACGCCACATCTTTTTATAACGCAAAAATGATAAAGAGCCGTTATGGATTTTTCCTAAAAGCCCATGCAGTACAGCAGTCCCACTAGGTAGCTATCGATTCATGTGTTATCGCTTGCTATTCTGTATAATCTAGTTGTGAACTGATGTGAATTGAAGATGAGATTGCTTCTTGAATGTGAACATTGAGCATTGAAAGGGTTCTAAGAAGCCCCGCCTGGGCCTTTAGTTGAGTAGCTCTGTTCTTAATGCCAGCAGACTACGTGAGGCTCACTTTCCAGTACTACCAACACTCCTCGACCACATAGCGAAAGCTGTGCCGTAACGTGTAACGATTACTGCCGCGTAGTGGTAACACTGCGAGGCGCTCTCGCCATTTGGTATTTATTTTCTCGTCTTTATTGCGTCAGCATTTCTCTTACGATGAGAGTTACAAAACTTTAAGTTCGCTGCAATGATTAATGGCAGTAATGAGAAAATTATAAGGGAATAACTTGTAGAACAGAGAAAGATCCGGCTATTGTTATAGCAGCTGGTGCACTAAGTGTACGAGAACCTACGAATACGTACCTACAACTTGCGTTCTTGTTAATGGGGCGAATTTTGTGGGAATATTGATAACAGCAACTATTAATTCAGGTTTATCTCTCATGTTGGTTGTAAGCTCAGCCTAACGTGAACAACACGTAACATTATTAATTAACAATGAAATATTACCTGAGAATTAATGTGAGACGATTCAGAAGCAAATAAAATATTATCATGGTAAGTTATTTTTATTTTATTGCAGTACCATTGATGTTACTTTATTAAGCATTGAATATTTCAATCAAAATAAATGGCGGATTAACAACTGAAATTATTTCTTGTGGCAAGTGAATACCGGTCGCACGATGCAGGAACGGAGACATTCTCGATAAAATCAGTATTATGATTGTCTTATTAAGGATTATTACTAGATGAGGAATTGTCCATATATGTGGTGAACGGACACGCGGTTCAGACAGTCCAACGATTGCTGGAGATATCCTTATATGTCTGCTAGACGTGGAAAGTATCAGCGGCGGCTGCATCACATGTCGGTGATGCGTCGTAGATTACACAGAGGTCAGTGCCTCGATACTGCGGCAGCACAGTGTCCAAGCAGACTAGCTAACAAAGCGGCTGGCTCCTCGATCACTCTCATCTGGACCCCTTTCTGTAAATGAGACAAGCAGAGCTCATCGATCAGTATGCAGAGGTACCTCACTCGAGACCAACACAAGAAGTGTATGGCTTAACATCCACACCACAAGTTACACTACGGATCAACTCCCCAAGTTCATGTGTCAAGAACGATTATCTTTCACTTTATCAGAAATGTCTTTTCTGATTGACGAGGAGATATTCCATTCATCGCTGATATGTCCAAACTGTGCATCACTGCAGCTCCACGTTTTACCTCCAGCTGAGAGATCTTTCCCTTCCTCAGCCTAGTTTACCACCGTTTTCTGGCGCCTAGAAGAGTATAACACTACGTGGCACTTTGTACAATTATTTGGGCTGTAATAACAGGGGTTTGTGGATATTTATGGTTCATAATCAGGTGATATATTTATGTCTGATGACGTTTAATAGAAGATAATTATTAGTCACTGAAATGTTCGTGCTCTGCACATATAAGAATAATGTATGTCAAACGCAGACCATGAAATTTTTGGAATATCAGCCTTAACCACTCAGTTACGAAACTGCTCTCATCTATCAGTAATAATTTATGTAAAATTAGATAAACAGGCAACGAGATCTACCATGTTATCTATCTGTTATACACCTTAACTGATGGTTTTTAATCTAATCAGAATATGAGTATGAAGGAATGTAAGCTTTCTCGGTGAGTCAGTTGTGTAAAATCTTCTAAGGCTTTCCACCGAGGTAGCGCGTCAATGTAGGGCGACGTTTCGAAACCTGCCTCAGGCTCTATCTTCCGGCGAAACGCGTCAATGCAGGGCGACGTTTCGAGGCCTTCCTCAGGCTCCATCTTCCGGCGAACTTCATCGGAAGATGAAGCCTGAGGCAGGCTTCGAAACGTCGTCCTACATTGACGCGCTACCTCGGTGGAAAGCCCTAGAAGATTTTACACAAGAATATAAGTATTTTGGATGTGGTCAGTATTAGAAATATTCCAGTTAATTCAATGCGATGTTGTTGCAGGCCATGTTTCCACGGTTGCTTAATTAATTACTAGTTGAAATAACACGCCAATGCAACTGTTTATTTATTGCTGCGTCGTTCGCGTTTCACCTCTCATCGAGGCATCATCAGCGACGAATTATTTACATTTTTTACTCTGGTATGCAGCTGCGCATCTCCGTTTTCAGATGCGCAGCTGCATACCAGAGTAACAAATGTAAATAATTCGTCACTGATGATGCCTCGATGAGAGGTGAAACGCGTACGACGCAGCAATAAATAAACTAAACAGTTGCATTGGCGTGTTATTTCAACTAGTAATTCTAGTTAATTATTTCAAACTATCGGTATAATTATTACCACCTATTGGTGACAGTCAACCGCCATCTTCTAATAACACCTAGTTTATTTTAATTCCAGAGTAAAGATTATCGCTACAGATTTATCTCCGAGGTGGTTGACAAAGAAAAGGATTGCAAGTATCTGCCTGCTATCTAGCCAACCTACAAAATGAAAGCTGAATATAAGATGCGTCTGAAAAATATTAAACGACAGCACAGACATAAGGTTATCTGCGTTAAAGTTTTTAATCCACCGTAGAGAGAAGGATATTTTAAAGTGTTTCAGATTATCTACTTTAAGCCCCACATTCGGGCAGTGGAACCACTAAATTTGTATAAAGCTCGCTTCCCATTAACGGTTACAGCAGCACAGGAAACACACATTTTAATTTTCTCACGTCGGGTCGTTCCTTCCTTGGTCAGTAACGTTTGCAGACCTCTCCATTCTCACACTTGCAAAAATATCTCGAGGACAAGTGGGGTGAGTTGTTTTTGTGAGAGCAGTTTTACTTAACGCTCCAGTTTAATTACATAAATTCGCCGGCTGCAGTGCCACTTTAGGGGAGAAGGAGAAGGGGTGGAACGTAAAATAAGTACTGCCAGTGTCCTAGGGAGCTGTGCAAAGACAATTAACACGCAAACGTCACAAAGAAATATTGCTTAATAGCCTTCAGAGTAATGCTTACGGACCATATATAATTGGCGACCAATCTGCCAGAATCAAATGACAAAATTAGAATTTAATTTATCAGAAGTGGAAGGAAATGGCATGACGTATACCATTATGCATTGTAACTTACGAGATCAAATTTTAAAATTCTGGGATTGCAAAATTGGTGATAGATTTTCCAAAATTCTACGCTGGTGAAAGTCTTGTTGATTCTCTAACATTGAAGTGCCTTTAATTTTTTGTCTTTAAGTTCACAAGAATCATCACAAAGTTCAACTGTAACTAACAGCTTTAATGATTTTGGTGCTAAGGAACCGTGAAGGCTTAATACGTCCGGGAGAACGCGGATTCGATCTCCAGTAAATCCATCCAGATTCCGTTTTGAATGATTTTCCCGAAATGACTTCGGAATAGTTCCTTTATAAGCGGATGGCCCAATTCCTCATTACTGTTTTTCTAAAATCCTTTCCGGTTTTACGACCTCGTTGTCGACGTACCGTATAACTCTAAATAAAAAAGATCTAATACAGACATCTAATTTTTTTAATGGAATCAGAACTTAATTTATATTGCAGAAAAGATTAATTTTGTTTTATTAGTCCTTGGATTATAGCAGTCTGTATGTCCCATGCCTTCATAAAATGAGGAATAAATGCATTGTCCACAATAAATGCAACCTACTATTTGCTTGTACAAATGGATAAAATTTATTGTAATTTCTCTTTCAAACATTCTTTTAAGAAAAATAAAATAAAAACACATAGCTTAGTTGTAAGCCTCAACTAGAGGACAACATTCGTTAAAAAAAATGTAATACGTAAAAAAATTTTAAACTTTGAAATGTGTGTAAGTAATTTTTGTTAGGTATACGGAAAGAATGGAGATTTTAAGCAGTATATAACATGCAATTCTCTGAAAATCATGTAAAGTCTATTGTAATTGACACTAGTAGTCGTTTGTTTTGCTGATACATGATATTTAGTAGTACAGTTTCTACTTTTGTAACGTATTATTAATACTATTAGTTTACAAAATATTATGTATGCCTACAGTTTCGTATCTGCGAAACTGCATCCACTAGTATACAAACAGAATATTTCCAATAAAAACGAATGTTTGTATTCTGTTCTGTTGAAGTGCTGGAATCTTTTTTAATCACATTTAATTTTTTTTCTTTCTTTAAGGTGGGTGTGTGAATACATCAGTTCCCGAGCATAGCAGAGTGAGTACAAGGCAAAGTAAATTTTAAACGAAGAATAAAACATCTTCCACACCTGTTACCCGATATGATAATCATTACCTTTCCCACTGGCTGTAATTAATTGTTTTTTACCTTCACTTTTTTACACTTAGACTTTCTGATTTGTTAGTCACAAATGTTTCTGTCGCTATTTTTTTAGTTTTTTATTCTCGGGGATACAATTCGAAAAAACTTTAATTGAATCCACTAACAACTCATTGCATTGAATAATTTCCATTGAAAATAGTATAAGTTAAAAGCTAGAACAAATCATTATTACATATAAAATAAATTATTGCATGCAGGAGTATGTAAAGAAAAAAGAAGAAGAAGGAAAAAAACTACGTACTATTTAAGTTGTAACTTTAATGTTTGGACCACAATTGCCGTATTTTGATAAAATTGACTGCAAATAATGAAGATTTGTCAGAGTTACTCGAAAAAAACACTGAATAATTCTTTTTCTGCTGTATGACTTGAAGTCACAAGTAGGAAACATTATTTGAAATTCCAGTCCACTTCATGGAAGTTTAACGTTTCATTAAAACATTTGTCGCAAATGGAAAATTGCAAGTGATGGTATACTAATGAATCTTTGCCAGTATCAAATCATTTGAAACACAATTAAATGTAGCATAATTGTATTTAACAGATTTATTGAATCCTCAGAGATAATGTCAACTAACAAGTCGCATTGTTTTATTACTTCAATAATAGCGAAACTTGGGAAAAACAAAGATATTGAATTAATATTGAGCATGGGATCAAAAACATTGCGTATTTTATGGGTATTAGAATTCTTTGATATGAAAATTCACGCGTGGATGCCACTGATATTACCACAGGCCAATATTGCTTGAAAAGATGTCCATGGCTGCACTCAATCGGACGTCCACCCCTTCTTCGTTGTCTTGAGCAGCATAGCCCCTTGGTCACCTCTACCGTACAGTGAGGATGTAAAGTGAAATTCCACCCTGTCTCTTTAAAGCGCCCGGAGATGATTCTGGCTACGATCCTCTTTTCTTGCATTGTCTGTTTTCTCAGACCACAAGTCTCGGAAGTGTCCAGCTTCCAGAGCTGAACCAGCAGCTCCCGAAATAAAACAGCAGTGTTGTAGGATTCTCCCTCTCTCTCCAGCTTCCCTCGCCGCTTACGTCCACCTCATCGATCTCCAACATCCTCACCTTGGAAACCCTCCATTCATAACCAATGCAATAAAGTTTATAGACACGGGTGCTAACTTAATGTCAACTTCTGTATTTGGCTAGAGATCGTTCCTCCAATTCTTTTTCCCGAGATATTCCGAGAGAAGCTTCCTCCACGTTAAAACGTGACTTCCTACCATTTTTTCAGATATTCACATTATGTAGAGAATATTGTTTGCCGGAGCTCACACTCTAATATTACCCCATTGTAACTTAAATTTACCTGTCCAGCGCATTCGATGCTATCTGCCGTCATAGACGAGACCTAAATGGGACGCAAAAGCTTAGCCAAGCGCTGTCTCGTAGCTTTATAATCCTCCACTGGCAGATTCAGTCACGTACATGGGCTTAACGCATCAGGGACACTTCTAGTTACTTATCCATTTCATAAAATCTCTAATACTCACAAAGGTACAGGTAGCTTTTATTGACACACAGTACCTAATGAAAACTATAGAATAAATGCAAACTGATGGATATTTAAACTTGTTGATGGCAAATAACATTCCTTAAAATAGCTCAAACCCATAGAGACGTCTTTTGATACACAGTCGGAAATCCTTACTTTAGTAGTCTAATACTACATATTAGGTTTCAGTTTTGTGTACGGTAAATTATTATTATTATTATTATAATTATTATTATTACTATTTTTGAGCAAATGTTGAACGTCATCTTCATCATTAATCATTAAGACCCTAGCTTCTGAAAAGGGGAGATCGTTTTCGAGGCACAAAGGGTATAGTGATGTTTCTATTGTTACTTATTTCTTTCATGCTTTGTTTCAGGAAATATCAATTTGGTAAATTGATTTTGATAATTGTTGCAGTAAATACATCGCACGATAAACACTATTTTAAAACATAACACATCTTAAAATTTCATAATTCTCATCGTAGCAAACAGTTTTTGGACTCTCGTCCAGAAAGAAATTTACTTTCTTCGTATCCTGAATAAAAAAAAAAAATAATAAAAAAAATAATAAAAAAAAAACGACATTTAGTCATTTAGTCTATGGTTTTTTTGTTTTAGGACATGTAGGATTTGTTTGTAACCAAAAATGCTCTACAGGCTGCAGAGGCTCAGTTTGTGCCCTCAAGGGATATTATTCTTCCACAATCAAAATTTCAGTTAACCAGACGGATTTTTTGGAACGTTCTTATTGAAATTAGCTTCTAAGCCTGCAACAGTGACACTTCAACGCAGATTTCTGGCAGTTCATTTTCTCGTATTTGCTTAACTAAATACAAAAAATTGTTATTAAATAACGTTCATAATCTTATAAATTATCTAATGTGGTACATATTTCTTAGTTTACTGTAAAAGTGATATCTCCAGATAAAGAGTATAAGAAACTATTTACGTTAACTACTTATAAATAAGCGAAAAGCAATTAATATTTAATATAGTAATTTAAACGCAATACGTAGGTACTTATTTCAGTAATCTGACATTTAATTTCTTTGCGGTTGCTTACCTATATAGAATAGTTATTAAATAATGCCTATAACCTCAATTTTGCAGTAACATCTCTGACCTATTTGTCCGATAAAGAAGGTCGGGAGTGTTACGTCAGTGTTGCGGACACCATTACACAATGACCAAAGTAGCCATTCATACAGATAATTAAGACAGGCAGCAACTCTTTTGTTTCTTGGTAGCAAGTTACCACGACATCTCTCGTAGTGTGCTTAGAACGACAAGAAATGAGATTGTTCTCAAGACGACGTGGAAGTTTTCAGTGCAGCATGTTAGGAAAGAACCTTCCGTACATTCGATTTTACAGCTGTCATTCTTGAAATTCAGTGTCTTTCTCGATTTAACAGAAGTATAGTTCACGTCTTGGCGGGTCCAGATACAACAATTCATATGGAATGCCGCTGGCGTGTTGTTCGTAGATGGTCTGGTCGACACGAGGGTCGTTAGCGCCGACTGCTCTTTTTCGTGTCCAGGTCGCGACATTGCAGTCGAGATAGGGCTCCCCCGAGGCCATTAGCTCTCTTCCGACGGCCTAATTTGGCCGCTCGTACCCGCGGCGAGTCTGCGGAATACCCACGAGAGGCCATCAACTCTGATCAGTTCTGCGCCAGTGGAGGCCCATTACGCAATACCGCGGGCTCATCTCGTTACTGTCGCAGTCCGATTCAACTCGGAACAGATGCTCAGCTTATTAGGCACCACCTTCGACATTATTGCCACGTGTTTCAGATCTTCTGGGGAGTTACTTTTTACATATATTTTCAAGTAAGGTACTTTTCAACAAAACTTGTTAGGTTCAAAACCGAGACCGGTGGGTAGGCGGTATGATTCTGGCCTGGCATTCGGAAGAATGCGAGTTCAAATCCTCGTCCGGCCATCCAGATTTATTTTTTCCATGTTTTCCTTCCGAACAGATTACATAGAGGTGAATGCCAGAATGGTTCAATCAAGAGGCTGTTGTCGAATACCTTCTGGTTCCTTGACCTAATCGTCTCCCGGCTCTAATCATCTCGACATCGACGAGTCATAAATCCCTAACAGAAAAACAATCCATAGACTTTGGTGCTACATGTGGATGTGCTGTGTAACGATCGATATTGCCCCCGAGCTCCTAACAACGTGGTACTATCTGGACAGCAGACTGAGTAAGCGTGTGGAGTATTTCTGTCGTTTTGCTTCGAAAAAAAGTCTCCTCTTCTGTCATGGTTCGAACCCCTATCCTCCAGTTCGCAGTGAATCGCTTTAATGACTTGTCGAAGCGGCCGACTTACTACACAAAGTGCAAGAATCATTGTTATGCAATATATCACTTTAGAAACTGCCTTCCGTGTGTGGATGGTAAGTATAAAACCAAGAAATATTCCTGTTCACCATCTGGTGATGAAGCATAGGACGGTGATCCATATTAAGAATGAAATGTCTTTCTCTGTTTGCAATAGTATTCCAATCGTGCAACATTTCGATGTTTACACCCATTCAATTAATTCTTGTTTAAAACGGATTTCCGTATCTAAACATACCATGCATAATAGGACAGCTTCCCCTTTATATGTGGAGTCTGCTGCAACAGGAGCTGCTTCAAGGTAGCCTGCGATGCAAGACACTAATACCACGTCTAACAGGTGTGGTGGAGGTAATATCCTGGTGTGAATGTTGCCAAAGCAAACAGTGGAAGCGCGACTTTCAGACGACATTTATTTAACAATTGGTACATTAGCACCGTCGACGTCGAGGTCATTAGAGGCGGGATGGGACTGGGTCAAGGAACGGGAGGGAATTCAGCCATGCCATTTTTAAGGAAGCATGCCGGCATTCGCTGGAGTGATTTGGGGAAACCATGGAAAACCCAAATCTGGATGCCCGGACAGGGATTCGAACCGGCGTCCTCCCGAATGCGAGGCCAGAACGTTAACCACTCACCCACCACGCTCGGTGGGTTTTCTGTGTTTACTTCAAAAGGCCATGGTCGAATTCCTTCCTATTCTTTGCACCAAGTCCACTCCCTCCTCTAATGATCTTGACGTAAACAAGGCTTAAAGCTACAGGCAAATAAAATTAAAAATAAATAATACCAGTTGTAATAACAACTTGAACAGCAAGTATGCGCGCAGGGTGGTCACAAAAATAAAACGCAAGTGAAATGTGAAAGGAGAATTAAAAGCAAGAAATGTAAATGAAAATTATGATTGAAATAAGTATTTAGCTAACCAAATTTTTTCTCATCATCGTGGAAGAAATCATCTATCAGCTCCGGTATGTCGCGATTTCACAACTTGTTTGTCGCGTCCTTAAAAAGTCTATAGTAGCTATGGACAACACTCATTGTTGCCTTCATTAATCCTGTAATCAGTTAGCAGTTCAAGAACTTTTTACAGTAATTACCTGTCCTTACAGAGCACATTAGATGGAGCTAGGAACAACAAATACAAATTTTGATGAAAATCACTGGACAGTTCACAAAATTATCACTAAATGCTGTAATTTAAAAAGCCAAAGCTATCAATTCGGCCCGTAACCGTGATTTTTTAAAAATATTTCCTTTTATATTGAAAACTAATTATTAAAATTCTCTACCAGTGCTAGTATAAATAAAATTCGCACAAATCCATCTTTCATTACTTGAGTTACAGTTTTTTACCAAAAGCACGTATATTAAAAACTATTCACAAGGAGACTCAAGTTCTCAAGAGATTATGACAATACTGCTTGAAATGTTTCATTGGATCTTGATTCATGAGGATTCCTCAAAATATGCAAAACGATTTCTTCGTGATGACTCTTTCTCTCTTGTTAGTAACAGATAGGAGAAAGGAGACTACGAGGGCGTCACATAGATAAAAAAGAGAAAACAGGGGAAAGAAACGAATTCGACGCGTGGTTCAATTCACTGTCGGAGAGAGACAGCCACCCGCCAGGACCGATATCGACGGCACGACGATAGTCTATTAATATACTGTGTAAACATCCGGCTAGAGCCAATATTGGCAGTGCGTAAGCGTAACCCAACCCATTTCTCATGTCGCCGTATGTATAACGACCCCTGGAGACGCTGTCCTGCTATGAAATATGTTACTCCACATTTTCTCATATTTGTAATTTTTGGTGGCTATAATTAAGAAAATGATAAATACATATTATCTCAGGGGTAAGTGGAAATCTAGAGGACTGAGTGGCATCATAAAGTATTGTGATTTTGTCTTTTAACGGAACAATAGTTATTCATAGATTTACTTTCGGTACAACAACATTAAAAAAAAATTAAACAGTAGGTAGAAGTATGTGGATAAGCAACATATATATGTGTGATGATTGTTTAACAGTACATTTTTTGTTGAATAAGTAACCAGGCCATTTGCTGGGTAAATTCGTATGAATGTGCTATGGTACTATCGTTTAATGCAAACGGGTGAATGCCTGTAATGTTTCTAAATAAAAATCACAGCCTTTTTCTTTTACATACCTTGCCCATAGCTTTATCTCCGCACTAACAACCTGTTCGTAGACAAACCCTAACCCCTGCTTTTAAACTTTATTTAAATGATTTTTAATACTAGTCGTGTGCGATTGACAAATTGCTTTACAAAAATATCTCTTTATATTTTGGGGTATGATAGTTTTATAGCAAAAAATAAAATGAACACTGTTTTACGGCAGACACGGGAAAGTGAATACAGTTTTTTGTGGGGCCTACCTCTCATTCACCCCAAGCAGTGTCCACTCCAAATATAATGGCGCCATATTTCCAGGCGTTAGACCTCAGAAATTTACGGACCTCGTAAAGATAAGAACGGGCCAACCAGTAGCGCCAAAACATTAAGAGGCTGCTAAGAGAAAAGAGCAGGAAGGAATACAAGCTTTTTTCTTTTTTAACTTCTTAGTAAACGGCTTTGGTTTTTGAAAAACATCCAAGATATAGGAAAAATACGGGTATCGTCAGCTGTCCGCAAAAAAAATTATATTTTATTTTATTTTGCATTTACATTTTGACCCAGCATGCAGTGGCTAAACTGGACCGCTAAGTCTTCTTCGTTAAAGATAGTATTTCAGAGAAAATAATATAATAACAACAACTTTGTATATGAATCACCATGAATGCAATAGCAAATCAGGAAATAAGTGAATGTTTGAACATTTAAATCTAATATATCAAAACTACAAGTTTTTATATATATGTATGTGACATTTTTTTTACTAACCCATTTTATTAAAAAACTAGCTTCAATAAATATTGAGTGAATACTTTGACTGTCTTAAAGGTGTAATTATTATAGCGAACTGAAATGATTCAAACGCCACGATAAAGTGCATGTCGGAGACAGTATATCAAATTGCATTGGATATCAACTTCATCATTTTAATAAATCAGTCCAAGAAAAAACATTTCAGGTTATTTGATTTAGAATGAGACCACACTATGCAAACCCAGGGAGCTTTAGAAACCACTATACAACTTTGAAAGTAAACAGAAATTTAATACCATAACTTCTAGTATCTATTAGAGTCTCATTCTATAGGAAAAAGTTTCATATTTTACACAAACGCATTATTTTGGTGATATGGCATACATGCCACCTGAACTCAGTTTCCTCACAAATTCATTCCGGTATATTGGGCGTTACTTCTTCATCTACTGAACAGATTAAAGGTCTAAACACATGCAAGTAAAGCAGGAACACACAATCGATCTTTAATGAAAATCCGTAAAAAAATAAAATAAAAAAAAACCTAAGGGTGTCGTTTCTGTGGCATGAGATAGGAATGAAACTGCAATTTCTTCATCTAATTAATCGACATGAAAGTAATCCTGATGCCAAATTTAACAACAACTTCCAATAAAGTAGGACTAGTATGATGATCGATGGGAAAGTTAAGCTGAACTGATGTCGCAAAGTTTGTGTCGTAAATCTAAAAAAGTGCAAGGCCCCCCATCCCCCCCCCCACCAATTAGGGTTTTAAAATGACCTAAATATGTACCTCACATGTGGTAGGTTAGACGACAAGCGCTTGGTACAAAAAAAAACTAAATACCTGAAACATTTTCATTTTAGGTAGAGGACTTTGCTGCATTGGCCTCTAACGCCACGTCGTGTTTCCTCTCGAGCTTCTAATGTTATCGTTAGGTTGCAATCAAATTTATTATACGTAAATTGGGAAGCAATGTGCAATTTCAATGAAATTGTATTAATATGTGGTAAAGTAAACATAAAATAAAAAGTTTTGTTTGTTTTGCTCACAACTTGACAGGTATACTAGACGTAACAGTTTATAGTATTTACCACTTAAATACAGAATATGGTAGATATTGTGGACAAAATTGAAGTTCCTAGACAGTAAGAAAAATTTTCTAAAGTTCAAAACTTTGAAAGTTGTACAGGGAAAAATCGAATCATCGTATGGTATTTTTGGCCTGGAGATACCGTAATCATTGTTCGCCCACCAAGTGATAGGGTTTTCGATTCGACACCGCAATGCGCCCATTGTCGCGCCATACTAACCTAACGCGGTAATGCTACCGAGTTTTGAGAATTTACAGTCTAACTTGGAATCCGAACCATGGAACTGTTCTCGTGTACTTCACATTACACAGCAAACGATACAACAGATAAATGTAGGGTTAAGTGACCTTGAAAATCTCAGATTGCAACTGCGGACATTTCGATCTTCAGTCAGACGCCTTAACCACTAGGCCACCACAACGCTCGTTTATTTTTCAATTATAACATTTGAGGAGCAATAAACTTTACTACCACATATGTCTCCTTTACTTATACGGAACACCAGTAAAAATGAGTTTTAGAAAATACAAAATACGAAATTATACTTTGGGTTAATGAAACTCATATTGTGTACAAATTTGAAGTCTCAATCTTATTTCGTTTTCGAGCTTAAGGTCTGCGACAGGGGAACAGACAGTGGAACAATAAAATTAGGGCTGATTTTCCCAGTGGGTTACGAACCATAAAAAGTAGCGATGGCGTTTCTTGTCACCACTAGTAGCCATTTTAATCGTGCACGCCACAGGAGGCTTAATTTCGTACAAAGGCAATACACCAGTAAAACCTAAAGTGTTGTTCTACAATATGGTACATTAAACAAGTTCTTTGAATAAAGTTCTACAAGATTTCAAAGTTGTTGCAAATCTATTTTTTAATCAGCGTTTTCATAAATAGTCGCCTTTTTGGTAACAGATATTTCCACAGCGACACGTATACATTTAAATACTGAACTATGAAAACCTGTAATACATGCAGTAAGGATTCTTACTATATATCGTTGTTTTGTAACTTTGTATCTCAGTTACGAACAAAAGCCAACTGTTTTTAGCTACATAAAGCAAAAATAATTCTCTATGTAATCCTACGCTTCCTCCACAGAATTTACCTAACTTGACTTACTCCAGAAAAAACAGACCGTAGCTTCCAATTTTTTTGTTCATTGATAATAAGCGGTGGTGAATAATTAAGTCAGTACTAGGAAACGCTGCAGAATTTACCTGGATGTATCAAATGCAAATGTAGGACTAAAAATGCATGTTCAAGCAGCTTTTTTCTTGTTTCGCAAAGTTGTATACCGCTACTGATGTTCTATTTGTACAAACCTAACTTCAAACCACTGATCACCAAACAAGGCATTGATTTACCGTGCTTTCTGGCGGTCAGCCGAGTTGAAGCGATTAGACAGTACGCCGGCGATGTAGGAGAGTTATTAATAAAATATGGTTAAAATATGACACATAAATCACCGTACGTAGGACATACAAAATTCTGTTCAGACATCGAAGAAGAACGCCGATTTAAATCTTGGTGCTGTGATATAGAATTCCATCTTTCTTGGTTTCCCGTAATAACTAAATGCATGTAACAGGGGTTTCTTCGCAAACAATCCTCTCATTAATCTACGATTTAGATACCTTAGGCATTTAAAAAATAATTAAGTAAAATTTCCTGTGCATACCACAGGAATTCTTGAGTTTCATGTAAGCCATCACCGGCAGATAACCTAAAATCAGACGAATTAACATTTATAATCTCGAATTTTTATACAGTGGCGATTCAGAAATTAAATCTGATGAAGGATCTAATTTCGAGAAATTAATTGTACCGAACATTCATTCTTCCACCCATATCTAAGGTGCTCTAACCAATCAGACTCTAACGTTGAGCCTGGTAAATGCCTGTAACTGTTTTATCTGATTAGTTTTACCGCTCTGAATAAGAGTAATTAAAACATTCAAAATTAAAAAAATCAACCAAAAAAAAATTATGAAGCGTGAGATATTTAATGAATATAAATAAATATAATATAAAATTCGTTTATTCATGCACACTGGTAAATTTTAAACGATGAAAAAATTCCTCGCATACCTAATACTGTTCTATATGTGAGAAACAATACATCCTGATACAACTGTTCGCCTGGAAAACGTAGTAGTGGAAATTCGCTTTAAAAAATAACTAAATTAAAACAAATATTTTTATATCCCGTAATTCCCATAAATCAGAATAAACAAATAACATGGAAACAAATCGCGCTATATATCATCAACTCTATCATGCGGTGAAATATATCTAATTCATTTCCATAGTATATGGTAAGCATCAAGGGAGACAATGACCATATAATGATATCAGCTCATCTTATACAGCACCCAGACAAGTATGATCTCAAAACTTTCTGTTGCAGAATAAAATTCACACGGTCTTGCTTTTGTTGTAAATAAACCATAAACTCATTTTAATTATTTTACTTACAAACGAATCATCATAAATACTCCCTATCCCGTACAATAATTCCGTAGATATGTTATTTTAGGCTGCATCTGCAAAATTTTAGGATCTGAACGAGAATTACTTGTTAATTTTTCAGCGCAGTGAGATGGCGAATGAACAGAATGCATAGAACTCGATTTATTATAATGTAAGACACATTGAAGGTTGTGGGTAGAAGCTATAATGAATAATATTAAACATTTTTTGTTATAAACGAGAGCTTAATATGTCTAAACGCCGTACAGTTTGCTGCTGCCATATCTTTTGGATCTGGGCCTGTGATATCAGTACTTTTCATTCTTTTTCCATTCATAATGCACATTTAAAAATCAAGATTAAAAATAATTTAATATTTTTCTAAAATAAAAAACTATAAAGTAAGTAATTGTATGACTATTGAGTTTCTGACACCTGTTACCATCTCAATCATTTGGCTGTGTAATTCAACTACCAACCTTGCAAGGCTCCTATTTGCTAGCGAAATCATGTGCCGTTAATTGTTGGCTAACAGAAGACTATTTTGTTACGCAGTTTCTTCGGATGATTTCAGCACAAAATAGAAATAGTAACCCACAATGAATGACACGAATGTCCCAAAACTCTAATTACGTACGAATATGCTCCCTCTCACTTCATTTTCAATAGTTAGTTGATTTGTCAGAGGTTAAACCAAAGGTAAGCATTGTTGAAGCCCAATCATGTCAAAATTGTATTTTGTTCGAATTCATTTAGTAATTTGCACTAAAACACAACGGTTTCAATAAACAAAAATTACAGGAGTATTCAGACGATATTTCATAGATTATATATATATATATATATATATATATATATATATATATATATATATATATATATATATATATATATATATTACGTTGGTCCACATACAGCCTCTCTAGAGTTTTGCTCTCGGCATACTTAACACACAGAGTCTGGCGCCATCACTTCTCTCTGCTCTTGCCAGTGGCCACTTGTTCTTACCACCAACCTCTTAAAACTTTTATTCTACCAACTTGATAAAAACTACCCATTTCAAAGAATAATAAGATTACTTATGCTGCTGAGCGTTTTTTCAATTACAATTATGTAAATTGCATTAATTACACATAATTATATTTATCTGCCATATGCCTGGGGAAGTTAGGAAGTCACAACCTTATGTTTTCACTATCAGAATCCCTCTATTGGTAGTGCATCAAACATACGAATTTTGTTACATGTAGTCGTACAGGTGTTCAATTAACTTTCGTGGCAGGCACAGTCAAGAATGAAAAATCCTGAGTCGTAGCACCATTAGTCCCCAAACCCTTTTTTCTCACTTATTGTCCCAGTTCTGAGCCGCCTGACAGTCCGATGAATCGCCTCGGGCAGGGACGGTCATTGTGGCTGTCACACCTGTCGAGAGCACCACAAAGCAATGAAAGCCGCCACTGCAACAAGAATCAGAGACCCGTCACTGGGTGCGCTTTGCCAACCAGATATTCTGAAATAATTTCAAAACCTTCGCTCCCACTCCTCTCAATTTATGTTCTTTTGTCATGCTCAAAGTCTTCAATTTATTATTTCATGTTGCTGTTGATGGTTCTCATCGCGACGTCAGTAAAGTCATTAGCATTACTGCTCCTTCTACCGTTATCCACAATTAGCAAATGTTCGGAGTTGTTTAAGTTTTATGTTCCACAACACAGGAAAGAAAAATGATTAAAAATGTTTTGAGTGGTCGTTAAAAATTGTTACGCTTGTTGCCTTGCTTTTCTCTGCCCTGTCCGTTATTGCTGATATTGATGCATAGCATTTTAACGCTCTCTCTTGTAGATCCAGAAGTCACTATTTCTAGCAGTATGTAAACTGGTCACTTTTCATTGTAGGAACAAAAATCAGTAAGCTGCCCTAGATGGTAACTCAGAAAAGTGGTGTCAGGGAATACGAATATGTCGTTTGACTGTATACCACGAAAATGTTTAATTTTTGTTTCAAGTTAAAATTTACTGTCATAAATGAGCATATCTGCCACGTAAGCACAATACTAAATCCTTAACATTGTAGGACTAAGACAGATTTGACTGTCGTTTTGAACTCTATAGCTCTATTTTCTGTTTTGTGTAATGAATATAACTCTCGCCTGTTATGTTTGCTATAGTTTTAAGTGGTGTCAATGGATAGCATCAGTCAGAGAACCCTTAATGTCGTAGTATCTTTATTATTTCTTGCATGAACCTTTTTAAAACTTAAATTTCATTACCGTTTCATTTTTTAATTAAATACCATTGTCGCGTGATGGTCCGAGCGATTAACAACATGCAACACAATATTTTGAATTCGTCTCGATGTTCATCAAGCATTCAGTACGAATTACCTACCGAGCGTGGTGGTGTAACGGATAGCGTTCTGGCCTCGCATTCGGGAGGACGGCGGTTCGAATCCCCGTCCGGGCATCCAGATTTGGGTTTTCCATGGTTTCCCCAAATCACTTCAGGTGAATGCTGGGATGCTTCCTTCAAAAGGCCATGGCCGAATTCCTTCCCATTCCTTGCCCCTCATCCTTTCCCGTCTCTAAAGACCTAGTTGTTATAGGAGACGTTAAGCAGTTTAAAAAAAAAACAACGAATTATCTATCTGTGAAACTAATGTTGAGAAATAGTATTAACTAATACTTGGTAGATGAGCATTGTTGGTATTGTGGCAAATAGACTGAATGAACACTTACACACGTACTTCATACAATTACTCTTGGCCATTATTTAGTGATTTGGTAATCATGTACACTCTAAAATGCAAGACAAATATAATAGCATTGATAATACCTTGTTGTTTATTTGGAGATAAATACTGTAGGCTTGAGATTGAATCGATCTATGGAAGTCTGCTGGTGACATGGCTGAGTTGTCTGATTTGGAACTAATCATAAACGAGCGCAATCATAAAGTAACTAAGTTCGCACAACATAGAATTGTGGCAAGCAACGGCTAATTACCTCAGTGGAAGATATTTTATGAGTCGAAGGATGATAGATGACTGACTAGAAAGTGTCTTCGCTGTTCGCACAAAGACAGTTTCATGGTGGAGGGGGCTGGTTACGATTTTAGAAAGCGTCTGAGTTTTGCTTCGCTATTGGTGCCGATCTCTCGCGTTGCGCGTTGAGAAACAACTTTGAGCTGGTTTCTCTAGACTACGCTACGAACGAAATTCAATATACAATTTTTATGTATTCCTTTATCCCAGAAAACTGCGGACATGTGACGCCATATTTACGGCCAATCAGTTGTGCTGTTATTCTTTGTAGCAATACTGTGGCAATTACGCAGATAAACACTGTCATATCTAATCGCCATCATCTCGTCTTCGCTTAGAGGCTGGTCATAGGCATTTGTTCGGCAGTGAAGTGGGCGAACCTCAACCGTGGAAGCCGGCGACCTATCCTCGGACTATGGCCAAAGGCGTTTGTCTGATAATTTCTGTCTGGAGTTTACCAAGCTCTCGCGTTGCCTTAGAAGCCAACCAGTCAAGATGTAACAACGAACAGACATCTCTGACACGTAACAGAGAGTGAACCAGCAAACTTGCTGTAGTTCACGGAACTCTGCCCGGCAAAGCAGATCGTTAGCAGGTTATGGTAGTATCACCGAGTTTCCAAGCACAATTCGTCGGCTAGTTTATTGACTGCTGTATTACTAGACCTATGGAATTAGGTCTCAGAGAACTAACAGAAGCATAAGTGCACTAAAATAAATGTCGCCAACCACACGTTTTTCTCTTTCTCACAATCGTGTCAGATGTTGGTAATATGATGTACTTAGAGGGAAACGCGACAATATCGTTTGAAGAGCAGAAATGAGTATCGCCTATTACCTTCCAACCATTTAAGGTAGGCGATAATGTGTTTCGTGTTCCTAAAAGATGATGTTTGGCTTCAGTAATTGGTAACTAGATTAGTATTTAGCTTGGTGAGCAAGTAAAACAAAGAAAAATCATATTTGACATTAGAAAATTAGTGGTAAGATTTAATCTCTGTTTATTCGTACGAGAACTATTGGTTTCTCTGATTTTTCACTGGTTGATACGCAATAGTATTTATAAAACTTCCTAATTAATGTTGCAACCAAGTTAACTCTAAGGATCACTCATTAATTTCTGCCTTGATAAGAAGTTTATTCTAAATATTTTAAATAAGAACAAAATTGTAATTAAAAATATAATGGATTCATATTGATGAGAGTAAGTTTTATTCGCTGCAACTGTTAAAATTTGTTACACGTTTAATAATTTTATTTTTTCGTGATTTTCCTATAAAATTCAAGCTGGTTATACAAAAAAATGTCTTGGTGTTGAAATAAGTCATTAAATGGAATTTAAAACTGACCTGCCAACTGTGAAAATACACTGATATTAAAAAGAACAAGGTTTTTGTGGACAGAGAAGGTGAACAGAGGACTGCGGTTAAAGGATAATTAATGATAGGCGAAAACCTTGGGTGAGTTATGTTAATATATTTTTAAAATATCGATACACTGTAAAGGGTTTCAACACATCCTGCCCGCTACTCTACAAATCCAGAATGAAATTTTTTAATCACTTTCAGACAGAAAATACTTCGAACATGTCTTATAAAAGACTTCTTATGAATGTTTAAATCTACTAGTATTTGTAAATTAATAATTTAAATCGGTTAAGCAGTTTCTTAGTACCACAGTGTCAGAAAAAAGTTCATCCAGCAAAATAAAGGAATCTAACAATTTATTTCATTTTTTTTAAATGTACGCGTATCATCTTTACTTCGCTATAAAACATTTTTTTATCTCAGATAAAAAACGAACTGTAGCATCTAAGTACAACAGGATATCTGTTAAAACACACATCACTTAAATTTGTCTTCAGGTGTATGGAGTTTTTACTCTACTCGGAGACCATCAGCAGTTTCCATCTGGCTTAGCGAACGAATATGAGAGAGAAGTGAATCGATATCCGGTCTGCACTATGCAACGTGGTCGGCGAGCGGCTACGCTCTGGCCTCTCGTTCGGGTGGGCGTGGGTTCGAATCCCCACCCAGCCATCCAGATTTTGGTTTTCCATGGTTTGGCAAATCTCTCCTCGCAAATGCTGGGAAGGTTCTTCTAAAAGCCTATAAACGAATTCCTTCCCGCTCCTTGCTCCCAGTCGTTTCCTGCCTCTAATTACTTCAACGTCGACAAGCCGTGAAGCCAGAAATAATAATAATAAAACAGTTGCGTTATAATTCATGTGAATTCGAATCTATTTCAGCTTCTGGAGATCAAATGTCGCGACCTCTCGTTAATCTAACTACTACTACAACAAAACACTTCGGTATTTTTGCTCTTCTCAAAATTTAAAAAATTGTTCAAATGATTTGTCTTAAGTTTTATTGGACGATTCAGCTGCTCTCTAAACGTTTAACTGTCACTTCAGATTTCCCATCAACCGCAAGACCGTTGCCAAAAACGTTCTGAAATTGGTATTCAGAAGAGTATTACTATTTCAGACTTACAGACAGCTAACTGCAAGTTTGGACTAAAGTATCGATACATTACAAAATCTTAACATAACAGGGTATAAAAGACTATTTTAATAAACATGAAACAAAATAACGCTTCAGCTGTTTAAAGTATTCCGTGCCTGGCAGGTTTGGACATTGCTTCGCGTTTTCGTGATTTTATGTCTTTTTTTTTTAATGTTCATGCACTATGTCCTTAATAATCGGAACATTTTACAGAATTCTTTAAGACGCATTAATAACATCACTTTAAAACACAAAATAATAGATAACAGTTTATAACAATAAAACTAACGAGAGGGAAGTAACCAATTGTTGATTCAATGCATCAAGGGTATTTGTAAAATCTCTCTCTCCAAGGTAAGTGAATTGTGTTAAGACCTTTAAACAAACAATATATTTCGCATTTATTTGGTTTTTTTGTTTGTTTTGTTTATGGATTTACGCTTCTTCGACGTCATTAGAGGCGGGAAAGGAACGAGAAGAATTCCGCCTGGAATGATTTGGAGAAACTATTTTTTAAAAAAAAAAGCAATCTGGATGGTCGGGTGGGGATTGGAAACAGCGGCCTCTCGAATGTGAGGCCAGAGCGTTACCGCTAACCCACCACCTCGGTATTTATATGTTGCTTCAATGATCTGACCACTAGAAGAATCAGCTTTCGATCGTCATGTGATATGCAGGATTCCATTATTACATGATTCGATAATCTTTCACAGTTTCTAAGCAATGTTTCACAGTGGAATAAGTTACGTTATGTCATAAGATATTCACAAATAATCATACCCTCGCAAGCCGGCGACACTACGCAGTAGCTTGCTGACGCTCTAGAAGTAGTGCCAACTTTGTAACGGTGGTATTAAGTAGAAATTACGTGGCGAACGAGGTAAGTAGCGGAAGTTGTTAAAACTGCTCCCCGTAGTCTCCCTTGCGCACCGCTAATAAGGGCTGTAAGCGAGTTACCGAAATTTCCAGCAACTCACGGCATTTTAGTTAAATAATTTAGTTTTAATACAATTTGCGCCGAGAAGGTGGGCGTAGGAAAATTAAATTCCCGACCCCACCACCGCGGGCACCTGTGTGGCACGACATGTGTTGCGAGAGTGAAAGAGTAGTCCCCAAAGCGGAAGATCGTCAGTTGATTGCTGTAAATATTCATAAATCGAATATCACCTAACAGGCTCACCAGGCAATACAAATAAACTGGTGTATAATACAACTTCTGTTTCGTGACTGAAGGAACCAAGAGTGTTTATTCAAAAAGTAACCGAACTTGCTACGGGAAAAATTCAAATAGTCATACGGAGATCTGAGAGACTAATTGTGTTCGGAGTTCTTAGAACAAAATATCATCTTCACACTCCCAAAGAAAGCACAAGCTGACAGATGTGAGAATTATCGCACCATTAGTCTAACATCACATGCTTCAAAATTACTACCAGAATAATACACAGAAGAATGGAAAGAGTAGTAGAACAGATAATAGGTGAAGATCAGTTTGGGTTTAGGAAAAATCGTGGTACGAGGGAAGCAATTCTGGCTTTGAGATTAATAATTGAAGGGAGGATCAAGAAAAATAAAGATACTTTACTGGTGTTTGTTGATTTAGAAAAAGCTTTTGATAATGTTAGGTGGTACAAAATGTTCAAAATTTTAAAGAAATCAGGTCTAAAATATCGAGATAGAAGAATACTTTATAAACTATATAAAAATCAACTGGCTATAATAAAAGTAGAGAACTACGAGATACATGCATCAATTAAAAAGGGTGTGAGACAACGTTGTAGTCTATGGACTATTCAACTTGTATGTAGAAGAAGCAATAAAGGAAATAAAAGAAAAATTTTCATGTGGCATGAGTCTTCAGAGAGAAAAAATCAGTATACTACGATTTGCTTATGACATTGTCTTGTTAGCAGAACGAGCTGAGGATGTTGAGAAGTTACTGAGTATCATGAACAAGATACTGAAGGATGATTTTGGACTGAATATAAATCAAAGCAAGACAAAGGTGATGGAATGTAGCAGAAATGATACCAATACTAGTAGATTAAATATAAAATTAGGATCGGATGCAATAGGAGAAGTAAGAGAATTCTGTTACTTGGGAAGTAAAATTACAACCGATGGCCGAAGCAGGAATGATGATAAAAGCAGAATAGCACTAGCAAAAAGAGCCTTCATGAAAAAGAGAAACCTTTTTGTTTCAAATATTGATCTAGGAATTAGAAAGAACTTTTTAAAACTCTTTGTGTGGAGCATAGTACTTTATGGTAGTGAAACATGGACTTTAGGAATACCGGAAATAAAGAAAATTGAAACATTTGAAATGTGGTGCTACAGAAGAATGCTGAAAATTAAGTGGACAGACAAAGTAAGAAATGAACGAGTTTTGGAAATGATGGGTGAGAAAAGAAATTTGCGGAAGAACCTTACAGAAAGAAGAGACAGGCTGGTAGGTCATATTTTGAGACATGCTGGATTGGTTAATTTGTTAGTGCAGGGAACAGTCGAAGGTAAGAACTGTAGAGGAAGACAGAGATTAGAATATATGAAGCAGATAATTGAGTACGTGGGTTGTAAAGGATATGTAGAGATGAAGAGGTTAGCACAGGATAGGAAGGGATGGCGGATTGCATCAAACCAGTCGAAAGACTGATGACAGCAAAAAAAAAAAAAAAAAAATCAACTCCCAGCAACTCCTTAATTAGTAGGAGAATATTAAGAAGATTATTCAGGAATGGATTAAGGTTGTGCAGCCTCTTTGCTGAAACCTCCTACAGATCAACTAACTATAACAGCTCTGTAATAACAACTTAAAATCCCTAGCAGACAAAACAGGGTATTCAAAATAAGACACGAAGACTTTATGCCATATTTCGGTTTTATCCAATGAAAACATGAAACTTGAGGCACAACCTTCCTTCATTGACTGACTAACTCTTAAGGTGATATCTGACACTTAGCATACAAATTTTCTAGAAGCTTGAAGCCACAAGTCCACAATCGGTCTCCTAAGATAAAGATGGTGAATGACCTGAATTTTATATTTCTGTACAGTGATGTGAATGTTTTTAAAGCAATTAAGTAAGTAGTAAAATTAGTTTGTTCAAGGAAGGGCAGTGTCGAAGCAAACACATGGGCTAAGATAATAGCACAGTCATCCCAGCTGTGATATTATGCACAACATGCGAGGCAGAGAATATTTTACACACGACTACTTACATGGGAATCTCTAAATACGACTGAGGATTGGAAACAGGATTCTCGGATGCTGCTAACATATCCAGTTGACTTTTGCTTAATTAGCTCTCATGATCATACAACAGAAAACTATATTTACTAGCGCATTCAGTGGAAACGGTCAGGGAAGAAGAAAGCGTGAAAAATTGTGATAAATTATTCATATGATAACCATAAAGTAATGTAACATTATGCATTAATCTTATAGACAATATTTACAGCTCTTAAAAATCGTAGAAAAATAATTTCAAATCATATATAACATTTGTCTAATTGATTTTAATATGTTCTATTGATTTTAATTATATATTTAAACTGATTGAATGTGGATTTAGAAGTTTATAATACATATTTGAGGTTACCATTTTGTCATTTTACGAGTTGGATTAATAGGAAGCGTATTGTCTTCCTGGAAAACAAACCCCGTGGTTCTACGAATAATCGATAGACCTTCACAGCTTCAACATAACAGGGTGTAATTCCCATAACGGCGTATTCTAGTCTATATAAATAAATATACATTCCTAAATGTATATTTAACAAACATCTCTTGGGAAGTGCTGTAATGCGCGTCAAGTAACAACTGATGACCACTTACGGTAGCAGCAAGACTCCTTGCGGACCCGAAGTGTCTCGTTTTGTTTGCACGACAAAACCGTCGTGTTGAGCCATTCATCCCATTCGCGTTTAGACGACAGCAGCATCCAGACATTCGTGGGCATTGCCTTCGTCTAGAACAAGCAAGCTGCATTTAGTAATCAACTCCACATTGTTCACTCTCGCGTTAAAGAAATCACGAACGTTTGTCAACAAATTAAACGTCAGCAGATAATGCAAAAGAACTCCCTCCCTCCCTGTTTTGCTACATGTAGTAGTTTTTAGTGTTAGATATATATTTGAAAATATGATATTTTATGTTGTTCTTGAGAGCTAAGTACAAGAACCTAGCAGAAAGTTAGTTTCCCTGGGGCGGTTAACAGTAATTAAACCTCCTTTTGTAGAATCATTTACTGCAGCAGGTACAAAGACTGTGCAGTTATTTTTTAACATAATACCCTCCTGAAATAAAACATTTTTTATACCTGGGTAACAACTTTTGAAAACCTGTGTAATAGAAATCTGCCGACTGGGGACTGGACAATGGTGTTACCTCTGCGTCGCTTTGAATATACTGATGTCTGAAGGTATAACGGCATATGATAATCAGCGGAATATCGATTATGCAAAATGCGCTTCTGCACTTGCTCCAAAATGTCGATCGTAATGGCCGATAGCGACATATTGCGCTCCTCAAAATGCACATTTTTCTCAACCTTCTGAAAATTGGTCGCATCAACGATGAATCATTTGCTTGCCCATTTCGTTCGGCCTAAATGCCGGACAAAGCTGACGATAAACTTTGATCGACACTATATTTTGGGCGTTTAAGAACTTTATCACGAACAAATCTCTCAAAGTGCGTGTGACACAATCACCTGTCTTCAAGCTACTGGGAGCTACCTTGATAGGCAACCCGGCGCGCACACACTATTACACTTCTCAGAGGCCTGGATAACCTTTTCGCTGTGGCCTGGCTTGCTTCCTGTGAACGGGAGAAAATCTTGCTTTCTGGATGGTCTTTATGAGACTATGAACTGATCGTACTACTTTTATAAACTATTTTCCTATCTTCCGCTTTATTGTCAACCTTCATAAGGTAGCAACATTTTCGTCCTTTCTTTGAATAACTCTTTCTGAGAGTAAGATAAATCAACTACGTTTATGCTTGATTGCCTTCAGTCTTCCCTGTACACATACTTCGTCCTTTATTATTACAGTTCCTAGATTTCCTTTATGCTACGCGTTATGGGTTAGTTCGTAGACAAAAGCGGTCACAATACAAAGCGGTAAATCTAAAGAAAAAATAGTAATAAAGTGAGAAATACTGTAACGCCTGCGAACACGGAAAGATGAAGTGAGAGCTCAAGTGTGAGTACAACCGTGGTGCTACATGCAGGGAATCCGCTTGATGGTCTTACTCGCTTTTTAGCTGTGGTTACTGCGAAAGTTGTCAAAGACGTCCTTCAAGTACGTAAATCAGAATGTCCTTACGACCTGGTGATAGTTTCTGCTACCACGCATTGCGCCTTTGTTGTGGCTTGACATACAGTTTCATGTGGAGTCCAAAGCTTGAACAAGAGAGATCCAGTAAAAATGTCTAGCTAGAGTGGGACATGAACCAGGAATACCAAACTTTGAAGCCGAGTCCTTCACCTACTGAGCTACCAAAGCGCTCTCTAAATTCAGCAGAGTGTACTATTATTTAAAGCCTGTCGCGGTTGCTCGAGTTTATTTCTTTGACCACGCCTGTTACGCATTGTAACTGCTCCAGCATATGGCTTAATAGCTCTCACACCCACTTGGTGGACTTTCAGCTTCGCCATACAATGCGCGTTATAACTGGATCGCTTCTATCTACACCTACCTATTCAGTGGCTGCCGGTGCTCAGTAACATCCCACCACCTCATATCGGAAGGAAAAAAAGTCCTAATAAAACTATGGTCTAGAATTTTGAACAGAAGCTCTTCTCATCCATGGAGATGTTAGGTATTACAAAACACGGCTGAAGTCACGTCACCCTGCCTGGAAGACTGCAGTCAGTCTAGCACCTAACTCCTTCAGCCCTTCAGATAGCTGGACTGCGGAATGGTCGTCGTCAACACCACAGGGCATAGTGCAAATTACCAATCCCTGCTCAAAACTACCGGGATTTGACTACCGCGGTCAATTTGGTGTAAACTAAATCGGATTAGATGTGGCACGGGAAGAACTGCTTCAACTCTCCATACCTGGGGTTGGGCAGATCTCAGTGGCCATCTGCGGGCATTGTTCGCTAACTATGTGTACATATGTGTCTTTAGATTGTTCATTACAGTATAATTGTAATTGAATTGTGTAAATGTCTTGTAGCATCATACGCAAAATAAATAAATAACTGTTCTGGCAGAGTTTCGACTGCGGATTTCAGGCATTCGGTCAATTGATTTCAGTTTATGGGAAGAAGTTAATTTTCAATTTAGTTAATTTTCAATTTTCTCAACAAAGCTGATTTAGCAGTTACATATGCCTTACTGGGTTTCGTAATACCAGTAGCTACTGAATATGGATAATTTTGATATTGTCAGTTACGACTCTCAGGATAAACATTTATACATTAACTGGTGCACGTTTCTGATTAATATCCCAGTGACCTGAGAAACGGAATTTTAGCTAATCACGGATTTCTGCTGTTCCTACCTACCGCAGTCGAGCCTCTGCAAAGAAAAGTTTCTCTCAAAGTAGCTCGAATAACTTCCTGCCAGCGCTTGAGGAGTTATTTCTTTAAAGATAGTTTCACTTTTCCGTCAGGAGGATCTCAGAAATTGTTTGCTATCATGTTCTCTCTCATTTCTGTCTTAATTTACACGCCTCCCATCCCTCAACGTGTATAACCGCATCCCTTAACGCCTCCGAGCGCCAGCTTCATCTCCCTCACAAAAATAATGCCACAGCCAGGTGTGTTGTACTTTTCTGCTTTCTAGACGAATAAATCTTCAGATGAAAATTTAATCAAATAGTTTTCCTTAAAGGGTTGCAGTAATGTAAACGGTTTATGTAAGGGATAATAAGAGAATACCGTATCTACACAACCTACAGGGAACGAATGTAAGGTGTCAAAATTTTATTTGTTATTATTGTTTGTTTTGTTCTAAAAATATGCAGGCATAATAATTTGCATCCTGCTTATTACAATTTCAATAAAGAATGATCACCTAAAAAAAGTTATATTATTTATTCAGGATAAGATTTATCAACTTCTTTGAGTACACAGAGGTAAGGCACGGAAAAAGTAATTAACTTTATGTGCAAAGTGTATCATACAGACTTAAACAAAAACTCAGAATGTTTCTTCAGTGATATTTGTGGGATATGCGAACAAACAAAATCCATGAAAACACCCAATCATTCATGAATATTCTGTTTCCAGAATACACAATTTAAAATCAGAAATAAATTAAATAGTTTTCTGTGTTACAGTGACATTCATCAGCGGATTAAAACTTTAAACACTGTAAATATATTCAAATTTAAAAATAAATATCTTTCTCAGTATACGCGAATTCATTGATCAGTTTTGTGTATAAAACCTAACGAACCGTAATATTATAGCCTAACACTTAAAGTGTGAAGCCGAACTGTTAAGTAACCGTCTATACAGTTCACCTTTTCTAAAGGAATAGTTAACAAAGTACACGAACATACACTCTCGTTAATAGTTAATCACTATCTAATAAAGCAGTGTCGGTCACTACTAATTTTGTAATAAAGTCAATAAACTATGAAAAATTTGTTACTGTCGCCGTTTCACATTTAGCTTTTAGCCGGAATGTCGCAGCTATTTTCAAGTTTCCAGTACGTTCTGGCTCTTAAAAAAAATGACAGTCATTCTTCCACAATCGCTCTCGATCACTAGTAAAAATAAAGTGTCCCTACAATTTTGCTAGCGTGATCAACAAATCTTTGATCACGCTAGAAAAATTTGGTTACCTTGTAAGCGGGATGTAATTCAACAACTGTGCTGTCGCAGTATTTCTTGGTCGTTTTCTTACATGAAGTATCAGTTTGTTGGCAGTCAAGTGTGATAGGTCCTGTCTTGTTTCAAAAACATTAATGATATGTGTGACGTAATAAGGCGGAAGGAAAGATTATTTGCCGATGATGCTATTGTTTATCATGAAATAAAAAACCAGGATGACTGCGCTTTTGTTACAAGACGATATTAAGAAAATAATTGCGTGGTGTAAATACTGGTAGTTGGAGTTAAACGCTACTAAGTGCCAAGTCATGCGTATAAGTCAAAAGGTGACCCCATTTAGTACTGAATATAAAATTAATGGCACTGTTCTTAGAATTGTAGATTCCGCTAAATACCTAGGAGTAACAATTCGCAATAACTTGTCGCGGAATGAGCATATCCAGAAGGTAATCGTTTGCTCCGATATTCAGGTCGTAATTTAAAACAATGCATACCGGAAGCGAAATCGATTGCATAAAGGTCACTGGTGCGTCCTTACTTAGAATATTGTTGTTCTGTATAGGATCTCTTTCAAAAGGGGTTAATGGAGGCTTTGGAGAAGAGCCGCCCGATTCGTGACAGGTATATATAGTTGGAGGGAAAGCGCAAGTGCGACGTTGAAGGAGTTAAGTTGTGTATCCACTACGCGCGGCAAACCCTCGAACACTGGGTCGCGCGGCGATACCTGGCTTTTTCCAGGAACATTCTGTCTTTTTCCAGGAACATTGGCGCGGTCGAACATGCCGCGCTGCGAGCCATTCTCTGTCGGTCTTTTGGCGCGCGGCAAAGGCCCCCCACTGATTAGCTCGTGAGCAGTTGGGACGGCAGTGTCTTTCTTTGAGTTGGCTCGCGCGGCACAGCGACAGTTTACTGCCATGAACAACGAAAAGTGTCGGTATCTAATACAGCTGTATGGTGCGAAAGAATTTTTGTGGAATAGTAAATGTGCAGATTACCACAACAAATAGCAGACACTCCTTGTTCATTTAGTTTATGTAAATGAGGAGTTCCATAAGTTTCATTGCTAGAAAACAAATTACCACTGCCAACAACATTTTTTTAAATTTCATTTTAACTACTAGACTTATTACAATAGTGTGGAGATGTAATTTGGACAGTAAAGAGAAACATATAAAATTTTTATGTTCCTATCTTGAGTAATTTTCGAGAAAATGTTCCTTAAATTTCAAAAATCTAATTTGTAGCAAAGGGCTTTCAACGTATGACAACTACATACACACACTATAGGATGTCGGGTATAAAAAAAAAAGCAATAATTCTACTTCTAGGACTTTTATAAAGCAAAATGAAGGTTTCTCTTGTAGAGGAAAGTATAAAATAATTTTTGGAACAAAAAACCAAATTTCGATTATTTTTATTTTACCACCTTCGGTTCCGCTTAATAATTAACGTTATAAGTAGTAGTAGGTATATGAGTCTCCAGTTGCTAGAAATCTTAAAGTTATTACTAGTCTCTCGGTAACTGAAATCGCGTGTCGAAACTTAGTGTTCACTTTATTCACACTCGTCCATGGTCGCGAAAACTGACTGTGCCTGCATTGCTTGCCGCGCAACTCTGGCTGGATTGCGCTGCCGCGCGCGGCAGCCGCGCTTGTCAACAGAAACACACGAACATTGGCTCGCGCGGCGATTCCTGGAAAAAGCCAGGTATCGCCGCGCGACCCAGTGTTCGAGGGTTTGCCGCGCGTAGTGGATACACAGCTTTAGGTTGGGAATGCCTGTAACACCGAAGACGTTGATCTCGACGGAGGTTAATTGAAAAATTCACTACTGACTTGTTTCAGAATGACAGCAGACAAATATTACTACCAGCAACATTCATATCTACGAATGAAGGTAAAATAAGATTGGAGAAATCAATGCCAGAGTAAATTCATTTATGCACTCATTTATCTACGAGCGATTAGTGAGCGGAATAGGAAAGATTTACTGGGCGAGTAAACTTAAAATCCGACAAGAGTAGTTCTCGATAAATCACTTCGGCCATCCTGATATGGGTTTTCATGGTTTTCCCAGATTTCTGCAGGCGAATGCCGGGATGGTTCCTAGAAATAGCCCATGGGCGCCTCCTGTCATTGTCCGTATATCCCTTCCTATGCACAAATGGTTACACATTAGGATTGGTGCAATGCAACCACTGCCTTCCACTTTTAGTGAACCGTGGAGTAATAGTAATAATATTCGTAATGTATTGATCATTTTGACATATAATTTCAAGTAGCAAACGTGTAAATTATAATTCAAGGTTAAACTTGCGCAACAGCAGAATGCTGATATTCGGACATGCTACCACGAAGATAATTAACTGCATTTACTTCTTACCATTCACCTACTACCGAATTTTACATCTTAGAATGTATCTAGACGTTTTCATAAAGGCATTAGAAGAACAGTAACTTCATTTATGTAGATTGTCATTAATAAAAAAAAACTCGATCAATCACTGAAGTACTCTTGCTCTGAAATATTACTACTACGGGGGGAAATTCTTATTTTAAAAAAAACAACTTTTTCATTACTGAGATCTGCAGATCTGCATCTAAACTCGTCATTGATTGGGTAAAACTTGTGGTATCTTAGATTGCTAAATTCCTTAAACTAAATTCTCTCAAATTTATCTAGGCATAGGTAATGTAAATTCGTGTGGTCGTAATAACCTGGTGACAGGGTTTCTTATCAGCTACACAATCCACACTCTCGTAACCGCCTGGGCTAACCCAGTAATCCTTCCGAGAATAGGGTACCTACATTTTAAGTGAAATCGGAACCACGGATACGTTTTTGACTATTTCACATTACCCAGCAAGCAGTGCAAGAGATGAAGGTGGGGATAAGGGCCGGTGATAATAGCCACCTAGACAGGAATTACGACCTGAGACCTTTGAATCTCCATTCAGACTTCTCAGTTACTGAAACTGCAAAAAATGTCACAACAAATATATTAACTCGTGATTAATAAAAAATAGCCGAATGAGTTCAGAAAATAAGTTATGTTCGGAGAAGTAAAGAGAGACAAGTATAAGAGTTGTAACAATGATTGGGTAGATATATAGTGCTACAATTCATCCATTTGAGAAGTTATTTGTTATAGAATCATCGTTTTGTTTGAGTCATTGTAACATTCTGTAAAAATATTCAACAAATATAAAAATCCACTGAGTCAATTTAAATTAATAGTGAGCAATAAGTGATTTCATATTGTATTAAAGATCTATAATAAGATTTAATACGGAAAAATAATGAAATTACGATAATATATGAAAACTTCCTTAACAACAAAAGTTATGGCGATTTAATATTAAAATTCGTGTTAAAACTAAAAAATAAATTACCTGTCAGTGAATATTTAAATTAACTTATAATATTTCGTGCACATCATAATTATTTAATGTTTCTGGATTTTATTTTTTATAAGCTACGTGAAGTTATTATCCCATATATTCGGAAACTTCGACCTTAACAAAAGTGTCTCGCCTTAGCCCTTCTTAAGAAAATAAAAATAAAGAAAATAACGAAGTAGATAGAGGTGTGAAAAATTGCGAGGGTGTCTTCGAAAAGAATACAGCGAGTTTTTCTCCAGTAAAATTTTGCTAAGAACAACAGCTTGACGAACTAAATACAACTCTCCTGTGAAAATAATTTCTTTTCCTGTGAAGCTCAAAGAAATTACTTTTGCCGCGGCCTTTTATTTTTATTTTATTTTTTCAGAGTGCGTTGGAGTTGTGCGTAATTAAATCTCAGAACAGTGATAACATTAATTAGGTAATGTTTTAGTCGTTGCCTTAACTTATTGTAATTAAGAGCGCTAAACTGCACTGGGGATAAATTCATTCTTTCCCTTGGCTCTGAGAATAAAAACATCAGCTGAAGAAGTCAGGCCTTTTTCTTTTACTGCGTGTCTCTGAAAATACTTTTGTCTGTTTCTCTTTGGCCTTTACTGCAACCCGACTTGGAGAGAAAACTGACAATTTAATTTTAGTGCTCGTTATTAAATGCAAAGACAAATCCGTTGTAAGCTGTTGCTGAGATTGAGCATACTTATTCACTGGCTTTATCTTTGGCGAACATTACAGCTAGTCTCTCATTGAAGATTCGGAAACATTGTGTACATCAAAATTTAAAACTACTTCAAAGTTTAAAATTATTCAGTTCAATACAATAAATAACGTTGAAACACATCATCGGTCATCAGGCGTTTATTAATATTTATATTTTTATCTATCTTTATGTTTTTAGAAAAATTGTGTACATGGTTGCAGAAGAAAATCTCTTATAGTTAGGTAAGAAGCAGCTTCAAAATCTTATTTACCTACAGCTACATATAAAAATACATAATGACTTATAATAAATTGTATGGTTTGTTTAATTATTACATATTCGTAGATGATATAATAACAAGGGATAAATTACAGCGTGCTTCCTTTCTAGTACTCCGATGGACTATGTAAAAAGAAATGACGATTAAAATTTGTTAGTATTAGAGTAAAACAAATATTTAAACCACTGATTCATCTACCTTTTAAAAGTTAAACTTATGCCCAGAACCGTAAACATATGGTTGATTCCGTTAGAAACAGGTTTTGACAACGGTAATATTACACCTTCCAAGATTTCTATTGGATACTATCTAAAAATTCTATGAATGTCTGGTACATTTTTTGCGTTAATGATTGAAGACGGAGTTGTGTTAGCAGTCACCATTATAAAATGGGTATTCTTCAAGTTGTGAGAAACAACTGATTGTTTTTAGTGTGGAATTTCTCAGTTATTTTGTTTTGTTAGGTTAATAATCTAGGTTAATTCAGAATTCTTTTCTCAAACTGAATATTAAAAGAAACAACAGTATAAAACTTACATTTCTCATTTGCCACACATTATTTCGTCCTTCTTTGTCACAAGAATGAACACAGCATAGAAATATCGAATGCTCTTCTTTCATTCCATTTGACAGTATTCCGCGATCGTGGTTAGATTAATAAATAATCAAAGATTCAAGTATTCTATGGATAGTTGATTTTAATTTATAAAAAAGTTACTTGTATAGCTGGATGAAAAGTTTCTTCTGAAATGATTAATTTCACTTTACTTTTATTCAAAAAATGAAAGAATGCTTAATAGCGGGCCAAAGAGCAAACAAAATTTGCTGCAACGAAGTTGGATTCGAAACGCTTTACGTTCCAGGGGGACTTACAGACTGACCCGATGCACCCAAACAGATGTTTTGGAACCGACAGTGGGTGTCCCCCAATCTAATTGCGCTTTGGCTCCTATTGCTAGAGAACATTAAAATATTGCTGATGGTCTCAACAAATAATCTCTGACGAAAGCTGCAGAATGGCAGCCGAAACTTTAGACTGTCAAATAAATAATGCGGCATTCCAGAAAATCCATTCGTTATCAAATAGTTTACCGTTGTGAAATTACTTGGTAAGAATTTAAATGTCATTTTTTAATTTGAAACAGTAATTCAATGTTTTTAACGATCAGTACAGACAATTTAAAAGCTCTAAATATTGCTTTGAGCTTAAGAGCGTGTTCGTAACAGTTAGTAATATAGTTGCTGCTAGTTTTTTCATTAAAAATTAGTTAAATAAAAGCACTTAGCATTTCTAACTATCACGCATTACACACTCAAAATATTTTTCGTTACAATTAAATCATATATAGTACATCAACATTTAAATTGAATAATATATCAAAGATATCACCAAATGCAATCTTATACGCATTAAATTAATCAATTAAAACAGTGGTCTGATGAGTGTAGGCCAAAATAGGTAATGGCTACGTTACAACATGTGCATTACTCTCTTCTTTTAAACTGAAAGATAGTTAAAAGCTTAATGATATTAACATCGAGATGCGGGAATATAGATAGATTTGTACATTTCTGTGCTTGGTATTTTCCGCTTACACGGCCAGAAAGGATGAAGATGAATTATACCATCGAACTAAACCTTTAGACTATAAAGCAAATTTCGAAATTCAAAGCTACCCTATATCTGGGTGGATAAAGTTTCGAGATTACCGCAGTTCTGTGCCGACGTTGTTTGCTTTGCGTAGCGCTGGTGAATTGGCGGTCGCCTAGCAACACTGTATTATCTGCGATCAACCAGCTTTGCACCGACGGCGAGGCTGGTAACTACATGTTATTCTGCTCCATGTTTCAGTGAACACCACTCTCAGAGCAGAAGGTTTTCACGCTTTGCTAATAACTTTGATCAGACACTAATGACTTCATTAGTCAACATGATATGCTATCAACAGATTAACCACTCCACCTGTCTAATCATCTTTTAACTCCTTTTTCGTCCACCACTTCCCAAATTCATTTACTTTGAACCTTATCAGAACTGATATCAAAATTGTTCTGTATCACTACATTTAAAATTCTTCTGTTCGTGTTGTTCATAACTATCGGTATCGAACTGCAGACATGTAACACCCCAAAATATCGGGGAGTGACACTCTACAGAACCCTCACATATAAGAAGCAATGCATGAATTGCAAAATGAAGATCTCTTCAAGAAACAACTTACTGTGCAAACTAGTTGGATCACAGTGGGGCAGTCAACCACAAACTATACGTACATCGGCAATGTCCCTTTGTTATGCTGTTGCAGAATATGCACGCCCAGTTTGGTACTCATCATCTCATACCAAACAGGTGGATGTAGCCCTCAATAACACCTGTAGGCTAGTGACAGGTTGCTTAAAGCCTACCCCAGTTGATAGGCTTTACCAGCTTTCGGGCATTGCACCACCCAGTATCCGGAGAGAAGTGGCTGCGAACGCACTCATCCACTGCACGGCCATATACCACCAGCCCAGAGACTCAAATCCAGGAAAAGCTTTCTCAGAACATCACGGGAACTAATTGGGTCACCTGAAAAGCCAAGAGTACAGTTATGGAAAATGAGGGTTCCCAACATCTCGGGACCACTGATAGTTGCAGAGCGCTTGCCACCTGGTCATGCAGAGGACTGGCGGTCCTTAAATCGATTGCGAACAGGAGTGGGCAGGTCCAAGGAAAACATAATGAGATGGGGTTATACTGATACCACCAGTATTAAGTGCGAATGTGGTGAAGACCAAACTATGAACCATATACTCGAGTGCCCTATGTGCCCATCATCCTGCAATAACGAAGACCTGTTTCAAGCAACACACGATGCGATTGAGGTTGTGAAGTACTGGGCTAAATGTGTTTAAAGTTGTTGATTTGCACAATGTATTTAACTGTGTATTTTGATGTTTTTGATACGAAAATAATAACTTTTATGAATTGTTCTCGTCTACATAATAACTTTCATAAAATTCGTCCTTGTTCTACGTCGGGTTTTTATCCTTAAAAAAAGTATTAGGATATAACCTCAGCTCCACCGTAGAAAACAACATGCAAAAAACCTTCATTGATTCTGTCTAAGCCACAAAGGTGACGAACGGAGACTAATGACCGCCATGTTGCGATTCATGAGCTAAAAACATGAGTGCACACTACGGGACATAAAAAGGTCACAAGATCTGATGACATCCTTACGGCACTCAAAATTAAATCTGTTCTCAAAACTGTGCAAAACTACCGAAGACCTTGGACAGACCACGTTCTACGGGTTAAGACGGACAGATGCCACTAAAATTCGTCAAATACCGACCGAGAGGCAGGAGAGATGTAGGAAGGCAACCATAAAGATCGATTGAGACCGTAAGGACTAAAACAGACGAGGCGTTTTGTGCCGCGTGGTGGTCGAGTCGACGCATGGTCCAATGTAATTCAATGCGGCAAAACAGACGACGACGAGCGTGGCCAGCCGCCTCGCGCGGAACAGCGCGACACGTGGTTTCCACGCGACTTACACGCGGTGACGCTTCGTCTGTTTGCACTCGTGGCGTGGAGGCGGCGCGGTGCGGCGACAAGGCTATTTTTTCTTCTTCATTTTTGTATTATTACACTTTAGTGTTCAAATGTAAAACACGTAAACAGATAGGAGGTTTATATGTTCGAGTTCCATGAATCCTTTAGCTATCAATATTTTAAAGTAGTAAAATATATATATCTATAACGAAATAACACTTTCACTCATATCCTAATATCAAGAGTATTTATAACAGCATTCAGTGCTTAGTAGCCAATATTTATTAAAGCCAGATAGTTTACACTAATGATGCATCTCGCACTAATTTACCATAACTGTTCCGAATAAGATCAAAGCCATATTTGACGCCGCTGCTTAGATGTTAACGTGCTTACGTAGTAGGTGAGTGTTTATACATTATACTTGTAATTTCTCATTTCACGCAGCACACATTGATCTAATGGGAAGGAATGTTTTTTAATGGTTGGCTTAACAAACAGATAATACACCACTTGATCGTATTATTTGCTTTAAAAAAAAAAAAAATTTTATTTCACCTGCTAATATTTGCATGTTAGTGAATCAGATACATTTTACACTCATCTAAAAAATATTTGAACACAATATAGGCCGTTGTACAGTAAAAATTCTTAACTAGTATTTCACAATCTGCATCTCTATCATAATTAATACAGATATCAACTAAATCAAAATCGCTAATTATGGTGATATTCAAGTAATAAATCAGTAGACTAGTTCATTAGATTTATTTAAACATTTTTAACAGAATGAGTCTTCTTCTTCTATACCACATTTCCCCAACATTAGGGGTCGGCTGCCTATAATCAATTTTACTCATCATTGGCCTGATCAAATTTTCAATATATATATTACACTCAACTTCATTCTGGTTAATTTCTAAACACTGCGTTTATAAATCCTAGGAGCAATATGAAGGAAGTAAAGGAGTAAGAAATGTTTCTGAAGTACTTTAATTTTTTATTTAAAGTATCTTAAGGAAGCACTTTCTGAGTAATAAAATTCCTTGGCCTGTTTCCTTCCTTTTTGGACATTCCTGGTGCGTCACAGTTAGTGTGTGACAAATATGGTGTATGGTGTATCTCCGGAAGAATATTTTGATCTGTAATACGTCCTACTATCCGTTGAAAGATAAAATAAATGAAATCGTGCTTCAACGAAAAAACATATTATGTGAAAGAATGCAGAGACGTTAAGCGGGACCAGCTTCCGGGGCCGGCGTTAGGGGGGGGGGGGTAAGTGGGTCAAAAGTACCCGGGCCCCGCCGGCTGATGGGGGGCCCGATCACCGACTATAGGGGCCCTCAGGCCATGAAGCCAAGAATACGCCCATTGTCGCCTGGCCATTTTGTAGAGCTAAAAAAAAATAGGTCGCCCATTTTACCCCGGGCCCGAAATTCCTAGCGCCGGCCCTGCCAGCTTCTAGTGTTGATCCCCGCGTGCGGTTTTTAGGTGAATGCTGCGATGACCCCCAAACTCCGAATCATAAACTACACATTTTACAAAACAAAAATACACTTATAGTATACACAATACCAGTTTATTATATACAAAACACAAGTTACCCTTTTCGCAGACAAATGGCGATATAAATATTACATTAATAGGTCAATCTCTCCGGATCTCATAAATCCGATTCTAAAACTCAGGACGGCCTATGTCCTCGAACACTCATGACAGGGCGCCTGTGTAACAGATGGCAGGTGTCTCATGGTCCTCTGCGGTCGATCCGAGGGGAAAAAAATCTGAAAGATTTGCATATATTAATATTTCGAGGAAACGTTTACTTGTTATAGACTTGAAGCATGTCTGAAATAAATTCCTCTCTTCACCGTCTGACTGAGAATTTGTCTGAGAAATCAATGACGCAAATACAAAAATGTATGCGCTAGAACACAAATTTTGTTTCTAACGATGACTTTTAAAACATGCTTTGTTCAATGTACGTAGAGTTTAGTAAAAATTGAGTTTGCGAATAATCTCAACATTGTTAACTACAGAATATCACGCCGCCTGATGAAGGAGTAAGGTATACAATGAAATCAACACACTCTGAGTGAAGCAATGATTTGAGAAATGGAAAGAAACTCAGTTTATAAAATATCACAAATAAATCGAAATTGTTAGAATGTCGGATTCTACAGTGTAAATTATGAAGTCAGGATTCGTTTTAAAATTTCGGTATATGACTAATTATTACCTTAAATTTGCTACTGGTAAATCAAGGACTCGAGTTATATTTTAATAAGACCATTCATGCTTTAATTTACAATTTTTTTTTCTACAATCTCCTAAAATTACCAGTTTCTTTTTCACTTGTCGGAAGCAGATTGCGTTAATCTTGACACCAATGAATAATCTGTTGAACGTATTCACTTCTATCACTGCGGGAAACTATAGACAAAACTTTCTTCACCTGAAAAAATGCAGAAGAAATATGAAGGTGGTTCAAAGGTAAAGTAATATTCTACAGAATATAGCGCAGATATTAATGGTGGAGTAGGAATTACTTCTTTCCTGCCACCGGAGCTGATAAACATCAGTTCATAAACCTTTGATCGATCAATTAATATTCTCCTTCCCACTTTCAATAGCCACATTTCCTCCGGATAATGGTGTTTGCTCGCTTGAAGCAATTTATTTGCCGGTAAGAAATCTTTGTTGACTTTTCTCAGGTCTTGTTAATTTCTGCTGGATTCTGTAACGTATTTCATCCGACTACTAGCTGCACAATGTGTGAAATATTCCACGAGTGTTTCCACGTAACACTTGCACATGCTGCGACAGTAGATTAGCCAGAGTCTGGATGGATACTCTCCCGAGGCTTTTCTTCCTCAAAGATGCCATTTGAAAAGAGCTAATGGCGTTCTGCTGTAATACGAAGTGACGTCGAACTGCTTCTACTCGATAGCAGTGGTGAATGTAAGCAGCGAAAAGAGACGGACTGAAAAATGCGGTTGAAGCTATTAACGTCACCAATAGCAGTGTAGAAACGGCTAAGTCAACTGTTTGGTAACTAATAATTATTTCATTTCAAAATGCTCTTACATTTTTACAAGTTTCTGGCACTCTTTTATTCTTTAAAATTCTATTACCTATTTGTTTAAAGTTTATCCATCAATTACCTATTTACTGTGGCAGTAATGACATAAAACGACACTGAAAAATGAGTATTCAATAGGTTAACATGCGTATCAACTGTGTTTAAATTTTAACTACACAAAATGTGTTGTTACGATACCCAATTAATTATGACTGAACGGTATCATTATAAATGGATGTGATGCTGCTTTTAATTGATCTAAGTTAATTCGTATTTAAAAATAAAATAACAGATCAATCTAGTTGAAATGTTCCTGCAATTTTCATGAACACAAGAACGTTATTTAACGCATCAATATGGTATAAAAATAACAAAAGCTCAGCGTCCATTAACACCATTAATTATAATCTCTCTCCAGGAAATCCGATCTATATATTAATTTTTGAACTACATTAATACGTCGTTTCACGTCAACTAAATTGAGTTACTGAGACTTTTTTTTTAAAAAAAAATGTATGCTCATCTTACAAATTTTCTGCACTGGAGACATAAATGAGCTTTATTACTTTAAATTTTTTGTTTCCAATGAATTTTAAATGTTGACACAAATTTTTATGAGATAATTCACTGATATTTTTGTCCACACTGAGTGATTCGGCTGTCGAAGAGGTATCACTTCAGTTCCAGGACACCGCTAACTACATGGCCTTCACGCTACATTGTTTTCTTGTGCTAAGTACATGGCGCCAAACCGTTTCATTTTTCCACTTATTATTACCAGATTTTAAGTAAACAGCATTACATCAATATTTGACATTAAATTTTTACATACTTCTGCAATAGGAGTATGCTCGTATTCCGCGAACTTAGTTTTATTTAGTGGATGTCATACAGTGGAATAAACGTCCCTAGCGACGAATGTCTGAAAAAATGTAACGTATTTCTGGTTATTTTATTTCATCATCTTCCAATTACAATAAAAGAAAAAAAGAAAATAATAAAAAGTTATATTTTTTTCAGTTAATTTACCATCTCCTTCAGATTTCTTATACGTTTTCGCATGTTTCTTTTTCCTTTTTCTTTTATCTATGTGGCTGTTCTGCTACCAGCACAATTTTCACGGAGTCAGTAATTGGTTTCTATGCTAAGGCTGTGTATGGGTGATGGAGATTAGAGGAGAGAAGAAGAGAATCATTAAGGGTAGCAGCATTGTCATCATACACATATCTGGGGGGGGGGGGGGGTTTTAGGGCGCGTCGAATACACATATCTATCGAGACACCGTATGTACATAATTCTGTTTGTTTAAATATGCTTATGAAAGTTTTAGTATTTCGATGGAAGCAATGGGTACTGGGCTAAATAATTACAAAAAAGCCCTCAAACCACAACTGGAAAAAAGGTCTGCTCCTTTTTGCTTGCCTCTTACACTGTCTGGTACGGTTGCTAGGTATAATCAAATCCAGTTTTATTAACGTGAATATTCGCAGTTCTTAATCCTCAGCGCTTTTATTTCGAAAGTGAAACTGGTTGATTTAGATACGGAGGATACGTCCGAAAATAACTTGTTCTTGTGACAACTACTTTCTAACGCTTCCCTTATTTTTTTACACCTTCTTATCTAAGACGATCTTAAAAGTCATAGTTTTCAAATGTAGGTCTCTGATTTAATTGTTCACAATTTTTTCCTAAGAATGAACGCTAGAAACAGAAATAGCGCTTCACAGTGACCTGAGCTGCACTTGAAGTGAGACCAAAATTGCACTGGGCTCCATAATTATAGAAGGAAACATCAAAAAGTGTATACCTATACCACAAACGTTCTTCTGTCTTATACGAAGAGTAGAACCCCAAAATCAGAAATACGCATCATCATTATGGGCCACCTTAATATTTCTATTCATTACAATTGTAACAACGAACCAATTTTGTACCGAGCTTACGTCTGGTAGCTGATAAAACTCTAAATAAAAAGTTCACTCATTTCTCAGCCGTGTGGTACACTTACTTTATTGTAAACCTATTGAGGACATTAGTTCCACACAGACTGCATTGCACAGAAAGTTGACAGCCACAGAATCTTCTCAGTCGTCGACGAGATGAACTCTACTACATTACTTGCTGTCGTTTTACACGCTTGTTGGTCATGTTCGCTAAGGTGCTAGAAGTGGGTGGAATTTATTCAGTAGTATCCTGGTGTAGGCGGTGCGCAACTCCTAGTCACCAGATTAAGTACCATCTCAAAACTAACCGTATTAAATATGGGATGAGGGCAGAAGACTATGCAAGTATTGATTCGTTTGTTGGACTGAAACGTTAAACCGGCGACTATGTAGGTATGCTTTGAAATAGAATGTGTGAGGGATAGACACACAGTTTTATTCTATTCCATCTTTCGGCATCTGTTAAATGCTACACTTCTTACACTAAACAATAGCAACACTACCCATAGACGGGATGGCTACCTGCAATCATCTTAGTTAAATTTCAACGGAGCATTATTTTAAAGGAGTAAAATCCTCCAACGCAATGGTCGCCTTCCGAAACGCCTAGAATTGCACTTGCTTAAAGTTTTTCTCATCATCAGTGTCATTCAATTCAGAGACTATTAACTGATACGAGATTCTTTTATCCTATTTTTTTTATATAAAAGTGCAAAAACAAACAACAAAAAAGCAGATATCAATTAGCTGCACAAGATATAGATCTAGCTTCTTGATTAGCGCTTTTGTTGACAGTTGTATAAGTCTTACAATTTTATTCTCTTAATTTCTTGCAGAAGAAATATTTTTACCAAGAATTCACTTTTTTTTTTTTAATTGTGTCACAAATTCCTTCAAAGTATTCTACTGCTTTGCACCTAAGTATTCTGAAGGTTCTCTTATCAACGCTAAAGTACTTATGACTACTCAAATGTATTATTGCTATTTGTTTGTCTATTTTTTCAGAATCACAGTGCTGTGATTTCGTTAGAGATTTATTTCCCTGGAAATGCAAACATATCAATCGCCCAGTTCAGAAACTATAGTTAACGGGCGCTCAAGTATTTACTACGCCATTACTTTAATGTGCTTAGCTAAAGAGCTACCAAGAGATTCGATTTCCATATTACAGGTTCTAATAAAGAAATATTCACTGTGACTTATCTAAGCTTCACTTTTTTTTTTTCAGCTCTGCTAAAGAAAGCAACATCTTTCACACAAATTTTTCCAATTAGTAGTGAAGCAGATCTTACACTTCATAACATATTTTTTTATCGTAGATAAAATTATTTTTTATTGAACTTCATGACAATAAAAAAAACACACAAAATTCCGTATACAGTATTTCAATTTCTGGAGTTTTAAAATTTAATTATACGCGTATCCCCATTACTAAATGTTGTGACAGAAGCTAAATTTAGCACTATTGCTCATGGTTGACTGATAAAAAGTGAATAAGTGCACAAAGAAACCTTAGCATTTTGTATTGTAATATCACAGGGCGTGCTATTCTGCTCCATTCCTCATTATAAGTTGATTGTCTAACCACGTTGGATTTCGCGCCAAACGACGAGAATAATTTTGGGATGAATCAAGCTTTAGAACTGTATGCATTGAATTTTACAACAGGTAATAGTAACCTCCAAAATTGTGTAACAGTAAACATATTCGCGTTTTATTGCTTTGTTTCTGTATTCCTAGCGGTTGTATATTTATTCTCCACATAAAGAAGAGGAAGTAGTGCAAACACATTAAGAGACGAACCGACTGGAACTGGCATTTACTGCAGGCTTGAATAATTTGAACACAGTTCGGCTAACAACGCAACATTTGGCTGAAACCTTTCTACAAACACGCTCCTTCATCAAAAACTTAATTTCAGTTGATTACATATCTCGCAAATTCTACTTCACTGTTTCTGTCATTAATAATTTCAAGTCTCTAAATAATTGTTTTGGCGACAAATGTTCTCCATTCAGGTAAAAGTTTCTGTTGCTGCGGATTCTAAAATAGAAAATAAACTTTTCTTAATGAATGATGTTGCGGTGTGCCACCGGTGACATTTAGCTGGACTTCCCTAAAGGCAAAACGTGCATTCCTTCATAATGGTTTTCGTAATTTTATTTGCTATTTTTCTTGCAAAAGCATAAAGGGCTGTTAGGTAGACATCGAATGGGACATAGGATATTCTTCATTTCACGAAAATCAAAATTGACGAACGACACGGTGATCTTTATTTCTTTCCTCACCATATCTTTTTTTTTTTTTAATTCTTTTGCGGTATTCAGAATATCATTTGATTCGATAGAACCTTCTTAGAAATATGTAATACGGTTATGACATTCACGAAATAGTTCGATATTAAATGTATTTTACGCCATTAGCCAGTTTATTTAATAGACCAACTTTTGAGGAAGCCTACACAATTAACCTCCTATCATGACATTAACCACAGGATTCAAAGCTTTACCAAACGAAAAGACTTTTCTATCCTTACTTTTATATGCAACTAATTTCAATGACCGTGTCTTAAACTGATTATTATTTATTAAGTTTTTTTGTCGTTTCCAGCCAAGACGTTTCATCCTCTTGTAAATATCTGAAAGAAAATTTTTATATTACCTCATTTTGTGATCTATTCTTTTACTTCAAAATAACCATTGAATAAGCTTCCAGCAATAACTTTGCAAGTCAAAACAAATACATTTTTTTTATTTCACATTATTTGAAACTTAATAACAAACTAATTAAAACTCCATTTCTGCGCATTAATAAACTTTGTAAAATTCAATTGGTTTTCCATTTACAGTGCAACTAACTGTTTTGCCATTTCTGTAGCTTCATCCAGGATGCCACAATCCTAAGATTTCTCTTGTCTTCATAATTATTCCTTTAGCGGTTTGTCCTTTCCATCAGAGATACTCAAAAATAGTATTAGTATTGTAATACTAACAACTAATACATGTAAGTAAATACATTATTTTATATTTATAATTGTTAATATATGAACATGACGTATAAGCACAACACCCTAATTACTATTTCGTTAGCATTAATTATATGAATTAGGAAATATTTCAATCATTAAAACATGTTTCGATCACACATTTTCTGTATTTTATCATTTTTAGAACTAGGGCAGAATACAATGTCAGTTGAACAATAACGGTTGGTTTGAATGCTCAATGGAGTCGGGCATTAGGCCGAAAACTCATTAAAAGTTTTGTTTTATTATCCATTGCTGACCACGGCAAGTGTATTCGAGACTAATTGCTAACAAGAACTTTGTATGTTTAAAATGGACTTACGCAGTCATCAAATATCTAGCGTAGAGAGTATGTGCTGTATAGCTGCTAGAACACTGTTTCTCGCGTCTAGTTGAACAAGGTGGCCTTTTGAAGGAAACTACCTCGGCGTTCACCTGGAATGATTTCGGGAAACCATGAAAAACTCAAATCTGGATGGCCGGACGGAGATTTGAATCACATCCTTTCGAATGCAAGGCCAGAGCGTTACCGCTCACCCACCACGCTCCGTCCCATCGATAAATTTTATTTGTTTCGATGTTTTTGCTGGCATTTTCATATCTTACGTGTATTGACGCGACTTGAGTGTACGATACAAACATGTCATCCGATTACAAAACAAAAACATACAAAATAGCAAACACAAAAAAGGGTCTATTCAATAAATTCAAGTTGTGAGTATTTGTCTTCTGAACCAAGTCTACATTTGTAACCGATCCACGAAGGATAAAAAGTTTTAATATGTGTTTAAAATAAATGTTTACAGCAGATATTTATTTTTGTACGATTTTCTCTTTATCATATTTATGACTAAGTCTCGATGTCTCACTGACTACAGTTTGTTTTAGTAATTGGCTAGAGCTGTATGACTTGCAAAATATTTTCCATTGTCGTTGATGCACGAGAAGGTCAATGAAGTAAATTTATTTATTTATTAATTTATTTATTTTTATCAGTCTGTTCAGTGGTTTCGTGCGTTGGTAAACTAATTTAAAATCACGTACGAATTCATGAGAGATGATCCTACCGCCAGACGAACCAGTTTTACAATTAATCCAGTTATCATATTCAGAAAGATTCTTCGTAAAGAGTTACAAGAATGAATTCCTGAAACTGAAATCATGTATAAATAGGGTGCCTTCTATGATTATTGCTATGCAATGACAGTGACAAAGTAGCTAGCCTCGTAAATATCGTGTATACGTCAGAGGATGTAAAAAGATATATCAGTTGTGCAGACATGCATTGATTCCCCAATGCTCAACTGTAAAAGCTTTTAATTAATTTTGACCGTCACCACCAGATGTTAATAAATCTCTTAGTCAATTCGTTCCATTTCTTTCACTCCATGTTGAATGGTCACACTTCTCTGTCAGGTGAATAAATTGACGTCAGCGACCGTAGGGTCATTGTGCGACTGGCAGACTGAAAACACACCAGTTAAAAAGGAAAAAAAAATAGAAACAAAGGCCGTCAGCAGTTGGTGCGGTTCACAATCGATCTCTAACTTTGGTCCCGCGCACTGGGTGTGGCCCGGACATAATGGAATCATCATTAAGTTAAACCATATTGTCTTCAGAATCAACGATATACCTCTGACTGCAGCGCAATTCTCCTTTCGAAAAGAAAGGAACAATTCATTACCTTCGTTAGGAGTGTCTTTGCACAAGACTCGCAGACCTTGTGAAACGATCGATATCAGTTCTCTTTTCGGCTTAAGTAACTAGAAACTCGTGAGGACGAGGTCATTAGTGGCAGGGAATGGATGGGGGCAAAGTTCTGGAAGGAGTTCGGTCATGGCCTTTTGAAGGAACCATCCAGGCGTTCACCTGGAGTTATTTGCGGAAACTATGGAAAATCCATATCTGGATGCCCGGACGAGGATTCGAACCCGCATCTTACCGAATACCAGAGCATAACGTTTACCGCTCACCATAAGAGTTCATAAATTTACTTTGAAATCAACAATTCGTATCTCCAAGAGAAAACATTGCATTTCAGTAGATGACGAGAATTCTTGCTTTAGAGTGTACACTGGACTCAGATCGAGATATAATAATTTTTTGTATGTAAGCGGTCACAAGACTAGGCGCTATTTTACAAGAATTGTTTTATATGGAGAATTTTGTTTCTTTTTGTTTGTTGATCACTTATTCCGATTCGTTTTTCTGTTTCTCTATTCTGGATGTATCTTTTGGGTATCAGTTACTGTTATATAAATGTTCCATTCTCTATTCTTACACTTTCTCTTCGGTGTTTCTGAACAATTTACTTCAAAAGGTAGTATCTGAAACTAGACGTCAGGCGATTAAACTCCATAATAGCATTTTTCTTAGATTTCATATTACGGAATTCACGTTGCTGAGATGAAATCCGCTAAGACTCCTCTCTCACGTCAGTTCCACTACACACACTTATCCTAACGAGAAGAGTGTGGATCCCGTGTCAGTCAGAGCACTACGTAAGATTAGTATCTCCCTTTTTTTGTTATTAAGTGTACTAGCAGGCCCGGCAATGCTTCGCCATACGAGTATACATATAGATTAAAGGAACACAACCGAAAATTTTATATTAACTTCTGTAAAAAATTAGATATTTACATATAGCCTACATTTTTATGTTTTGGATTGCATAAATGTTTATTAAAGTTTTATTCAGTTTAAATTTCATTGCAGTTACGATGTTTTGGGGAATTCCATTTCGCATATATACCAAGTAATACCAAGGTATTCCTAAGCAAGTGCACGCAACGTATAACTGTCCATGAGTAATCTTGCCATTTTCAAACTCAAATTATATTACAGCAAATTTACATCAGAAGGATCGTTATTTAATTTAAAACGCATTGAGGACAGGCATAAATTTGGAAATGCAATCTATTATGTCTATTTAGTTTTGCTTCCTTTCTACAGGCATTTTCGAGGATTTCAACAGCTTTAAACCTTCTCCGGACAACGTGGACCATTTTACAAAAATATGAACGTAAATCGTTCCAATAGTTCTTTAGCGGACACACATACGAATACCGAATTATATATATATAAGCTTGTTATCAAATGTAATGCCAAGATATTTACATTTCAAATCTTCAGCAAGCAATTATTTCCCCACCTTATAATCGTAATCAACTTTTAGTTTTTTATTTGTGAATCTGATAAGCAGATTCTTCTTTGCATTTATCTTCATCCCATGTTTACCAACCCAAGTAGATATCCTGTTCAGATCACCCTGCAGCTGCCTGCAGTCCTCTACCGTTTTGATCCTTTTATATTGCATTGTATCATCTGCAAACAATCTAATTTCTGATAGTAAACTATCAACACAATTATTCATTAGAATAGTGAATAGCAATGGTCCTAATACGCTACCCTATGGCACTCCCATTTTTACTTCCACTTCTTTTGATACTGCATTTCCTATCCTAACTTTCTGTTTTCTACCTTTTAAAAATTCTTATACCAAGTAAATCACTTTCTCATCCGCTCCAATAGTTTTTACGAAGGAATGGAGTTACCCTTTGTTGTGACGATCATTCATACAAAAACAATTTTTGTTCAGTGAGGATCACAGAGAACGTGAAACGTGTAGCTCTTGATGATTTTGGTTTAGAAGAGAGGTATGTACGCTAATAGTACACGCGAACGAAGTTGCGAGCAACGGCTAGTAGAAACTAGTGATACTGTAGAGTAGCTCATGACTGAACTTGGCGGGCGCGCATTCAGAAATAAAGTTACAGCAAGAAAAAAATCGATGCATGAATCAATATATTTATTTTTAGGATACTGACTTTTAAAAAAAAAAAAAAAAAAAAAATATCCTGTATGTAAGCGGAGCTTACAATTTGATTAATTCCATTACTTCTGAAATAATCTTAATTGATTAACAGATGTCGAAGTAGAGTGTGGAGTGATCTTCATATTACCCTTCGATTCTCATTTAAAGTCATTGTTATAAGAAATTCCTGTCATATTGGACAGGAATTCGCATAATGAAGTAACTGTTAATCTATGCCTTTATTCCGCCTGGCCCCGGGAGCATATATTTTGACATTATATGGGCATACAACTACACGATAAAGCATCAGGGTAACGAAGAGCAAATATACAACTTTTGCCGTATCATCGCAAACAATATCTGTAAGTCTGATATCACATGAAGGAATTGTCAGTAAAATTAGAATGGCTATTGTTGAGTTTTAACCATTGCAATTTCCTGGTGAGAGCATCGAGGCCTGGGTGAGGACATAAAGCTTTTTGCGGAAAATCACATCTCTAGTATCTAGGGTGCCATCCATGGCTCACGATATAACTGACAGCAAGTCAATTTTGCTGTTTATTAAGACACGACCAGTTCTACAAGAAATTAAGGAGCTGATTTATGTATCTTTTTTTGAACATTCTACAGGGGCTGGATTACATTGACTTCGCTCTATCGATTCGCTCAGAATCACTCTATCGGTCTGTTGAAAATTTGACTGCAGTAAATGAGAACAACTAGAAGGCCGATAGCTTCATATTGACTATCCTCACACAAAAGTGAATGTGATAAAAAGCGAAATGACCTTAACAACCCTCGGTTCTGACAACTGCATCTGAAGATTAAGTAGGATGTGACTGATTATCTCAGGAGATTTCATTCTGGATCTACCCTTAATACCCCTGTAGTAGTGTATAGCTTAATAAATATTTTGCATTCAACTCAATAATTTCACGAACATATCATTGACAGTAAGATATCTTCTCTTTCTAAAATTCACCCCAGTTTGATACGTTTTTATTCTTTGATCTTTCGGTTTAAATGTGATCTTACTTTTTATAACATACTAAGATTATCTTATAACCTAGATTATAGGTAAGTTGTCTCGTCTTTTCTTCTTAGAACTAATTCATGCGTATCCTGATGGCCTTCCTCTGTTGACCCGACATTATCCTCTTGTTTTGTGGTTTTATTTAACGACAGGAAGTTTTGTAACATAAATCAGTCACCTGAAGTTGTTTTCACTGTTAACTTCGACGTCCATGACCACGAGCCTTTAAAGATGCTATATTTTTTAATTAAGAACTGAAGACGATATATTTTTGGTAACCCTTTGTCCCTTTAATTTCCATAAAATTTTAGTCTTTTTGAATATCGAATACTGCAATTTTTCTATATTTTGTATAAATCTTCATTTCTATTTGTCCAAGTTTATTTGTTCTCCTATGACACCTAAGTTTTCCTTAGTATTTTTTTTTTTTAATTTGTTTCTCTCTGTTATTTAAATCCTGGCATTCTGATCGATACAGAGCCTCTGAATTATTGTTATGCAATGTCTGATTTTTTAATGGAATGTTAGTTATTTTTGCTACCTGAGTTTTGTGCGAGTTAGCTTTATTTTAAAACATTTACGAAGCAACTGCTGAAATGGTTAACAAACAAGTTATTACTATGTAGCCTCGTAGGGCATTTTTAGGGCCATATATCAGCATCATAAACCTCAGTATTTCATCCTCTATAAAATCATCCAGAGCATCAAGTTTAATAAAATGTGTATATAACCTTAACTTAAAAAATAAACTATAAACGTTAATGTTACAAAAAAAAAAAAAAACAGCACAAAACCAGCACAGAAACAAAAACAATCAGAAAAACAAAGGAAATGCGGTTTCTGAGATGTTAAAAATTGCTGGTATGGACTGACACGTGATGGCTATAACTATGTGCGAAGCGTATCTGGTGAATAAACTTTAATAAAACAGTTGTTAATAGAAGGTGTTTATCTTCAAACATTTACCAAACAACTGCTTCAAATGTTCAGCAACTAATTTATTATTTCTTTGTATTGTTAGTATGAATTTTTCTCTGTTGCGTCTAAATTTAATGGTTTTATCTTATGAGAATTTTTAGTAAAATGTAGATGTATTTCATGTAAAGTTTCTGTCATTAAGATTACGTCTGTTTGGTCCTTGTAATTTATTGCAACATCCTCGGAAACAGAAAAATATTTTACGTCTAATCTTGCTTTAGAGTGACTTTCTCTGCATCTTTTAATCAATGAAACAGGCTGAACTTGAAACTGGCTTCAACACCATTCTGAATTAATATTAATAATAAATATAAACCAGCACATGTATGAATCATATAAGAATTCGTTGTTCATAATGTCAACGGTTGTAAGTATATACGGTTGGAATACAAATGATGACATATTTGTGGTTAGCATTGGACACTTAAAATTTTGTAATTTTAATGTGTTAGCTGTTCTATATTCTGGCAACCTGTTAAGCACGCGATCAGACCATATGAAGCCTGCTCACGGTTTCCGACGTCGGCCTCTGAGGCATCATTACCAGTGTTCATCGGCCGCGTCGAGCCATCTCCGTCGCTCTGTTTAGCCTCTAAATTAACGAGCGGGGGTGTCGTTAATCTTGGGAGGACATCATCTCCGGGATGGCGGCTGTTTCTAAACGAGTTGTTTACTCGCCTCGTACAGTTTACTTAGGCTCAGACTCGGACGGAAGTTAAACAAGACTTAATTCATTAGGACGAGCAACTTGAGATGTTTCGCTTTGCATTCTGTTACTTTGCTATGCCGCCTTCTATTTGTGAAGCAATTTCTTGCGTTGGGTCTTCTGCGGCCTAGTAGACGATATCATAAAGCGTAACGCGAGTTTCACTGACGGAATAACGAATACATTACATGAATGGGGGTCAAACAATTGTTAACTACTTCAGCCATCGGAAGAACATTAAGCCTAGAAAAAATGTCCAACTTTTTTTTATTACTTTCGCAGAATTATCGGAAAAGTTAATTCTTTGGTTATGAGAAAAGTACTAAACAGAAAGACTGATTACTAAAAGTTTTCATATGTGTTTTTAGTTCATGTGTTCGTTAGTTTCTAGGTTTGGCGAAATTATCTGTCTTTCGTTTCAGCAATACGTCTGCTATACTATTAAGAAAAAGAACAAATGCAATTTTTCTAGCAGTAGTCTACGAAAGTGGTTTCAAAATTAATTTGGTTTGATATCAAAAACATCAAGACAAATCTTCAAACCTATTTTACTTTTCAACAAAGTTCCCTCGAAGTTCAACAGTCTTCCCTCAACGTTTCTCCAGCTTTTAGATTCACTGGTAGCAATGGCTTTGTTTAGAGCTCTCAATATACGCGTTTCCCTTCTGCATGACCTCTTCATTTGACCAAACATTTTTGTCCTGTCACAAAAATTTTGAGTTTGCGAACAGATAGTAATCTTAGTGAACGAGATTGGTAAATAAGGTAGATAAGAAACCATTTGAAACCGCTGTTCTCTTAATTTTTCAGGAGCGTCAGTACGCAATTGCTGTCCAAAAGTAATGCTTAATATTCTCCAGTAATGGATTTTCCCTTCACCAAATATTCAATCAATTTCCTTCTCCAAAAAAACTAGTCATCGCTTTCCCAGTGAATGGAAACCATTTCGCTTTCTTTAGAGCCGATTCGCTCAGTGCAGTCCATTGTTTTAACTGCTTCTTTGGTGAACGGTTAACGTCCTGGCCTCGCATTCGGGAGGACGGCGGTTCGAATCTCCGTCCGGGCATCCAGATTTGGGTTTTCCATGGTTTCCCAAATCACTCCAGGCAAATGCCGGGATGCTTCCTTCAAAAGACCATGGCCGAATTCCTTCCCATTCCTTCCCCCCATCCTTTCCCGTCTCTAAAGACCTCGCTGTTCAGAGACATAAAGCAGTTAAAAAAAATCCAATACAATTACAAAATAAATCTCAGCGTTCGTTAACAAATTGTTTGAGAATTTAGATATCGACTCGAAAGAAACCTTCAAACATCACACGCCATATTACGTTGTATTGTCTGTTCCAAGAAATTCGTTGTTGACTGTCTTTCCGTGCAGCGAGTAAGCGCCTTGTCTTCAGCTTCTGTAATGTAATATTGTCAAGTAGTCTGGGGCATTGAAGAAGAACCCGATGTAAGCACCTTATTTTCGGCTTTGAATGAAATACAAATGAGATTAGCCTGTAAATTATTCCTGAAAAAAAAAAAAAAACTCAGATCATTGAGGAGTTTTAAGCAATTTGTTTTTTAATTTTGGAAGTTATAATCCCATAGCAACTTGAATCTGAAATTTTTTATTCATAAATTAAATCCATAATACAACTGCAGTGCTTGACCACCCGTTAAATCTCAAGTTCATTCTACACTGATCTCTGCAACAATTCGAGGTAGTGAGACCAGAATTTGTTTGGACCGCTACATACGGATAATCTGGTTATCAGTTTATACTAGGTTAGGTAGGCGGGAGATGAGATCTGTTGCAGACATCCACCTCCGAAGAAAAAGGAAAACACGCATTTTATCGTCATTTTGACTTCGTTCGTCCAGTTGTTAGTCATTCGCACTCCTGCTGGCATCCACAGCCGCGGTAACAACTCTCGTAACTATTGTCCAGTTACCGTATAATTTCTTTTTAAGCTGTTTGCTCTCCCGTTTCACATATATAATTGGGATAAGCCTGATATATAAATTGTCCCGTCATTTAGGTTCTATCAACGTGAGACGGAACTGCAGCACTTAGCATCTATTACGAATGTAATTCTGTGGTGTGTCTACTGGAGCGGAATCTTAAGGAACATTGTATGCTAGAATTTCTACGTGACACGATTTGGCGTTTGTTAAAATGATGTAACTAATATGATGCTAGCTTACCTATGTGTATCGTGTATTGTATCCGGAAAAATGTATATTGATAAGGAACTTTTCATGTAATTCCAAAAAAAATAATCTGTTTATGTATATCAGTATTAAAAATTCATTTTTTGTGTGTTTCAGGTACGATCCCGCCTAGCCACTAATCGTCTACTGGTTATTGATAGTCGTCCGTACTTAAGGTAAGACTAATCGAAGAGCAGTCTCCCTACCCCAACCACTACTCACTCATGATTCTCTTCGTTTGACTTGCTACTTACTGTCATCAATATACAAACAAACAAGTGTATTGTCTGAATGAGAGGGGCCTTACAAGTTATAAAGCACGAATGTGGTCAATCTTAATTGCGTTTTTTTATTGTAAAATAGAGTTTTAATAAATTAATTTTCACAGATATACAAGTGAATATTAATTGCTAATTATATACTTTATTGTCAGTGGCATTCCAAACATTTCCAAGCATCTCTCCAGTTATTCAGAACAGGCAAGTACTCGTTTTCTTTATAACTTTGCAGCAATAAAATTCGCAATCAGGATTTGTATAGTGAGGGATGATACGCAGTAATCTAGATTACCGGGACGCGTTCAACAAGATAACCATCAATTCTGGCTGACTAAAATATTTATTCATAGTTCCGTCACATGTTCCAAACCAAACGTGCCTACGTATCATTTTAGAATAGGCTAAGAACTTCTCTTTTTCTCTACTGCTCAGTTTCTACTGTTCCAAGACGGGTGAACACTGGTAGTGAACTGCAATAATGATGTCATGATAACTTGATTCATAGCATTCAGCAATAAACGATGCCGTCTACACTCAACAAACAATGGTAATCTTCAGCATAACGTCATCTGATTGTATTGTGCTTCACTGGATCTAGCCCGAGACACCCCGGTAGGAAAAACTACGCATATGAGTTTTTCAGTGGCTTTTTTTTCATAATTATCCATTTGAGCTAGCGGAGTGACGCCCAAAACCTTTTTAGTCTTCAGTAAATAGCAATTTTATAATTTTGTCGTGTTGGGGATGTTAGATAATTTTAAAGATACAATTAATGATATAACGACACACTGATTTAATTTTTTTTTATACTCATGTTTTCTTGATTAATTAACAGTTTTTTCATTATTTTCTAGTCCTTTATGTGTATATGCTGAACGATGTGTATTGTTAAACTTCCTATTGATAGGTAGATATGTGAAACTGTGAAAGTATTCCACTCTCATGATCATTTGTATTTCCCCCGATAGGTGTTAGTTTTTAAATATTTATTTCAGTAATTTTCCGAAAAACTAACGAAACGTAGGGGAAAGGCATTCACAACTTCAGTCCAAAATATTATAAAATTTCTTAACCTTCTTCTTTCCCTTTGGGCTTTACGGCTCATTTACATCACTCATTAAAGTAGGAAGAGGATAGAAGCAAGGAACGGGAAGGGATTTGGCCACGGCTTATTGAAGAACTATTTCAGGCATTCGCCTGTTCTGATTTCGGGATACCATGTAAATTCAAAATCATAACTGGAGAGGAATTTAAACCCACGTTCGCCCATGTGACAAGCAGGAGCGTTAACATCGGGACGCTCGGTAAATTTCTTCGACTATGACGATAGGCTCAGAAATAAAATCTTACACTAACACGAAAACATGTTTAGTAAAATATCTCGGAAGTATGTTCCCACATGCGTCTTAATACCTAAAAATCTGGAAGTAAATTTAATGAATATTATAAGCCAAAATCAGGTTTTAAATCATTAGAATATACTTTACAGACAGTAATTACTTTTTTTTTTGTATATAGGAGTCATGATGGTTCTAGAATTATAAAAAGTTGTTTAATCAACACCCCGTTAATGGATCGAGATTTCTGAAGGTATTTGTTGAATTATATTGTGCCGAAAACATGGGTGGTTTAAATTCGTGCAGTGTTTCCACAATGAATATCAGTAGAAATTTAAAATAATTATGAGATCAAATCGAAGGATTTAATCGGGAACAAAGTAATATTGTGACAGTATCCAAGTTGGTAAAGAATGATAACGCCAATAGCTCGGATTTGTGAGACACAGCTTATCTTAAGCAAAATAGTGGTATAAGCAATTGCTACAACATATCTAAATCCACTATACGATTACTTTCCCTAAACGTTCAATAACTGAAGGATGTATGGGTATCAAACCCAGATATTCGTTTTCGGTGATGAAGTCTGTCTGACAAAGTAATAACAAAAATTTTCATATTCTTAATGAAGTAATATCGCTCATAGTGGACGATGTTTCGATCGGAAACTAATAAAACCTCCAATAGTATGTTTTGTCGTTGAGGTAAAGTAATTCATCAAAATATACTTTGAAGTTTTGAACTTCGTTGATACTCTTTTCATTTCCGAAGTTCATTATCCCGGAATATCGACCTCTCCGCATCAAAAATGTTCTGTAGCGGCCTGTAGGCACAATTTCGGTAATTCTTACCTCGCGTGTTTGTTTGCTGCACTGCTGCGAGACTCCGCTTCCGGACTACTCGTATCGATAAGAAGCTCTTTATTTCTTCTTACTAGAGGCCGTTTTATGGTGCCACATACAACGTGTTTGCTTACTTCAAAAAAAAAGTAATTAAAGATGTACTTGTTACAATGGAAAAATGTCTCTATAGATCACTAAAATATACTATATGATGAACTAGGTAATACTGATTATATTACTGGTAAGAACAGCACTTTTTAACTTTCACTGACTCCCATTTTATGCTGTAGTTCAACATTCTGTATATTTTATTTATTTCTAATTCACTGTTTATAATTTCAAAATAAGCTCTGTTTCTGTGATTATATTTGATGCAGTGATAATGTTTCTGTAATTGTTTTACTAATAATTTTCACTGAGGAAGTCATATGTGAATCTACTTGTTTGTATTTTGATGTGTGGCTGAAGTTAATTAATGATCTCATACGTATGTCTGTTTTTTATTATGACTTTACGCCTCGTCAACCTCGAAATTATTACAGGCGGGGGATCTGTTTTGTGTGTTTTTTTATTGATTTTTAATGAAAGAAGCATTGGGTTTTTTTAGGGGAAATGGTTATTTTTGGATTTTTTAATAATAGGTACAATGTTTTTAAGCATTTTTCCATGTTTTTGTAGAATCAGTTCGTTGTATGAGATTTCAGAGGTGTTATTTGATTGTTTTGATTAAATATGTTTTCATTTTAATGCACTTTGTATTCTGGTACTAGCCAACAACGAAGTTAAAAAAATAAACACAACAAGTGTATAAAAATCTTATAAAGCAATTTCGTTTCGTGGAATAAGCCTTAGTAAAAGAAAAATATGTAAGACTACTAATCGAAATTTGATTGTTTTAATGACATCGAGCCTACGATCCGTCGTTTGAGAATTTCAGTGAACTCACGATAATCGGATTATTGTCAGATGTAATAAGTATATGGAAGCTTGACAAGACAAAATCATAATCGTGACACCCGCTTGTTGGCCGTTTCTGTAATGTTTTTGACAATTTCATGTAACCATATGTGAAGTTACTCACATACTTTCCCGTGATTACTTGATAAACTCGCTTTATAGAAACATTAGTTCAAAACTTGCACTTATGGAAGACAGACATGATAGTTAGATCTCTTTAATGACCCTCGTATTAAGGGTAGTTCTTCTATAAGTTAAGACCTCATTTTTTCTCCAAATTTCAGGTTGGTAGATTATCTCCCGTCGTACTATCTATAAGACTCCTCCTTCAGTCACGCTTGCTTTCCGCCGTAGTATGTGGGTAACTTCAAGATTTGTTATGAGTTGAACTATCGAATGATGTTATGCACACCAAATTTTACTATTAACAGCACTTGAACCTGCACCGCCTTTGACTCTTTCGATCGCAACCCCGGCTATTTACTTTTCACACTGCTTACTTGAACACATAACGTTTAAATAGTATCAGTCTCTTTAACTATCGTTTCAGAGATATAAAACAACTGTATTTCGACTTTTATTTTTGACGGAAGTACTTTTGATTGCTACCAGCTTTAACGTCGTATAACTTTACTACATACAACGTATATAAACGTTAATAGATTGCACACGAAATTAATAGACATCAAGAAAAACTGTTGGATAAGATCACAAAAAAACCTGTTCCGTTAGAATTTTTACTGCCTTGAAGATTTTAGAGGTATTAAAAAAATACCAGAGATAGCGATTGCGGCACATCCACCTGCCCCCTCCCCCCTTCCCAATCTAAATCTTCCCTACGCTGGCCGCTTGACGCCAATTACCTTTCGCGGCACATCCACCTGCCCCTTCCCCCCTTCCCAATCTAAATCTTCCATACGCTGGCCGCTTGACGCCAATTACCTTTCCAAATTAAAAAAAAATTTAAAAACAAAATTTAAAAAATCTTAGATCTCCCAATAGCAAATCGCATCCCCCGATTGTATCATCACTGAAATTCCTTGAATTTATCCAATAGTTAAGTAAATTTGAAGACGTGTTGATGCCATTTTTTAAAAAGAAAATATGTATTTGGCTACAAGACCACACAACCAGCACTATGTAATTATGAAACTTATTGTATACTAGATTCAGCATGGTACAGACGAAACAAGACAAATTAAAACCTTCCATGCCCAAGCCCGAACTCGAACCGGCAACCTCTGCAACGCGAGGCTAGGACGCTATCTCGTACGCTGGTGGGATCGGCTCATGTCAATAATAAAAATTGAGGAAAATATAGTACATAGAAGGTCGCAACGTCTGTAAAGTGTTGGTTAGGTCATTAGAAAGAGGGGGCTCCACTCCGTCCCTGATTCACATAGCACATCGCAAAGTATATACCGATCTTTGTGGTGTAACGGCTAGCGTTCTGGCCTCGCATTCGGGAGGACGGTGGTTCGAATCCCCGTCCGGGCATCCAGATTTGGGTTTTCCATGGTTTCCCCACATCACTCCAGGTGAATGCCGGGATGCTTCCTTCAAAAGGACATGGCCGAATTCCTTCCCATTCCTTGCCCCCCATCCTTTCCCGTCTCTAAAGACCTAGTTGTTATAGGAGACGTTAAGCAGTTTAAAAAAAAAAAGAAAAAAAAAGTATATCGCGAAGCTTCTCTGTGAATTGCGGCCTGCACGTTTCATTTAAATTTTGGATATGCCAGGATTTTTTTTTTTGGTAAAAACAACTCCACTTCTCAAAGCAGACAAAACAGCTAGCGGAAAATGTTTCCAACACATAAAAAAAAGAATGAAAAAACAAAAAGAAATGAAATCCAAAACTCATTCGACATATTTTCGAATTTTTCTGTAAGTCTCAAACCGCAACAAAGCAGTTTTCGCTTGGAAGTGATTTCCTTTGTTATTTTAAACTGGGCCACAGCATTTGAGGTAATGTTCTTTGAAGTCTTGCACATATAACCATCGGAGTGCTTAAATCAGAATAAATAAAATCTTTCTATATCTGCACACAAGAGAAAACATAAAATTTCTGTTGGGAACATCGAGTATAACACGTGTTTATACTATAACAAACAGAAAATGTTCTAACGCAGTAACAACTACTAGTGAGCCTGATGGATGGACCTTTTAGTTCGAACCTAGTATTCCGAAAAACTTGATTCAAATCCAGACCACGGTACAATGAAATCGCTATATGTAACCCATTCGTTTACTCAGTATTATGTGGTCTGGAAAATTGTAATCTCTTAAAAGATCCTGCATTTACAGTTCACTTCAATCTGAGGAGAAAATAACACACTAAAAAGTTAATTTCAGGTAATTCGAAGCACTAACGACCAATACTACCTGACATTCTAATTAAGAAAAAAAAAGTATGTTGCAAACTGTAGTAAAATCCGATTTTCCCTAATAATCGGGGCTGAAATGATGTGATTTGGAGCAAAATTTGGTTAAGCGTTATCTGAAGTATCTGATCAAGCAAATTAACGGCGCAAAAATGTATGTCAATAATTTATGGTGGTGCCATACAGTTTGAGAAAAAGAGCTGAACGGCCGATGGAACATTGAAACGCATAGACTGCTTCCACAGCACTAATAAAAAATTCAATCAGCTTAAAATATGCTTTTTTTTATTGCTTAACGTTTCTTAACATCGAGGTCTTTAAAGACGGGAAAGGATGGGGAGGCAAGGAATGGGAAAGAATTCGGCCTTGGCCTTTTGAATGAAGCATGCCGGCATTTGCATGGAGTTATTTGGGAAACCATCGTAAACCCAAATCTGCATACCCGGATGGGGATTCGAACCGCCATCCTCCCGAATGCGAGACCAGAACGCTAACCGTTACACTACCACTCTCGGTAATAGTTGCTTTTATACCAAAATACTAAAAATTCACTTGTTATGAAGAAAATATTTGCTTCCTGTCAACTTACCGTTATGCCTAAACATCTGACAAGGCGCTCGCTTCAAAACTCAGGATAATGCTTGCGCCTGGCATTCGGTAGGACGCAGGTTCAAATCCCCGTACGGTCAACCAGATTTCGATTTTCATGTTTTTCCCAAAATTGCTTCAAAATGCCATGGCCGAATTTCTTATCGTTTCTTGCCACCCGTCCACTCCCTTTCTAATGACCTCGACATGGACGGTGCATAAAGCCCGTCACCCCCCCCCCACCCTCAAAGAAAACACATACACATAATATTTACGGCTTTGATTATATGGGTATGTCAGGATGCTCTGCGAATACGTTCAGTCCCAAAAGAGACGAAATGCATGCCAAATCGAAACCCTTTCGCTTGGAAACCGAAATACCCTTCAGGTCTCCTGGCCAGAAATGCCGTACGCATTTACCTTTCCCGGAATATCGTAGTTCAGTTAATATGAGATTTACTGTAGAATTTGAATTTTTCTTTATGTACTGTAAACATAAAAAAATATTCTTCTATTACAGACTGTTCTATTTACCCGGGGATGGTAAACATTGTCTTTCTTGTGAGACAATGTACTACTGTTTGTTGATAGCAGAACAACAGGTGAAGTTATTGCATCAGTTCACCTCGTTACTGAAATAAAATTATAATGGTGGATAAAATTATTCAAAAATAAAATTTAATAGTTGATGACAAAATTACTGTACATTCTTCACGATTGTCGAATTATTTAAATAATATAGTAGGGGAGATTAACAGAAAAATGCTCAAAATGTTGTGCGCTGATGGTGAAAACAGTAAAGATATGAGATTATAACTCAAACTAAGTTCGTGCAAAGCAACGCATGTGGTTTCTGAAGAATAACGTATGATTTTACCGCTGCAACAATGAGAAAGCAGGATCAAATAAATCATTACTCGCGGATTTTATACCGTGCAGTCAGAAGCTTTAAAACCACGTTTGTGTAAAATGCACCTGGAAACAGGAAAAAATCCATTCATACGCTTAAATTAGTACCTTATTCATTAAATCTTATACATATTCTTGAAATTTTGTCTGTTTCAAGACCTTATGTTTTACAGCATAACTCTGGAATACCTCGAGCAATTTACACCAAACTTGGTACACATATGGTCCGTACATCGAGAGATTTTTTTTAACGAGAAACAAGTTAAGCGTACAGAACTGAGTAAATTTTTAAATAAACTGAGATGTCCCAAAAATCTGGAAGAAATAGCCGGACTGGCCCGCACGTTTTAACTTTTCCGCTTCGATTATGATACTGGAGAGCCACTCAAATCACATGCTGATATGACGAAATCTTTTTCATCAGTTTTTGGTTGATATGTATGCCAAAATCTAAACACGAAGATACTTATCTCCACAGAACCCAATCAGAAGGAACTTCATGTGGAAAGCTATATCCACCTGCAAGATTCTGCCGCTAATTATTGAAACACGAGTAATATCGATGAGATTGTCATCTTTCCATCTAGCTGCTTCACTCAAGATTCGATGATGTATGTGAGAAAATACGGAAGACCTGACAATTAACTTCATCCAGACCAACACCTGGTCATCCATCTATTTTCATTAAAAATTATTATTCTTGACAATAGCTGCAGTGTTTATGACCGCCGAAACTTCGTGTTGTATCGATGGCCTCACTCGGCTAGTTACCCGAAAGAATTTTATTCATATTCAACGCCGAGAAAACTTCCAGTCTTACATAATATTATCCTTACTATTATTTGCTAATCGACTCTGTAGAATCACAGAAAACCTGGTTTCTCGTAATAGCTTGTAAATAAGAATTTATTCAATATTTCCCACTGGTTAATTAGAGCCAGGGTTCTTAGTTCCTAGTGCAATATGGGGGAGCTTAAATTCTGCCGTATGCCAGCGATTCGTGCTATTTATGTTTTCTGTGGTATGTGTATTATCTGTGAAATTTGTAAGTTGTGAGGCAGAGAGAGATTGGAGACACTCCCAGCATTCACCCAAGTTACTGCGGAAAACAGCCTACAACTGTTTTTCGCTAGCTAAAGGTCGTTCTTCGCTTATTCGAAGGATATCCTATGAATTTATGTATGCCATTTTATATTTCAAGTTTTCTTACATATTATCTGTCGCTACATTAGTGAACCTAAATTTGTGGAAATAGGTTTCATGTTCACTTGCTTTCTTTATTCGTAGCAGTTGTGTTATTCTACGAAACACACGTAGCCAACAGCCCATTTAGCTTTATCTATCTGCAGGTTTTTATGACGCGCTGCTGTGCACGGTAGTGTTCGCAAGTCAACTGCTCTTTTTTTTTTTTATTTATTTATGGCATTTGGCAAGTAGCCATGCAGCCAAGCTGCGTACATTTTGTTTACATTTTGGGTATTTTCATCTTTATCTATATACATATTTTACAATTTGCCTATTTAGCTATATACATTTGGATTAGTCATACAATCTTGTCACATACGTTTATATTTGCATATTTACCTATCAATATATTTAAATATTTGCATATTTCAGTATATACATATTTAGGTATACATACACCCATGTCACATACATTTGTATTTCTACATTTAACTATTTACACCTTTACGTATTTAACCATTTAATTATTTACATGTTTAATTATATGCATATTTAGGTTCGGTATTTACTTGTGAACCAACATTTACATGTGTAGGAACGAATTGACTTGATCATCAGGTTTTGATGGAATATGGGTATTTCCGTCTTTTACCATAGTTGAGTTTTGTTAGACCGTTATGTTGTTACTGGCGACAAAGTTGTACAAAAGCCGGTATACTTTTATGTTATTTGAGGCTAGTAGGGTTGGTGTTGATGTAGGCAATTGCTGTCCCTCCCTTACCAAGGCACTTATGAGGGTGTCGCTAGCCACAGTATATTTGCAGCAGCCAAAAAATATGTGATCTGGGGTTTCATCTTGATTGCTGTCACAGTCACAGGTCGGGTTATCAACTAGGTTCAGGCGATGGAGGTGTTGACGCCAGCGCCCGTGATTTGTTCTCAGGCGGAAGATCGTTGTAATTAATTTTTTGGGAAATTTGCTATTTTCAAACCACGGTTTGGTAGGAATATATTGTTGTACGGATTTGTAAAATCTACCTTTTGTCTGCGCTTCTGTCTTCCAGTCTACCTCCCAAACAGTCGTCAGTTTGTTTTTGAAATAACTAAAGTGATCGGAGTAGGGAACATCAAGGTGTTTCACCTCACCATTATAGGCTGCTTCCTTGGCAAGCGCATCTGCTGTTTCGTTTCCCACTACCCCACAATGTGCTTTAATCCACGCCATGGTGACTGGCTGGCCCCTTTTCTCTAGTATGGATATCCAGTTTATAATTTCGAGGGCCACAGGATTTGGATGGGTGGTAGTTGTGTGGTGCTGTAGGAGCTGCATTGCCGACATTGAGTCGGAGAGGATAACAACTGGTTTACGTTCGGAGTGGCTGGCATTCCGTAAGGCTTCTAAGATCGCCGTTAGTTCCGCTGTCAGTATGCTTGCGGACTGAGGTAGCTTGTATTTCCCGCACCTGTTTGTGAATGTTTCAACGAATGCACATCCTACCGCGTCTGCGAACTTAGATCCATCAGTGTAATATGTTAAAGGTTCTCCCCACTGCACTCTGAGCTGTGCCAATGTTGTAGTGATAGCATGTGAGTTTCGTTGTTGGCAGAGGTCTAACTGTATGTTTAATTCTTTTATAAGATTATTATAGTTTGTGGTGTAACATCCTATATGCCATGACTTAGTGATTTGCTTCTGTAGTGGTTGTACGTCGATATAGGCTGCTACTATGCATGGCATCGTCCTGTTGAACCAGTATCTGCTAGTGACGCAGTGCAGCATCAGCTGAGAGATTTTCTCAGTCAATTCGCTTTCTAGGAATTGCGACCACTTCAGAAGTGCTTTCGTTGCGAGGTATTGCCTTCTAAGGTGCAATGGCGGCTCCTTAGCTTCTACCAGCAAAGAGTTAGTAGGAGTCGAACCCATGGCCCCAAGACAGGAACGCAGAATTTTATATTGTAGTCTATTGAGTTTGGATAGCGTGTTGTCTGACGCCGATCCAAAAAAGATACACCCGTAGTCTAGGATGGGTCGTACGAGCGCCCTGTAGAGGTGTATTGCAACTGGGGGTTCGGTGCCCCACCATACTCCTGTTGTGGCTCGTATTACATTGTATGATGCTTCACATTTGGTAAGTATGTTCCTTATATGGGCCGACCATTTCAATTTATTGTCAATAATTAAGCCAAGGTACTTGACGTGGGGCTTAACTGGGCAAGTATATGGGCCTATTTGTATGCTCGTCATGGTAGGTATTCTGTGTCTAGTAAAGATGCAGGCGGCTGTTTTGTGAGTGGATATCTCCATACCGTTGTTCAAAAGCCAGCTTTGTAGTCTTTGTAGTGTCCTGCTTAACCTTCTTATACACTCCTCGATTGAGTCCGCTTCGGTATAAATGCAAAGGTCGTCTGCATACTGTAATAGTGTAGCTTCTCCTTGGGTTATCAGATGCAAGTCAGCCGTGTAAATATTGAACAGAAACGGGGCCAGGATCGAACCTTGGGGCAGACCTTTATTGACACATCGAGGGCCCAAAATTTTTCCATTTTTCTTGACAATTAGCCACCTATTCCGCAGCAGTGTGTACAATTGCGTCACGAATCTTCGGGGAACCCCGATTTTTATCATCTTCTTCACTAGTATCGGCAATACTACGTTGTCATACGCGTTTTTTAAGTCCATGAACACCGCAACCATGTATTTGTTTCTACTAAGAGATAGCTGAGTGTCAACCAGCAAGTGGGCGAGTGTTTCTGTAGTTCCTGTGCCTTTCCTGAACCCCAACTGAAGACGTGGTAGGAGCGAGTGATTTTCAAACCACCATTCAAGCCGTGATTTAATCAGTTTTTCTAGACATTTGTACACACACGATAGTAATGTGATTGGTCTATAGGATGTTGGTTTGTCGGGACTCAAGGATGGTTTCTTTACGGCAACTATTCTTGCTGTCTTCATTTCTGTTATTTCTATGCTCTTTAACCAGACTTGATTAAGTATCTCTAAGAGCAACAGTTTGGGAGTGAGAGGGAGATTGCCAAGCATTGGATAGGCAATGTTATCTGGACCAGGGGGCTGTTCCTTTACCTCCAGATAATGCCCGGTTAAGTTCTTCAACGACGAATGGTTGCATAAGAAATTTGCAGTGGCTGTTATCGTTGTTGTCCCATGGTGAAACAGACCGCTCCACCCATGGAGGCGCTAACGACATTAGGATTTCTTCCAGAACGGCTTCCGTTGGTTCTACCTCGGGTTCGGATGTCTGCTGAGATCTTTTAAATGTTCTAATTTTCTCCCATAGTCTTCTTAGGGGCATGTCTTTATTTAGAGTGGAGCATAATTCTTTCCAGGCCATTCTCTTTTTTTCTTTGAAAAGACGTTTGGCTTTTGCTTGGATCTTATTTAGGGCGAGGAAGTTACTATCTGTTGCCGACCTCCGATATTTGCGTAATGCTTCCTTTCTTTCTTCCAACATCTGCTGACAATCTTCATCCCACCACACGGTGTTTGTATGTTTCCGTGTAGTGAAGGGGCGCGTAACTGGAAGGCGAAAGAAGCCGCGTTTTCAATTTTTTCTACAAAGTTGTGATAGTCCCTCTCTACATCACCGCTCATTTCAAAATCTGCAAATTCTTGTGTTGCTGCTTCTCTATACCGCTGCCAGTTTGCTTTTCTTATATTCCATTTATAGTTTGGATATCTCATCGATTGCTGTTGTTTTGAGTTTGGGAAGGACAGCAATAGTGGCAAGTGGTCTGAGCCAAGGGGATGTTGAATTACAGACCAGTCTGTGCCCAAGGCGATGTTTGGTGACGCAAGGGTGATATCCACAGCGGAAGGAGATTCTGTTGGTCTGCTGATTCTTGTTGGTGACCCGTCATTAAGTAGTATTAAATTACTGTCTTCCATTAATTGTACTATATCCCTACCCAGTCTATCTTCTGTAGAGCAGCCCCATATTGGGTGGTGGGCGTTTAGATCTCCGGTGACAATTAACGGATTATTAATCTGTCTGAAAATGTATTGAAGATCTTCTTTGGATAGCGGTATACCAGGAGACTTGTACATGACCAGAACTGTACAACGCTGGCCTCTGAAAGAGGTTTCAATTGCACAACATTCTATATTGATTCCTCGTAAATCCAATGAGACTTTGGTGAAGTGTCTATTGGAATGTACTAGGATGGCTACGCCACCGAACCCGTCCTCTCGGTCGTGGCGAATAATATTATAGCCTGGAAATGTGAATCTCTCCTCGGGTTTTAGCCATGTTTCCGTCACAGTGCAGATGGGGATAGCATTTTCTTGCAAAAACTGCATAAGGCTTTCCTTGTTGGACCTAATAGACCGTGCGTTCCACTGCAAAATCTTCTCCATTATCCTGAGAGGTTAACACTCTTTCTTCCTCTGTACCGTGCAGGTTGCTTGTGGATTCTATAATCCTACTAATATTATCCCTTATTGCGTCGATTGGGAGTGTCCCTCCTCCAGATTGTATCTGCTGTAGCAGCATGGTAATGAAATTAAGCATTATTTCTATTAAGCGATGCCTGTCTGATGTGGCTGGAGGATCCTCCATGTTATTGACGGTGCTGGTTAAATTACTCTGTAAGGGCACCGTTGGTCTTTGGCTAGGAATGTGATATTGCTGGTAATCTTTCCAGTTATTTGTATTGCTATGTGTCGTGATCTGTTGAGGTCGGACGACTTTTGAATTAATTCCCGGAGGTACCATGTTGTCTCGTCTGAGTGGGACTGGGTTTGTCCCATGCAGTGGCTTGGACTGATTATTCTGCGGGGTTGTCCTCATGGGGAACAGCGACATGTTCTGTTGTCTAGACAGTACCGGAGATTGGGAGACAATCTGTGGAGGGGTTGCTGCCGCCCTTGTGTATGGCCTATTATCAAATGAGGCTAGCTGGTAGGTTGGTTGTTGGTAGTTGTTGACAGGAAAAGAGTGCATGACCGGCAGAGGCGGAAATTCAGTTGGACTATTGTACTGCAAGTTGATGTTGGCTGCAGCTTGAGCGTAGGGTCTATTCTCATGTATAGCTGTGGCCTCGCTATAGCTGACATTATTCAACGCCATATATTGCTTTATGGCTCTCGTCTTCTGATATACGGGACACAGTCGATCTGTGGCTAAGTGTTGGCCAGAGCACAGAGCACACTTAGGTTGGGACGTTTTAGGACATGACTCAATGCTATGATCGGATGCACAAAAACCACAACGCGTTTGGCTTCGGCACTGATTGCTCCCATGACCGAAACGCAAGCATTTGTAACACTGGGTAACTGATGGGATATAAACCTCAACATTACAGCGAACCCCGTGGATGTAGACAAATTTAGGCAGCAGCTGAGATTTAAATGTTAATACACATACGGGAAGTGGTGTAAGTTCCTGTTTACCTTGTTTTACAACTTTTTTATTGAACCGTCGGATACCTACTACTTGGGCCTCACATTCTATCACTGAGAGTATTTCTATGTCACTCAGGGAGATGTCCACGTTCCTAATTACACCCTGTTTGTGTACCATGAACTTTGGGATGTAAGCCACCATATTGTTTCTAGCGAAGACTTCCGATGTTACGAGGCTATTTGCCGCCGCACTACTGTTTGTTTCAATTTTTATTCTATTACGACCAGAACTCGTGATGTTCAAAAGATGATTTGATCTTAGGATACCTTGCTCACGTAGTAGCTTTCCTATAACCATTGGATGTAACCGGCCTATGTTCTTCTCCTTCCCCTCTACAAAAACTATAAATGGGCCGTTATCGCTTGCGTCGTACCTGTAGCTTGATGTATTCTGCTGCGCGTCCTGTAGACTGCTGCCGGAAATGGAGGGTGCAGTTGCCGCTTGTGTTGCTGTTGTTGCTGGTACTACTGGTGCTACTGGAGTTGCTGACGTTGTTGGTGTCGTGTTGACAGTAGACATCGGCTGCTGAGCTGCTGAATGTATCGCTGAGAGCCGTGCGACTTTCTCTGCTGCATGGGTTGATTTTCTTACATCTTCTTCTGTTGGTACCTGGCGTTTAGCAGGCTTGTTACTTATGCTTTGGCTACCAAGCATGGGATCGTCTGGTACCACACTGTACTGATAATTCACAGTCTCGGTTGGAATGGCTTCATCAGTTTGTTGGTTGCTGACTGTGTTCAACGCGGCTGCAATTACCGACCCGGTTGGCGTGCCACTATGGTTTTCAAGTTCTGATGTGTGGTCCTGAAGGCCACAAGTTCCACCTTCGCCGTACATCCCACCGAACATTGTGGGTGACGGTCACACGGACTAGTATGTTAGATGAGGCACGATTACCAATCGATTATTTTCACCTAGAACACAGTAGATTGTATTTCTTGGTAAACTATTACGTCTACCACACACACACTACTTGTTTACCGCGACCGTTTAGCTAGCTTCGGTTATAACTTCACCAGGAAACGTAGACTACCAGGAAGTTGTTGCTCCGAGAGCTCGCTACAGACTGGCGTCAACTGCTCTTCTTCGAATCAGCTTACATTTTCGTCGACCGTGCCCATTTTTTCCCCTTCTTTCGAGAAAAATTTCTTTCTGTCAGAAGTATTGAGATCGCCTGTTCGTGGCGTTCGGCAAAGTAACACTTCATAGCACGGACATATAACACGCATTAACACAGCAGTGTACTATATGCGATTCTGTACGCTTAGTCAGCTTACTTATCATTAAAATAACTGCCTTAAGATGTTGGTAAAAGTAATATACACACGACCATCCTTTAATATCTTATGTTCCAAGCCTAACGTTAATATTTTAGGTGACAAAATTTCATCGAACCGGGATGGCTATGAGTTATCGTATTTTGACTCCCCGTCCCTTTTTTAAGCGTGATTTTCTTCCTAATTATTATTATTATTAGAGTATTTGGACTTTGAGACCAAAGTAATACATAAAAAACTGTATCAGAACAAGGACTATCAACTGGAGGTTTATTCTGAATTTCATTGTTCTTGAGTACGTAGATTTCAAACTTTCCTTAAGCACTGAAATTACGTTAACTGACACATTTAACGAGGGCAATGAAAGTATCACCGTCTGTCTGTGACCCATGTAAACTGAATGCTCTTTGTGCTTAGCACATATTTGTTGGTGACATTTGTAGGTTCTCGGGAAATAATATGGAATCGTCCCAGCTTTCGTCAAAAAAACTGGGATCGCTATTACCGATACGTTAGGCTCGATCATTGATTTGTAGCCATTGCACTTCGTTGTGTCAACTATGACAGTGGTTGGGAGCACACAGAGGAACTGGCATGTCTCTGTCAGGTGCAACAGTTGTTGAAAACTGTGTTGCAGTGGACACCTAGGTAGTAAATGTTATCTAATCAAAGCAAACAATCGATATATGGTCTAGAAACCATTATATAAAACACAGATGCGCAAATATATAGTTCCATTAATCATTCACAAAAATGTTAATCCCAAAACAGTCGTCACGACCTTGATATGTACTGGTATATAATTATCTCCTGAAAATCTCTCAGTTGTTTATGGGGAGATACAGAAAAGTTTCGAGTTATTTCAGTTATTAGCAAGCACCTAATTAAGTTCGTCTTAAGTGTCAACCACTTCGGGTGTGTGAGTTAAAGTGTCTCTGTACTGTACCCGGTAGCTAGGACGTGCCCAAGTTCAAATCTCGGGTCTGACGCAAATGCCGTCCTGATTTTTATATCTGTACTGTATCCGTAATTTAGAAGATAGTTACGATGGTCCCGATTTTCTGCATCATAAAGTGCACATTTTGTAAACATAATCTGCACTAATTGTACAGAACACAGATTACAAGCTGTAGTGGGTGCCTTGGTGGGCAAACTACGTTACAATTATCTTTCATACCTTTATGATTAATAAAAGGGGATTTTTAATTTTAATTTTTTTGAAGGAGTGAAAATTTATTAATTTATCAAGAATCTCGACGTTAGTTGGAATTTAGGAAAAATTGTCACAATATGACATTTATTTTCTTATCATTGGCGATTACAAGTCTGAGCGAATTTACCGTTAACATTAACACAAATTGGCAAAATCATAAAAGCAACGCTCATAGGTACAATTAGCCGTCATGAGCAAGCAAACAATTGTATCTTTACTTTTAAATATATCTCAGAATCAAAATGCAAGAAATAATGACAACTGGAAACAATGAAAAATACAAGTTATGACGACCTCAGACAAAGGCATCATAATACTGTGACTTTACAGTTAAAAAGACAATCATGGGCGCCACGAATGAACAATATATCATTCGAAAATAACTAGTTCTGGCAAATTATACCTCTAGCTCAGGGGTTTTTCAATTACAAAGTGAGAACATGGATCTATCCTCTCAAAGTCGTTTAAGGGTTCTGATTCACGGAATGCACAATCAGATGGCTTGGTCGTAATAAGTTACCATTGTAGTTCTGCGTCTGATGTCTGCGGTGACCGGAGATGACCCACGGTATGTGAGATTATCTCACACGGCGGCTACAGACACGTCCTGTCTGTTAATGCGCATCATCGCATTACTGGCGGTGTCGCCATGATAAGCCTGCTCCTGCAAGCCGGCCGTCAGAAGTCGTACAGTTACAGATGGCGAGAGAAGACAACTTTCCAAGTCCACTTCAGACTAGACTCGACTAGAATCGAATGTAGAATGTCCAGCTCCTCGCACTTCGGTCCACGAGCAAAACTTCTCGCTCCGCCCCTTGTAGTCTCGAAGCTCACATATAACAGAAATTCCCAGGATTTTAAGTTATACGCTCATTTGGATTGGATCTTCAGGTCGGCACCTAAGGTCACGTGATATCCCCGATATATGATTTTCCCTGCTCATATCACAGAGGTCGGACATATTCGGCTAAGTTCGCTGAGGTGAGAGCACATTCGGTTGTCGGGCGGCAGGCATTTCCCGCCAGGTGAGTGACCCTGTTGACCACCCATTCCCAGGGAGCAGAATGTGTGGTCCGGCAAAAACCCAGATCCGCGACGTCCTGTCGCCATGTTTCGGGAAGACCACGATTAGCTTCAAGCCTACGCAGCTCAATAACTCTTTAATATTCGCTTTACCAAGATACACTGTATGTTCACCATTTCATTACAGTCCTCACTTGGAATCTTGCGTACTTTATAAAATTACAACAAAAATCTATTTAGGTGGTCGCCCAAGATTTATGTAAATTACTCTAACATTATGACATAATAAAAAAATGCACCTTGTAACGTGGCGACAGCGCGTAACGTTACAAGCTTCACTTTCAGATGTTAACATGTAAGTTCTCCCATTCGTTACCCCAATCCTGCTTCCGCCACGAGTTGTGCGGCAATTCGGTTTGTAAACTGAATTGCCGCAACCGAAAATGCTAAGAAGAAGGGAAAGAAGAAGATCTAAGTATCTTAAGTAGAGGCAATAATAATACCTGTCTTATTCCTTCATAACTATTCGACGATTGTTTATATTGTATTGTATCGCTAAAGCTGACCACAGACAGATGGCAACAGAAAGATTTCTTCCTTACAATAAACCCACCAGACCTGACAAAACTTGTTTTAATGATGGTTCGGCTTCCGCATCATCCCTCCCCCTGCCCACTCTTGATTTGCACTATCTACCTGTTCAACAGTTACTTGGGCTACACACCGATAAGCTGGTAACGATGTGGCCTCGCATTCGGGAGAACGCATATTCGAATCCCCGACCGGACAGATTTGATTTTTCAAGATACTCCCAAATGACTCCAGGCGAATGGCGGCATGCTTCCTTCAGAATGCCAAGGCCGAATTCCTTCCCTTTTCTAGGGACCAGTCCTTTCCCTTCTCTAATGACCTCGACGTCAACTAGGCGTTAAAAAGCCATAAGTAAAAAAAAAAAAATCTTACTGACTTACTGGTTGTAGCGAGAGAACGAAGAAGAAAGGGGGGGGAAAAGATTTCAGTCTTAATGAAATGGAAACTAAAACATAATCACCATGTCGGCTATGTTTTTTACGTCCTGGGCATTTCAAACAAATAACAAAATACAAAGTCTGTTTGCTGTTTCGTCTATTTGTTCGGTTGTAACTTTCGGATGAACGCAGTTCAATAAAGCTTCCAATGTTAGTTAGGTCGTTTGTTGAGGAAGTTTTTAGTTTATATAACTATACATGGTAAGATAAGAATCTTTCGATGTATTTGTGATCCAGATGGCTCTCTCAGGTGGTTGATCTCCACATATCGCACGCGCTAGAATGTTACAGATTTTCGACTCGTAGAGAAATTTTAGTAAATATGTATTGTTTTTAAGATAGGTAATTTTTATGGATATGTTGAAAAGTTAAACATAGTAATTCACGTGCTAATTGCAATAAAGCACAAATATTCAAAGAGGCCAGAGTAATTAATAATTTTGACACTAGATAAAAAATGACGATACTATGGGTATCACTAATTTCCTGGGGTTTGGTAGCTAATTTAAACAGTTTTCCGGTCGTCTTTGTTTTACGAAAATCGTAAATGAAGCACGGGGAAAATCGTTAACTGGAGTGAACTTATACGCACACTACTTTTCTCATGGTCAAGTACTTTTAGCAGTGTTAAAAATTGGTTTCGTTAGCAACCTACAGATTTGGTTTATTATGAAATTAAATTTAGTTTATAGAAATATAATTATATGATTTCAATAGTTTAAAATAATGCTTTGTGTAAAGTTTTATGGAGGATAATCCAAGAATAAGGTTTCACAAATGAGAGTGCAATCAAAAAAAAAAGAAACTGGAATTTATTTCTATATATAGAAAACCAATAGATATAGTCTTCTCGGAAGACTAGCCGAGTAATCAAGGTGTTTCCACACGATATTTCAGCGATCTGAAACTCCGTCGCTATCTTCTGGAAATTCCGTTGCCATCTTCTGGTTATCACCAGAAGATGGCAATTGCTGTATCTTTAATATGAAATTCGTAAAATTGTTTAGTTTTTTTTTAAAATTAACTCATATTTTCAAACCTTTCTTTTTTTTTTATTGGTTACTGGTGTCTTATAGCTGGCAACAGTAACATTCTACAAAAAACAAAAAAAAAGAGTTCCACTTGTTCAATTAATTCATCGTTTTTTTAATTCACGCGCATTGTTGTTAGTACCAACCATTGCTATTCTCCAATAAAATATATAGGGACAATAATCGCGAGATCTGTTGTTACAAGCTTCACTTTCGAGATGTAGGCCATGATATTTCTCAATTTGAGTAACAAGTAAATTTCAATTTATAAGACGAGTGATCTGGTGGCTCAGTGATTAAGGCGTCTGATTGGAGATCGATAGATGCACGGTTCAAATCCCCGTTTCGGCGAGAATTTTCAGAGGCCCTTAACAAGGCCTCCACCTCTGGCCAGTGTTGCCAACCCTGAAATCTAGATGATGGTAGAATTCATCAACAGTTATGGTAGATTTTCCGAAATTATGTTTTAGTTTATATTTAAAATACTGTAAAATTTCGGTAAAAAATGAAATGTTACTACAGCAATAAGTAAAGGCCAGAATTTGAAAAGAAATCTGTTTTTTATCTGAATCAGATGGTATAGTTGTAATATCATCATTTTCATACATATCAATATTATATTTTTGTATCAGAGCCTTAGTAGGTTTAAAATCGATGCAGTCTCTGTATAGCCTGCTGCGAAAAAAAAAATTTTTTTTAGTTTATCGCGCTTTTTTGTTTTATCGTCATTAACTTTACTCAACACTCGTTCGGACTCAACATTCGAGTGTGGTAAGATCAAAATAGACAACATAAATTTCGGCAAGTGCTTAAAATAAGCATCGCTATCACAATATTCTTTGTTCAGCAACCATTCCTCCCGAAACTTCTGCTTATAACGCTTTCTCTTCGCTGGTGTTGGTGTTAGGGTATCTTTTTCTCCAGAAACGCTGTCCCTATCACTCGCCATCTTTTCAAATTCAAAATGTCAACTAAGAATACTAACAGACTTGATTTAAAAGTTCTTAGTATTCATCTACAATCAAATACGGCAATTACCTATCAAATTTGTTCGCGTAATATCTCGAAGCTCAAATTGGGAAATAAAACGCGTATAAAGGAAAAAAATGGTGTTGTCAACAGAATAAAAAATAAATACCCAAATAAAATTAAGGATCAGTGATGCCCGATATACGTCGATGTATCGAAAGTATCGATGTTTACTATTCGATGCATCGAATCAATTCGATGCATCGCTTACTCTCGATGTTTAACGATGCATCGAAGTATTACATTCGATACATCGGAAGAACGCACACGTGTTTTCGACGCGATAGGATTAGTTTTAAAATAAAACAAAACAGAAAATTCTATTACTATACGATATTTTTGTCACCTACAAAATCAAAATAAATTTTTTATTTTAACTTGGATAAAACAACAAATAACTACAATTAACTTGAAAGGAGATTCCACTGTACGGTGGACATCAATGATACGACATTGGCATAGGCTTGTCTGTAGAGTGTATGGTCTTTACCTGCTCTATGAGCTCATAAAAAGTAAACAAAATAATGGCAAACAGATTAATTGGAGTTGAAGCTGCAGCTAAACAAAAATCCGGTGATAAATATTAAACCAGCAGTAACCCCTTTAGTGAACTATATGCTTTCAAAACGCAAAGTAGTTGTGACTGATGAACCCTCAGTGATGGAAGTACATCAGCTCCTGAAAGAAATCAACAATGGACGGGTGCTATTAAACAAGTTTCGTCTTTAGCTATCGCGATCTTATTGGACCCATGGCTCAAAATAATAAAGATTTTGAAGACCTGACGGCTTATGCAAATGCTGTTCAAAAGATCAAAGATATGATGAAGAGGGATCTGGAAGGAATGCGAACAGAATTTTATTCAAATAGTTCGGACAAAACATCGAAAGATTGGAGTTTTTGGACCGATCATCACAAACTAGTTTATCGAAACTAGAAATAAAACAGGACGGAAGAAAGTTTTTCTGATGAACTTGAGGACCCCGGCTTAGTGAATATCCGTTAGAGGTATGGTTCGATTATAAATTACTGTTTCCAAAATTGTACAAAATGGCTTATAAATATTAAACTTTGGTAGCCAGCTCAGTACCACAAGTAAGACCTTTTTCGGTAGCTGCAAAAGCTTTAAATCAACATTGTAACAGAATACAAGGAAAGTAGGTTAATAAAATATTATTTATACAAAGTTTAGAGAAATAATATTAGGTTTTCTAAGCTCGAATTAGAATAGAATCTGAATGCTGCCTTTGTAAAAAAAAACTAATGGACATATGATTCAAATAAATGTCTCATTTTTCTACTTCTCTAACCTTTATTACTTATAAAAATATATCGGAAACATCGATGTTTTTATTCGATGCATCGTAAAACATTGGTGCAACGTTTAAATGAATCACAACGAAAAAAAACATCGATGTATTTTCTCCATGAACATCCCTACTAAAGATGCATTATCATCGGTCGATAAATTCTTGAAATTTGAAGAATATATCACAATTACCCAAAAATTACGATTATTTAAATTACGGTGTCTTTTGCTACCGTAGTTATAACCCTGCGGTAGGTGGTAGAACTATGCTGAATACGGTGTTTTTACCGTAATTACGGTGTAGATGGCACTACTATAGGGATGGGCAAAATATATCGATGTATCGATATATCAATATTTTTTCTAAAAAAATATCGATATTTATCACCGATATATTTATTTTCGATATATCGATACATCGATATTGTATTTAGTGTATCGATTTTAAGCACCAATTCGATATTTTTTCTACGAACGCAATTCAGTATCCAATTTAATCATTACATGTATATAGGATAAATATGAGTTCATAAGTGTCTTAAAAAGTGAATTCGTCGAAATAGAACAGCTTCATCAGCCGTTGAGAGGTTAAAAAAAGCTGTTAAATTATAACAATTTCACGTTAACGACATTTTTATATTAGCATGTAAGCGGTTATTTTATCTTTGTAGTTGAAATATTATCTTTTCAACTTTTTTTCCATTTACGAATAACAAGTAATGGGTTGATGAACCACACGTCATTATGAATGACTGTTAATTCATTTAAATGTCTACAATCTAGTCTACAGTCAAAACTCCTTAATCGCAAGGAATACGTTCCGTAAATTAGCCGCAATTACGAGAATCTTAAATACGGAAATCTTGAATATGGAAACCTTCAATACAGGATGTTAGTTTATATAGGATTATAGGGAATACGTTCCAGGTATACAGAATAATTTTGATGTAATGGAGTGATTATTGCACTTTGAACTTAATAAACCAATTCGGGGTTGCTTTAAATCCTCTATCCTAAAGTTCATTGTTATGCTCTTTAAAATATGCACTAAGACATATAGCTTTCTCGTGAATTACAGCCCCACTAAAGAATACTTTCTAGTGATTGCTGTCTTCGATTGATGTAGTGAGAGCGGTTTTTAGTTTTTTAATCACTGAGACACCAATAGTTTTTACTGACGGTATGATCCTCTTCGAACGCCTCTCCCGGGTCGGGTTGTAGGCGATTACCATGGGCGATGTATATCCCTCCAAGGAAAGTCCTAGGAAGATGAACTGAGGTTGTATCCCGTTTCACCGAACGTGGTGGTGTAATGGTTAGCTTTCTGGCCTCGCATACGGGAGGAGGGTGGGTCGAATCCCCGTCCGGGCATCCAGATTTGTGTTTTCCATCGTTTCACAAATCACTCCAGGCAAATGCCCGGATGCTTGCTTCAAAAGGCCATGGCCGAATTCCTTCCCATTCCTTGCCCCCCATCCTTTCCCGTCTCTAAAGACCTCGCTGTTATGAGACGTTAAGCAGTTAAAAAAAAATCCCCGTTTTCTTCCTCAGTGTGACAGTGCTCCTAAGTGTGTATGACAGTGACACCGTGTGGTTCAGTATAGAGTGTTGAGGATGAGAGATGAAAGAAGGGAGAGGGCTTGTTCAGGCCTACCTTTGCAAAACATTCTAAAGGGGGCGCCAAGCTTAACATTCCCATCCGACGGATGAATCACTATCAACAACATCGTATGCCCTCGCACCATGCGCAGAGAGGTTTGGTGATTATACATTACAACTTACTGGTCAAGCCCTGATGATGAAAATCATTGATGGAGTGTTAAGTGAAAATAATTCATTTGCAGCACTCTACGATCACGTAAAAAGTGACTTATTTTAAGCAGTCTTTCAATGCTATGGATCTATTAAGATCTGAACAAGAAGCATCTGGGGAAAAGGAAGGAGAGGTGTTGACTTTGACACAAGCTGTTAGCTCCAGATGGAACTCCTACTTTAATATGTTAGAACGATTTGTCAGACTCTCTGCAATTGTAGCTAAAATCTTAGCTACAAAAAGTCAGTCAAATATAACCACACTTGATATGGTTGCAACTTAACAGCTTAATGTAATACGTGACCTGATTGTCCTTCTTGGTCATTTCAAAGAAGCCACTGAAGAGGTTAGTGGTACAAATTATGTGACTGCTAGCTTAGCCATTCCTGTTACAAATCTGATTCAACAAGTAACGGAACAAGCTACTCCTTCGACCACTTTAGGATTCACGGTAAAAGAGGCTTTACTCCAAAGAATTCAAGAGAAATTAAGTCCTTTAGAAAGAAATACATTCCTTGCAACAGCTACCATTTTGGACCCTCGTTTCAAACATATACACTTCACTTCTCCAATCGGTGTGTCAAATGCGATATCTAGAATAACTAATGATATTCGCTTGGAACTTAGACGACGAGGACAACGTCCTCCAGAAGTAAGGTCTACAGCAGCAACACAATATATCGCAGATAACGCATCAATTTGATCCGCACATGAAAACCTATCATCCCTTAGCACTACTGTTATGCAAGAGGTTCCAAGCTCTGGCTCAGTTCCTAATGAGCTTAAGCAGTATCTGGACCAACCATTAATAGACAGAAAATCACACCCAGTAAAGTTTTGGGTGAATTGTCAGAGCTCCAGCGCGCTGAAATACTTTATATGTCAAGCTTCTTCTGTGTCGTCCAAGAGAGTGGCTCCTGCAGTCACCTTAGCTGTACTGAACAACAGGAGTAGATTGAAGGGGGAGCACATAAAACAGAGAGTCTTTTTGATATCCATATCAGACGAATACTGGTTTGATTGGTTGAAAAAAAATAATAAGAATTTGTATAATTTCTACCTGTGCCTTTCATTTTCTTTAGAATTTTATGATTTTTTAAAATAATTACTCCCTTTAGCCAAAAATATCGAAATATCGATATTTTTTCCCCGATATATATCGATAGTGTTTGTAACTATCGTTTCGATATTTATCGATATATTTTTTTAAATGCCCATCCCTACACTACTGCCTCTGGCGCAACATGCTATGTAATGTGAATTACGCCACAACGCTACCTCCGTTCGGATTCCACGTTAAACCTTTCATCTCCTACATCCCAGCCGGTAGGACTAGTGATGCTCGATATACATCGATGTATCGAAAACATCGATGTTTACTGTTCGATGCATTGAATCAGTACGATGCATCGCTTACTTTCGATGTTTAAAGATGCATCGATGTATTTCATTCGATACATCGAAAGAACGCATTACTCTTAAAGCAAAACAAAAACAGTAAATGGTTTCGCTATACGTTAATTTTGTCACCTAGAATATCACATAACAATTTTTTCTTTTAACTTGGATAAACAATAAAAAAAACAATGCTATAGGATGAGTTTTAAAGCAAAACAAAAACAGTAAACTATATTATTATACGTTACTTTTGTCACCTACAAAATCACATAACATTTTTTTCTATTAATTTCGATAAAACAACAAAAAACTACGTGATAGGATAAGTTCTATATAAAAAAGAGGGTATTGTTTTGCAGTACGTTATTTTTCTCTACTACAAATTCACATAACATTTTTTTACTTGGCTAAAACAACAAAAAAACTACAATTTACTTGAAATTTTCCGCCTCTGAAGGGCGGAGGTCTGAGTATAAAAAACTGTTTACAAAATTGTACAAGATATCTTATAAATATGTAACTGTGGTAGCCAGCTCAGTACCATCACAAAGACTTTTTTGAAGGTTGCAAATGCTTTAAATCAACAACATAACAGAATGCAAGGAAATTGGGTAAAAATTTAAATCTTATTAACGCAAAATTTAGAGAGAAAAATTGGGATTTCAAAATTCGAATTAGATTAGTACTCCAATACTGTTTCCCTTTCAGAGTTTCCTCGCTTTCCTTGTATTCAATCTTTCTGTTCGGATTTCTAATTCAGAAATACCAGACATTCCAAAACCTCCATTGTAAAAGACTAATTAAAAATATGATTCTAATAAATGTCTTGTTGTCTACTTTTCTAAACTGTACTATTTATGCATTCGTTGAGGCTAACTAGGATCAGGCTAAGCCTTCTTGCAATATATATATATATGTCGATATTTTGATTCGATGCATCGAAAACATCGATGTTTTTATTCGATGCATCGCAAAACATCGATGCAATGTTTCGATGCATCACATCGAAAAAAAAACATCGATGTATTTTCTGCATGAGCATCCCTAGGTAGGACCATGGGTTAGGCTAGGCAGCTACAAAAAGGGATGATTACACAGTACGAGTACATAATAAGCACTGTCACCACTTCATTATAAAAATAAGAGTTTACTCAGTCGTTACTTATAACATCATCTAAAGCGTTGAACTATCGTGACTTATAAATTCGGTTAGTAGCTACAAACAACTGCAAGAAGCTTTAAAAGTATTGTTCCCTACTTAAAATGTCAATTCAACCACTCAGATGATGGTCTTCCAGTGGAATCAGGTATATCCATTGTTGTAAGTCCCTTTCCTTGAGGTAGAGACCCTTCATCACAATCGTTAGTTCAGCTAACCAGCTTCCTTCCGTTAGTATCCACTTTTATCTCCGACCACATAAGCAAATGATTTTTTGCTACCCATTCGCAACACACTTTCGGCGAATTACGGTGTTTGCTTTTCAGCCCTCTCCGTTAACTGTATGTTCGAATCCATTGAGAAAATGATGTCTTAAATTTTCACACATTGCTGTTTCCCTCACGCCCCATTCTACACTGCTTTTTTTTTTTTTTTTTTTTAAATGGCATTCGGCCATGTTAGCCATTCAGCCAGCTCATTGTGTTTTTTCGTTTTTACAGTGTATAGAATTCATTCAAGTGTGGTTGGTTTCTCTCTTTTGTAAGGACGACACAAGACGAACACAACACTTAATTAAAACCACCCATGCCCTCGGCCGGACTCGAACCGGCGACCCCTGCAACACGAAGAAAGTACGCTACCCCTACGCTGCCGGGGTTGGCTACACTGCTTTACCGCTATACGTTTACAGCACACTGTGTTCTACATGAATGTCCCTGACATGAATAAAATACCTTAAAATTTTAAAATTGTTTCATTACCTTAATAATGCTGTTAAACTAGATAAATTAACTTCTGAAGTGTACATACTTTAAGGGATTAACATTCAACATAATTTAGCCCGACGGATAAAATCTTGAAGTACATTTTTACTCATTTTATAAGTAATAATTGTGTGTAATTTGTCGATAGAATGAGAGCCTATATGAACAACTAAGTCAAACCATACTAAAAATGGGCGTGTAGGTAGAGATGAATTACGCTACCTGTCGAGAATTTTGTGAGAATTGTTAGACCACTGCACTTCAGTCAGTGCATTGTATTGTCCCGTGGCGTTAAATATCATATTATCAGGTGGTAGCACTAAGTTATTGTTGGCAATTGATACTAAATATTAGTTCACAAGCCGAAGGTTGGTTTGGTCCCCCGAAAGAGAAATACTAAGCCTTTGTGTTAGAGATAGGATGACCACTTTAATCAGAATCCGAACGACCTGGCGTAGCTCATACGATCGAACGAAACTTTTAAAAACTCCTGCTCCTAGCGGGACTTTAACGCGGCACCGGAGCATCGAACTTCTGAAAGAAAACCCTTAAACACTGAGCTACTAGTCCGCGCTATTGGGGTTTGTAACACACATCAAGGGTAGAACGAATCTACCGTGGTGGTATCTGGTACTACATTGAGAGAAACCATACTTGTAATTTCTCTGATGATATTCGGTGGGTTTACTAAGCGAAAACAGATGTAAGATTCGAAAAGAGTAGTAAATTAAAGTCAGTATAGAATCTTAATTGATGAGCGATATGGTAGTTCAGTTATAATGATCATTTTGACGCATTTCATGGTCGTAGTATTAAGGACATGGTGCAACGGAGTTATATAGATGAATATTTAACACTGATACTACTTTAAGGTTGTTGTAGTGAGAAGTATTATATGAGAGGAATGTTTGGCGTGCATTAATGTTGTCAAGCACAGTGTAAACAATATACATCAGAACAGTGGAATGAGGTGAACAGACGCCGGTATTGACAGTGACTGGTCATTGTGTCGCATCCAAACTGCGTGCCGGCATAGAGGAGGGTTTGGCCTGGCCAGCGTAAATTCTGCTCTAAAAGTGGTAAGACACAGTTCAGTTACGAAATTGACTTCAAACAACTTTGCGAGGTTAAGAAGGAAATGCGTGATAGTTACTTTGATATGAGGACTCTAAACAGACAGTTGTGGAGTGGATTTCTGGACGCAAAGAGGCGTTCTGGACTGGCAGCGAGAAGAGACTTTAGCCGCCATACCACAGAGTGTGGCAACGTTTTAGTGTTGAGCTGTTTGTAGTTTTATGGTCATGCGAGACCTGGTGACGAAATTTCGAATTGCTACGCATTCCGCCTCTGTCGTGACTGGAACAACAGTTTAACGTTGTATCCGAAGCGCAGAACATCCTGTCAAACACAGATGATGAAATCAACGCGCGTAAAATGTCTAGTTCAACCAGGAATTGGACCCTGGACCTGTGGTAGTGTAAGCGAGCGCTTTAACTACTGAGCTATCATCGTGAATTAGGACAGTCTATATTGGTCCTACACTGTGATCTATTAAAGTGGTTGTCTAATGGTTTTGAGGTCACATCATCGCCGATGCAATGAAAACACATACGGTAAACTATAACTATTATTTTAGATAGATAGATATGTTCACTTTGATCCCATGTGAGAATAATCTCGGGGATGTGGAACAGTACATACACTTATTAGTAATGTCAATATTACTATGTAATTGATAATATTATATATTGACAAGAAGTTAGTTATGACCCATTAGTATAACCAATATTTCCTGTAATCTACAAATACAATCCCGAGTTCGTTAATACTTATTATGTGGAACAGTGTATAAACTTGTTACCAGCATCTAACAACCAGTTATTTTCTTACCAACCAGTTACCACGACTCATAAGCAGTCAATTACTTAAAAACCTGTTAGTATCATAATTTTTTACAGCAGTTTTTGAGTGCATGCTATCCCATGTTAGTTACAATATATCAGTGAAATTTTGTAAACAGTGTAATTACATCATTTGTCAAAAGTTTCAACAGAAAGAAAAACCATATATCATTTTAGTAATTGTGGACAACTTTGTCACCTTTCCCTTGATATATTATTCCTCTTTTGATCTGAACTTTGGCAGAATTATCTGCAAGATAAATGTTTCCTCTGTTGCTCTGGACTAATTATTACTCTATAATTATAGCTGGTTGAGTTGCGCCCAAAATTATGACTATTAATTTAATTGCAATGGAGTACAGTCATCCAATTACCCCATTTTTTTTTAATTATCTTATATACTCTGAGTTTTAAATTCCACCTCCTCTCTACATATGCGATTTACGAATTTTAATTTTAAATTTCTTCAGCTTTTTTGGTAAATTATTAATCACTTCACTTTGTAATTTATACCAATCCCTGATACCCTTACCTAAAAAAGAAAATTTTCCCACTCCCTTGTGCATGAAATCGAGTGCCCTGCTTGTTGTCATGGTCATCTCTTCTCTTGCATGCACCATTCTTAATTCTTCGACCTATATCCCTCCAAGCCTCATCACCAACATATGTCTTGAACACTCCCAGCACTCTCTTCACCCTCCTCCCGTCATCCTTATGACTCCCTATCAAGTTCCTTTGTCATATGAAATACTGACTGGTTCCTGCGATAATTTCCACAAACAAATCTAGTTGCTCTTCTTTGCACGCCCTCCAACTCCTGTATTTGATACTCAAAGTGTATATCCTACGAGTATAATTACACTGATTTGTTTCATGTAATGAGAAAAATAAAATTTAACATCATATCTGATGCTCGGAAACTCCAATTAATTTTGTTGATACACTGAGCCTACAATATGCCATTTTTGTGAAAGGATTAAAGTTCATGAAGCGTGAAAATTAATAATTACGTGGATGGGTATTAGGAAGCCTTTGTAGGTCTGGTAATTGTTATAAACTTGTAATAAGCTAGGTGGAACCTACCAATTAAAGTGTTTATTTTCTATGAGATAGTAACAGCATATCTGAAACTGGAAAATGTATAATTTATAGACTTCAGTTGAATTTTGTTGTTATAGTAAATGATACCTGGAAATTAAGAATTACTTGGATAGGTAGTAAGTAATCTTCCTGAGAGTGGTAAGTGTTATAAACTTTTAGCTAGCTCAGTGGCGCCTACCAATTAAAGTGTTTATTTTCGGTGAGATGGAAAAAGCATATCTGATGCTGGGACAGGTTCGGTGTTTGAATATTTCAGTTAAATTTTTATTGATCTTTTAAATGATACCATTTTTGTGAAAGGATGAAAGTGGCATGCAGTAAGGAATTTATCTTATCACAATATGTTTTCTGTGTAAGTTTTAATGTTAAATTGCGAAAGACGAAACATTATATCATCACCGTAATAAATAAAACTATTAAATAATATCTGGCCCAGGTAAAACATTTTTTCTTTGTTTTTTTTTAATATAAAATATTTAAATATTTCATAGTGGCTCAGGCGTTATGTATTAGAAGTTCATGGTTGCATCTTCGAACCCCGGTATTGTCAGGCTCTGCTTTGTTCATATGAACACACTGTACCCTCCATGGTTTGGATTTGATGTTAAACGGTAGTTCCAGTGCGGCAAATAAAAACTATGTCACCATGCAGTACGATCACATGAATTTACTTTCTGGTAGGTAACGAAACAACCAAGCTCCTTCATTACTATCGACCCATCTATTATGGCATTAATCAGGTCGCTTTCAAACAAGTGATTTCTCGCTTATTCTCTGAAAATATTTGTCCAGTCTGAAGCTTACGAGGATGGATTATTCTGTGTCAAGTTTTGGACAGCAAATTCCTGTGTGTAGCCCTGTCACTTCTCGTTTTTGAAGACAGGTTTCTCAGAAGTTTCTTAAATCAAATTTACTGCCTGCGTTCTGTGCCTCGTTTTCTGGAACGCTCCTGCCGGATTCTTGGAGCAAGCATTGTGAATATTTCGTGATTGCGAAGGCATTTTCCGCTCTTCTTCTTCACTGCAAAGACCTCCTTAGCTGTTCTTGCTTTTCGCGCTCCGCTGAGTAAACGATATTAAAAAAGATTACTCTTTAGAAACTACTGCGAAATGTATTTTAAACTGCTTAGAATTTAGTTCCTGCAGTAAAGGAACGTAGTCCTACGAAATTTGTAAAGTAACAACCGACTGCTTCTCCGACCTCCGTGTATAGTTATCTGTAGGGATTAATTTATATCACAGAATATAGGAAATACAATATACAACCCTTCGAAATTTGATCACATTTACCGTAGATAAATGCTACATTTTTACAAATACCGTATATATTTTTCCTCTTTCCGGACATGGACATAACGAAAATTCAAAAATTTTATTTGAAAAATAATTTCCGAAATACAAGTAATATTTATAGTCGTCATCATTTTCATTTAAATATTTTCCAATTGGAAATCAGGCTTTGGAATGGTTTAAAGTTATTTCATTGTTAGAAACCTAAAGTTAATTAAGACAAGATAGCGATGAGCTGTCGACATCGATTTTTCCTAATTGTGGGAAAGTTGTGATTTGCTGTTAAGATCGCTATACGTCTCATACATGCTGCACTTAGTGTTTTTTGAACAGAACTAATATGTAATCTAATTTACACCACCATCCAATAAAGGATTTTGTCAGCATGTTGCTGTACGATATTTTACTTTGGTTAATAATGTGAATGCCATTTATTGGTTGGGAGCCAAGAGGGAAAGCCCCATCTAGTATTGATTCTCCTCGCAGAGGACAGTCTTTACTTTGGAGCTAGTTTGGCACGAAATAGTCACCACTGGTAAAAGTGTATTGCCAGAAAACTCGAAATCATTCATCAGTAATGTGTGTGTATGCTCGTTTGGGCCAACTAGTACCAACTTGTTTGGCTTGAATTTTCCTGTCGATGTGTACACATCAGCGTTACATTTAGGGCTATTAGCTCTAGAGGGGACCTACAGTTTAACCAAAGAAGCTCTCTGCCGTACTTCACGTTCAACAGTAAGCTTTGCGAGAGGTGAAGGTCAGGTTAAGGGCTTATAAAAATTCCGCAGAGACAGGTATTCGAACCTTGAACCTTTAGATCTCCAGAAAGATGCAATAACCACTGAACCACTAAGACGAACGATTTATCACTATTATAAGAACTGTGTAGAAGAATAATTCCTTATAATGTAACCCACTAAATTGAAACTATGTGGATTATCATTCTCTCGAGTATGCAGAATGTAAAGTGGTCTGGTCGATGACAAAATGCGAAACTGCAGTCTTCGAGTCTAGCTTTTACTCTGCTGAATGGAAAGGTGGTTACTTTCCAACCACAAATTGGAGACGGATAAAATAATTATACAATATAAAATGACCGCAACTGGCCTACCACATGCAAAGACTGTATTCTCCAGAGAATTTCAGTTGGATTACTGTAAACGACGATACAAAGGAAATGACATTCTTCCCAGTGCCTGATCTTGTATAATGACGTAGAATTGGACAGATTAAGACATTCGTAATCGGATTGCAGTTGTGGTGAGACAGATCCCATTAAAGTTTATCAATTTAGTTGCCTCATTAAAGTAAGGAGAGCTTCCAGTGAGCGGCTGTGAATTAACAAAATGACGAGAATAACGTGTTCCGGCTGACCTGGAATAGAAAAACGGAGTAAATCAGAAGAAACACCTTACAGTTTGTCTGACAGTTCAGTACAATTTACTTATCGTTTATATTTCAAAGTAAATTTCCATGGATCTTTTTCGCATCTTCACAAACTTAAGAAAAATGGATGTTACATTTACGATGAAATTGTGCATTTTATTAAATTTATATACCTTCTTTTTACGACGCTTTTGAACAAATAAAAGCGCAGATTTTCACTTCGTGATCCTCTCACAGATTCTTGCTTCCAACTAATAAGTATCACTGTTTGTGATCTGTGTTTGGAGACTAGAGAACTCCGAAGGAAAATAGATTTGGGGTGAAGATGTTCTGTTTCATTAATATATGTTTGGGATAGAACCACTGCCTAGACATAAATTTGTTGAAAAAAAGTATGACTTACAGGTCTATCAACTGTATGAAACGTTCTAGAATCTCCCACCTGGGGAGCTCGTTAATTTGAAGTGACGTTTGTAAGTCGCTCTTGGACATCGTATTCACAAAAGTAATTTTAAAGCCCTCTATTTATATTAATTTTTTGACTATAATACATTTACACTGTATATAAGTTGCTAAACTATGCCTTGGAAAAAATTAATAACATTTTGGATAACATTAAAAATTTAATAGCATGGTTTTCTTAGCTAGGAAATTTAAACGTAACGTTTATCGAATACAGCAAATAAGATAGTGTTATTAAATTTTCTGTTTACGAGATTTAACGGAAATTTTTATACCTAATTTTGCTATAAATAAACTTCTCTCAGCCTTCCAGCCGTGTAAAGATGTTACATTTGTGGGACGTTTCGAAGGCGTCCTTCTCTGCCTTCATTTTCAACCGTGAAAAATTATGATCTTACACCTAATTTTGTTGTTCATTAATATTATATTTTAACATTTGATTGGTGTGTTAACTAGTAGTAATCAATTATTATGATGCTCGCTATACAAATCCAACGCCGTTAATTGGTAATTCCGTTTTAACCGAAGACTAAGAGTAGTTAGTACTATTGGTATTACAACTACTCCGTGATTCACTATTAGTGGGTGGCGTAGTGTGCGTTGCCTCTGTCCATTTTAATCGTTTGTAATTTGGAAGGGATATACTGGATATTGCAGGAGACCCCATGGGCTATTTTGAGCATTCACTTAGGGTGAAAAACCCAGATCAGGATGCTCAGAGGTGTTTTTCGAAACTTACTCCTGCCGGATTCTAAGTTTCCTCGCTCGATAAATGCTTCCTATTCCACTCCCCAATCGTTCGTAGATAAAAATGAGTATAGAAAAAATTCGGTTCTGGCTCTAATTTCACTTATTTTATTTTCTCGGTCATTCCTAGATATACATGTCGCTGGCAGTGAAATGTGTTTGTCGTCATCCTGAAATAGGTCTGTTATGAACTTTTCAATTAGCGTCTGACGCCAACGGTACTGTACGTGTTCCCATCTCAACTCCTTCAACATCGCACCTACGCTTTCCCTCCATTTTTTTCTTTAACTGCTTAACGTCTCTTAACAGCGAGGTCTTTAGAGACGGGAAAGGATGGGGGGCAAGGAATGGGAAAGAATTCGGCCATGGCCTTTTGAAGGAAACATCCCGGCATTTGCCTGGAGTGATCTGAGACAAACCATTGAAAACCCAAATCTGGATGCCCGGACGGGGATTCGAACCGCCGTCCTCCCGAATGCAAGGCCAGAACGCTAACCGTTACACCAACACACTCGGTGCTTTCCCTCCAGCTACATGTATCTTTCACAAATAGAGCTGCTGTTATTTGGACTTAGATGGATGGAGAGCCGCTTGCTAAGACAAGTAAATACCAAATTTCATCAAAACTGCAGACAGACTTACCCATACACTGTTTGAGATCAACACCATCCACGAAAAGATAACGATCACTCGATATCGTCGGGACAGAATTAATGTCTGAGCGAGTGGATTATTAGTCTCGCCAACAGCTTAGTCCTCATTTTACTTTTCATATTAACAATCTCCCACTTGCGACATACGACAACTTTTACAGCACAATTAGCACACAAATGTTGTTACAAGATTTCACATTCAGAGTATTTTCCTCAGTGACATTGAAAGCTTTTTCGGTTGAGGCAATCGTAAACTTTGCTTCAAAATAATACAGCAACTTGGAAATTTGTAAGAGTGAGACATGAGTTGGGCACTAATTTGTCTGTTTCTAACTGTCCGCTAACAGTTATTGATACGTTTTATGGATTTTATCGGTTACCCTGCGTTAACAGTGATTCTTGATATGACATTCGGAAAATGAAAGTGACCGGTTTATTTAACATAAAATCATCAAGGAAGTATAGCCTGTTATGGGTTTGAGGAGTGTTATATTTTTTAAAAAACTCTTATGAACAGCAACAATGTTTAGCCAGTTTATCTATCTGAATTAGGACGTTAAACAAAATTAATTGCTCAACATGTAGGAGCTCAAAGATGAAACGAATTTGAATTTTTAATCGAAACGACAGTAGTTAGTTTGACCAAAAATCTAAAATAAAATTTTTTACCAAGCGAATTACAATGTTCTTGTTAATCAGCGATTACGTAAACGTTATCACACTTCTTCAAATTAAGAGATAGTACATGCATTTCATTCAAAATTTAACTGAAATTTCATAGAAAATATTTGCAACTAAAGGTCGTAAATGTAGTATTTCATATGAAACAGAAACAAAGTCTGTTTTCTTTTTTAATTAAAAAAAAACTGGAACTGCGGAGATATTTACGAATCCTATCTTCGTTAAAAGTCATGTTAATTTTGATTTTTCATAGTGATCTTCAATACCATCAGTCTTAACAGTTGTCAGAAAAAATGTGTTTAGTTAAGAATTAAAACATTCCGTCGTTAATTTAGTAGAGAGGAAGGAATATGCGTGTCGCATTACAGTTTAACAGGTCTGATTACTCACGCCGCAGAATTAACATCTGATATGAACAATAAAATGTCGAGGAATCCAACCGTTAAATTGGGGAGAAACGCCGTTCTCTGTTAGTTAATTAAACGCAGTTAAAACTTGAACTTCAGGCTTCGTTCTTCCTACCCGATAAAAATGTAACGCGTGGGAGATTATACCACTCTTTATATCTAACGCACAGCAAGAGGAGCAGAAATTTATCTTACCGATTTCTTCAGCTGATGTTGTCTTTCTTTAATTTTGTGCTTGTCCAGCTAATTCAGCTGACAAGTATTTTTTATTTGGTGCTCAGTGTTAGCTTTCAGCCGTTTTTACTTTGCTAGTAGAGGCGGCCAACTTCAGTGAGTCTGAGTATTTTCAGAATCCAAGATGGACTGCAATTGATGGCTGGTTAAGAGGGCAGTAACACGTATTATTTGTCACACTTGAAATGGGGTACACAACACATGGCAGCATGACGATATTTATTTCCGTCCTTTAATTATCTCCGTGTGTAACTTAGATACCCTATGTATTAAGAGTGCTTCGCATGCAAGTGACTTGAGGTTATAGCGTTGATTTGCCCGCGCGTGTAGTATTTTGACTAACGGATACATGGCGGCGACGCGATTCAGAAAAAATTACACATGCCACACCTAGACTCAAATTCGGTTTACTTATGTTGGCTGCGAGGCGGTGACAGTATTGTTTTGGTAGTTTGAAATAAAGCCCATTTGATTAGGATCACCAGTGTGATAAAATAATTACAATTGTGTTCTGTCAAGTGAATTTGAGTGCAGCTTTAATTACAGTGCTCGCTGAAGTATTATTCCAAGTTCGAAGTGTCGTGCGAAATGGCACTTTACAATACTTATCGGAATCCAACATGTTATAGAAATCTTTTCAGAAAATAAAAGAATCATTCCCTGGCAATGTAGAAAGTAAGGTGACAGAAAACAAAAACTGCAACTCTTAGCAGTATTTTTTTTTTTTTTTTTTTTTTTTTTTTTTTGCACGACTGGTTTAGTATCTTTCACTTTATCAATTGAATGAGAAAGTATAATATTTTTAATAACACCTCATGAAGAAAAGGATCCCTAACTGTTCCTAAAAAAGAATTTTCCCCAGATAATTGGTCATTTGTAGGAGTGGTTAGTGTCGACATTTCACTCAGAATATATATAATTATATTGATTGTATTAATTACATACGCAATAGTTTTGACAATAGTCTGTCAAGAGAAAACAGTACAAAATGTCTTCTGAAATCAATAGGATGAAAGCTACGTGCCATTCGGCGAGGGGAAGAGGTGTGTCGATGCAAAAGCCAAGTCAGGCTACTTAGAGCGGAAAGGGGGGGGGGGAGAGAAAGATTCAAAGGAGGCCAAAATGGAGCCATGTACTTTATGGACGCTGGATTATCTTCTTTCAATGCTCTCCTTTGCGCGGATATGACCTGCCTGTTTGGATGACAGCCTTTACTACAAGCGACGTATAACCCTGCGCACATATACGCCGCCACGCCAACTAAAAATGACTGTCCTCCTTTCGAGGCTCACGGCGCTGCAGCTGACAACCACTCAAACAATTCGTTTATTCCTATAGAATTCGCTTATATCTGGCATATTATAACAACTTTTGGCCGCTAAAGAATATTCAGTCTTGTAACAAATGTCAGAAACTGCAACGACAGTACTAGTTGTTACGAGTTTAGCTACACATTATGTAAATGGTGAGAAAAGCACGTAATGTAAACATGTCCATTCCACAGAAAAATTCGAAAAAATCTAAAACTGCAAATACTGAAATTGTATTATTCTAATGCTGTATCGTTGTATTTCAGTCTACCATTACGGATGTTATTGTTGAAGGTTTTTTATTTCTTTTTACTGTATGATGCGTCAACAAGGCAGCCATTAGCGCCCAAACATTTACCGGTGACGGGGGCTAGGTAATCAATCACGCATCATGGATCACTGCTTCCAACCCTAACTCGGTTTTAATTGGGTGTTGTGCTGGTCCGCTGTGAAGTGATGAGTATGAAATAGCAATCGCATCACACTCGCACAAGCTAACGTGCAAAATAAGCTCAATCGCAGCAAACAGAAGCTGATATTTTGATATGTGACTGTGTCATCCAAAGAATTTGCAGGAATAACAATGATGTGGTCCTGAACATTAAACGTCCTGACGAGAGCAAATATTTTTTGGAATTTTTTAAAAATAAATATTAAATTGTCAAGAGATAATAATGAGTTTTATTCGCTTTCTGTGATTGAAGATACGACAGACAGTACAGAGAAATATCCGTCAATATATGTGTATTCAGTTTTGTAACAGCATATCAGGAACTCCTTGTAACGACACCATACCACCTATTCGGTATACTCTAGCCGCATGGTCAGCGTAGAGAACTTTTTTTTTTTTTTAAATATATGGCATTCGGCCGTGTTAGCCATTCAGCCAGCTCAATGTGTTTTGTTTCTCTTACAATGTACAGATTTCTTATAAGTATGATTATTTTCTCTAATGTGTAAGGACGACACAAGACGAACACAACACTTAATTAAAACCACCCATGCCCTAGGCCGGACTCGAACCGGCGACCCCTGCAACGAGAAGCAAGCACGCTACGCCTACGCTGCCGGGGTCGGCCGTAGAGAACTTCACTTACAATTAGGTCATTACGCTTTTTAGTAGACCTCTATAGACCTCTATTAAAAAGTCTACCATCACTCCTTGGATGCAGCTACTAAAAGCAGAGCAGAAAAGAATATCCCAAACAGAGTGGGCGCTAGGACACAACCATGTCGTACGGCACGGTTTGCCTTGAAGGATGCATAAGTTTCACAATCAATAATCCAGTACCCTGAATGTTGTCGTGAAAGGCATTGATTAAAGATAGCAGCGCAGGTGGGCAGCCGATTTGTGCAGGATGTCGTAAAGGCCGGTACGGCTGACAGTATCAAAGGCTTCATTTAGATCGACAAAAGCCATGTATAAAGGCATACGATGTTCACGGCGTTTTTCTTGAAGTTGGTGGGCGGTTAAGATCATGTCACTCGTGGACCGGCAGGCAAAAAATCCGCACTGGGATTCGGGGTTTCCAGTCTTGTCAAGGCCATTCGAGCGATAGCTTTGCCAGCAGTGCTGAGGAGGAATCTATACTATTATAAATATGTAAGCAAGCTGTGTGTGTCTGTTTATTTGAACCGGCACCGCGCAAAAACTACCACAGCAATTTGAATGTTGTTTTCAAATTTTTAGGTAATGGCTCTAATTAAACTCTGCCGGAATAACTAATGACTTATATGCACCGTCGGATGGAGGAAATAATTGAATACATTTTTCGACATAAAATTAAGTTATGCGGAGTACACTGTAATTGATACGTTCAATCCTTGCACAAAAAACTGAAACATAACACACTACTTAACTTAAAAGTCTGTTTAATTTTTGACTTTAAATATTTAGTTTTTCAGTTTTCTTGAATGCAGTAAATAAACGGAATATTTGAATCAGATGTAATAAGCATTACTGATATTTTATTTACTGTAAAAATGATGCATTTGACCAAAGACGAATATACTGTTTACATTTTATTTGTCTTTGGTCATACATTCCCGGTTTAATGAATTTTCATAAGTGTAATAAAACGGAAATCGTTACTCAAACCATTACATAATATAATAACTCTTCAATAAGAGTAACAGAATTGTAATATTTATGGAAAATAATTTTGTGCTTAGTATCGATAGTACAGAGTTTTCACTATACCGTGTCGTCGCAATTTGATAGTGAATAATGATAAACAATTATACCGCTTACCGGTAGTTCTCAAGATATCGCATGTCAAAATCAGTTATATGTACAGTTCCTGGTGCCTTTGGCGACGATTTTAATCTGCTCCATGCCGAATTTCAACCTATCCACAAGAATAAACTTTGCATCGCGATACAAAAATGTATTACTGCGCGTGTTTCAGTACTCTTGCAGTTCAAACTGAAGTAGTATCATGAAATTGTTATGATATACGTTACGCGTACTTTGAATCCTTAAATACACAATGTTTTCATTACCAAAAATATCTTTAGCGATGCATTTCATGCGTTTAGGTGTGTCTGCATCGTTTGATTTTGAAGCGGTGATATCAATATACATTGTGGTTAGGTTGAAATGCAGCCTGAACCGTAATGTTCTTGGAACAACAAAAGGCATGAGGCATTCAATTATTGTTAGTAATTAATAAGCTGCTTTAATGATTGCAATGTTAGTGATGAAGTGTAATCACGAAAACAAACCAACCGCTGTACATGTCCAGCCTATATTTTAGTGTGGCAATGGCGACATATTATTTGTCTGGTCCACGCCGTATTTCAATCGAACCATTTCGATTTGAAGAAATGGTGATGAAAGATGGCTAGAAATTCAGGTGGGTGCATAGACGTTATCACCAAGAAATACATGTTATCACCCACGGCATGAGAATACACACACATTATGTAAGAAAACTTCCCAGCAATTTTAGATTTGTTGTTGTAAATGCTATCGTTGGCGGCAAAGATATTTTTATAAATGGCCGTTGAATGTACTGCCAACACTTTCGCAGACGGTAACTTTCGTGTTGCCTTATGTCTAAGATGGGCCCTACAGTTGTTTTTTCATTACCAGGCACTTTCTATCCTCTGTAAAATGTGTCCCAAATTTCTGTCCAAGGGGGCAACTGATTCTCGTGGACCGTTAGTGATAATGTTTCACGTAGCTTTAATTTATTATTTTTCATGTATTGTATAGTGTTAAAATATAAGTATAAAAAAAAAACTTTCGAACTATAGTATGAACACCGAATTTAAGGTAGTAACTAAAAGAAAGTAATTTCTTTAAATGAAATCTATATTTTTTGCTTCCCCAAGCTAATATTTAATTCTCAACTAAAAGCAAAGATTCCGGCATGCAAAGCAGCGAGTATATGCTAGTATACCTGTATAATTGTTTCAATCGCCTCTATCGCCTTTGCCCTAATATAGTCTAAATATATCTGCATCCCACATCTCCAGGGGTATAAGATGTAAAGACTACATACCACCCAAATTAAAATTGTTTCCTCAACAAAATAACAGTTACAATAATAGAGACAGAATTTTTTTTCCGTTATTATTGATGTTCTGCTTTATTTCAAAGTAATGTAGTTCCTACATATTCTTTGGGAACTGCTCAAAATACTAAATGCTTTGTGTTTGTGAAATACATAATGAATGTCCCTCAGTTAGCACTTTTTCGATTAGACGCTCTTCGTTTCGTAGGATTACCCAATTAAACCAAAGACGGAATGCAGGACAACTTTGTAAATTCTCAAATGGTTCATGAAGATCATAAGGACTTATTATTTTCGTCAGATGCAAGTCAGTAAAACTTAGATCATTTATTAATAATGTGTACCTCTATCTACAACTCAATACTCAGAAAAAAGAGTGTTTAGTTTGGAATCAACTTGTTGTTTGAAGCCAAATTCGTCTCTCCCACGAGCTTGATTTATCACAACTGCCAACCGCGCACCACTCTGCGAATATGCTAGCTGTCAGTTAAATCTTGGTTTGTGTTCCTCGCAGCTTCAAACTTCCCTTTATTCAATAACAAAGTCGCTGGGAGCCATCCAGCGTAGACATACGACGTCATTGTTCGTATTAAGCTCTCGATGGAGCCCAGGTATTATTTTCATATCTCGAGGGATTGTCTGCTGCCCAAAATGCGTGATACCTGTTCCGAGGGTGGATATAGAGCCCCAGTCAAACTCATTTTACTGCCTCACGCAACACTCACTCGTACGCTATCTAAACTTGAAATTATGTCTCGCAAAATTATTGAAGATAAAACAAATGCTGTATTTCTCTCTTCAGTCTCTCTACTGTATTTTTGCAATCCTCTTCTTGCGCTAAACTCTTCATCTCAACATACCCCATAAAAATGGTTCAGTTATCTGTGGTATTTATTCTAATCTCTGTCTTCCTCTACAGTTCTTGCCTTCAACTGTTTCCTTCACTAACAAATTAACCAATCCCGCATGTCTTAAAATCTGTCCTACCATCCTGTCTCTTCTTTCTGTAAGACTTTTCCACGAACAACTTTCTTCATCCATCATTTCGAAAATACGTTCATTTCGTCCTACATCTATCTACTTAATTTTCAACATGTTTCTATTGCACCACATTTCAAATGATTCAACGTTTCTTTCTGGTATTCTTAAAGTTTATATTTCACTACCATAAAGAACCGTGCTTCACACTTAGAGCTTTAAAAGGTTCTTTCTTAATACTAGACAATATTTGAAACTAAAAGTTTTCTTTTTCAAGAAGGTTCTTTTCGCTAGTGTTATTTTGCTTTCAATCAGCCATCAGTTGGAACTTTACTTCCTGAGTAACAGAATTTACTTACTCCTCCTATTGCATCCAATCGTATTTTTGTATATGATCTAGTATTATTGCCACATTTCTGCTACATTTCATTACTTTTTTCTTGCTTCAGTTGATATTTAGTACAAAATCATCCTTCAGTAATTTGTTTAAGCCATTTAGTAACTTCTCAAAATCCTCAGCCTGTTCTGGTAACAGGACAATGTCATCAGCAAATCTTAAAATACTGATTTTTCTCCTTGCACACTGATGTCAGATTTGAAATGTTTTCTTTAAAACACATGTAGCTGATTATATACCACTACACTACATACGTAGAAAGTATAAACATTTGTGGTGAGCGTACGGTAAAGCATGTTACAATTTCTAGTTCGCTGTGCGTTCATTGGAAAAGTTTTTTCCGCATACTGTCAACAATAGGCATTAATTGTTTGATTTCTATATAATTTTCGATTAGAGTAAAAGTTCAGCTACAAACATAAATACAGATGTGTCGCTTCTTTTATTACGAAAATATCGGTTTATTTCTCTATATACCATCTACAAGTTTTTACTGCACAGATAGAGTGATGTTTGGTAGTAAGGAGATGTAGTTCAGCTCACTGAACGGCAGTCTGCCGACTTTCTCCCGCTCTCTAACTTGTCCCAAGTTCCGGCAGAGGTTGCAGCACGGTACGTCCATTTGCATTACTTCTGGAGTGGCGCTGCAAACCGAACCAAAGTTTCCGAGGTGGGTTGTCGGACGGGTGGCTGGGGAGGAGTGACAAGGTGGATAGGCCCTCTCGGGCAGCTACTTGTAAAACTCGGTGAGGGCGAAAAGGACCAACACGCAAGTTGGAGCAGTCCCAGCAGCAAGCAAGTTCGAAGAAGCTTCCATGCCCAAGGGCACCGCCAGTTCCGAACAGATTTTCAGGAGTATCACCACCACATCGTTTATTCTTAGATGAAGCCAAATTAATTACTCCAAACTTAAACGGATTTAGGAAGAGTGGATCATTAAAACACAGCTGATCCTATTTTCTTGTGACATGATAAAATTTATCAATGAAGGCTCTCAAATATACACAATTCTTTTAGATTTTTGTAAAGTTTGTGACATTGTACTACCATGCTCATATGTATCCGAACGATCTGAATCGCTCAGCGCTATATTTCCTCACAAAACTTATTCAACCCTTCCTACACATCTGCTTACACAGTCCTATACCATGTAGGTGGCATACTCACGTGAATATTCAAAATTGAGACTCATCCGCCTCACAAAAAAAGTTATATATTTTAACATATTCGTTATACAAACGAAAATATGTATTTTATTTAGTTAAAACAGAGTTTTGCAGTCATTGAATACACTTCATTTTAGTTTTTAAAAACATTTAATAGAAACACACAAAAAGTTACCGCTTTCAAACAAAACGTTAATGTTTAACAAACACTAGGGTCAAAAGAAAGGAAGACTTTATACTGATCATCCATCACTTAAAATAACTAGATATCAATGGTAAAATTAATATTTGTGACGTATAAATGTTCTGTGTAAAAATGGTTTTAAGTAAGTGCGTCGAGAAATAGTTGCAGATTTTGAAGTTAGTTAATTTGGTGGTGTGCTATTAAGACATGTTGTTCTTTTGGTTTACATTTAAACTTATTTTAGAAACATACAGATAAACTAACTAAATTACTGTTGTTGGTGTCATAAGATATCGTAAACACAGTCTGTGATGACAGTATTTTAGCGTCAAAAAAACAATTTTTCACCTTCCATTAATATCGAAAGCTGTTTAAAGAGCGCTGAATTTTCCCTTTAAAGCAAAAACAAAACACGATAATGGTTCAGTAGATGAAGACACAATTTCACATAGTCTTGTCACCTTTGTAGTTTTGGTGGTGTTTTGTAAGCAGACAAAGAACAAAAAAGCAATACCGCTTTTTCGCGATAGCGATATTCTGTGGGTGCTGCTGTTAAAACTCAAATAACAGGTAAAACGTTGGTTGGCTGTTCTTACAAAAAAAAAACTATTGGTAAATATCCTAGGACGTGAACTGAAAACATTTGGTAATTAACAAACTGCTGCGGTTTCCAGCGCACACGTATGAAATTATTCTTTTATTTCGCGATTTATACGCTTTTTGCTACTTGAAATTGTTACTCTAGATCGACTTTTCACCCCATACTAATGTTAATACTATGGTTCGCTATACCGACAGTAGTCCGTAAAGAACTCGCACTGATTTAAGAGGTAAAATTGTTACAAATCAAATGGCAACCCAGAATACAACAAGAAGTTACACAAGTGCGTAATTTTTACAAGCTGATACTAATGGAGAACATTATTCATGAACAATTGTTTTGATATTTTGTAACTGTTGTTTATGAGATTTCGGAGGAATATACAGGTAACTTGGAACGAGGAAACATAATTCTGGTCAACACGTGTATAAGAGTTGTTGTCCCCTCTGATACGTCTTGCTAGGTCTCAGCCGCTGGCACCGTAGGCACCACGAGTGCCGCTGCCGACCCGGAAGCATGGTGGGTAGCCCTCGGGTAGTTCCTGGAGTAGACGGTTCGAGTCCAGCCGCAGACATAAGTGACCTTCATGAACTGTTACATTCTTCTTGTGTTGACTGTACTGTGGATCACTAAAGTCACATCATACACAAATTGAGAAGCTAAATTAAGGCAAATACTTTCTCGGTTTTTTATATATTTTGAAATGTCTCGGAAAAGATTATTTCCCAAGGATTGGAAAGGAATCCGGCCACGGTATTTAAATATGAACTAGTCCTCTGTTAGCATTGAATTATTTCGTTAATCTTCTGAAAACCCACAACACGAATTTTGTTGACCATGGCATACATAACGTTATAGAAAAATATACTTGAAAGTGGGCATCCTAAATGTCAGTGCCAGCAGAAATGGTAAAAATTACAACGGTTTAATGAAAAGAAGTACAGCTTTCAAGCTTAATTTTAACGTAGAAAGGTAAGCCAATGTTTAGATATAATGGAATTAGTTTGCATAGCAGTTACTGATTCAAAATGCTGTTCAGACCTCCTATTATCAGAAGAAATTGTTCTACTGTCTTCAAGGCCTATTTAAGTGACGTTAAAGGCAAAACTATAGTCAGAATCGATAAACTTCTTGATCATAAAATGTCTAACAATTACGGTCAAATCACTTAAATCTGTTAATGAAGGTTTGTTATACAGATCTTAACTGTCTCCTGTAGTGTGCTTAGTACTGGAAGGATATTATTGATTGATATTCACCAATGTAAACTATGTATCACCAAATTTGTTGCCATCACAGCTAAACTTTGAAGGCATATTCTATGTACCGTAAAGTGTGATAGAAATCACACGTATCTGATAATATAGGGAAAAGATCGGAGAAGATAACTCGTGATGGACGATCGATTGGATTGCTATAGTGTCTTGCCTGGAACTGATCTTTTGGTCTTGCTCGATTAAATAAGCTGGTAAAAGTATATGTCACAATACTGAACGAGAGTAGTGCACTTTGGAGGAATGGCCTTCATAGTGCACTTTGGTAACCTTTTACCGTACTGAAGCATCTCATCATCTCAGAATAAAAAAATAAAATATTGCCGGTAGCGAGATTCGATCCGGCAACGACTGGCTTATGAGGCAGAGAGCTTGCTCGTTAGCAACACTCTCCTTACAGCTTCTTACCATAGGAACCATTTGAACGCAACGGAATATTTTAATTCTGATTTTCTCGACAACGGTGAAGAAGCACATTACACCTCTGGCTGTTTATAGATAGATAGATATGTTCATTTGATCCCATTATTTAACGGATTACTTCTATTATAACAGTTTGATTCTTTATGTATCTTATCAATAACTATTAACTAACGAAATTTTATAGCTTTATATAACTTACTTAACGTACATAATAGACGTGTCGCTCGATTGTACAAGACACAAAGCGGCTGAGTGTTAACGTGATGACCTGTGGCTGCGATGGTTGTAGGTTCGAGTCCACTTCCAGTTGAATATTTTTCTGATAGTTCGGATAAATATGAGCAAGGTAGTACCACATAACACCCACTGACAAAGATTCAAGCGTATGAACCATCGAAATAGAGCATGAAATGATAAATGATATCCTGTTTAAATGGTCACATAACAACGTCGTAGAAGGAAAAGTCTCAGTCAATTTAGATGTTATATAGGTTGTGCTGTAAAGTAGTGATACTCATCTATAGCTTTTCTTAAGTTTTATAAACGTTCTTGGATATAGCGTTAATATTAGTTTGTTTATTTTGTTAAATATGCGATTATCTATAGAGAATTAACGCTCTTGAAGTTACTTCAGTGTAGTTATATAAATGGCAGGTACACTTAAATAGAAAAAGCTGGAACGTAACTAACACAGAGAACAAAAAGAAACATGTTATGAAAGAAAATTTGAGATGCTAATATGAGCCATCGGTAGCGGCAAAGTATTAAGATTTCAGAGTGAACTTCTAATAATGTAACCGTAATTCAAGCTTAAATTTATGGAGTGTGAGGAGATGAAGACCTTAAATTGATAGAAAACTATCTATAACCAATCTTGACAGAAAGGTGCATCTACCATATAAAGAAGTGGTGGAACTACATTAGGACATAACAACCAAACTCATCGTTCCCCAAATTTTACTTTCTTGTGACGCGGTTAATTTTAGGATTATTTTTTGTGAACCAGTAAAAACTTATTGGCCAGTCTAATATGTGGCAGATAAAATATATAATTTTTGTTATTACAAAAATAATTGATAAAATCAAACTGAAATATAATCAAGTTAATAATGAAAAGCGTGAAACTATTTCCTGCTAACCAAAAATTTTCACGTTTGAAGAAAAAATTGTAACCTAATTCACAGATCCAACATGACTTACAATCTGTTTCTATATTTATTTTCTAGGCAATTCTACAGAATACTAGTGTAAATCCTTATTAGTTGTACCACCTGGCTCATTAAGAAGACTGTAATGATACACCTTACTAAGACAATGATTTTGGAATATCAGTCCATCATATCTGAACTACATCACCGAGTATATGGCATTAATTATCGTAAACAAAATATCCTGGCATTTAGGCAAATGTATTAGAATATTCCGTGTTAAATCTAAAGCTTACCTAACAAGGAACTGCTGTTTAACCATTCAAAGCACGTTGTGACTGTCAGAACACGGTATAAGTGAAAAATGATAACTAATTCTCTCTTCCAGCAGCCGTTAGGCTTTCAATAGGTTCGAAATACGTTAGTTATTGATTCACTTCAATAACAACACGTTCCCTCCAAGCTCTGGACAGCTCCCATTTTTCATCGTTAATGCACTAAAGTGAATGATATTACGTGAGTAGGCAAAAAGAATGCCCATCTTTCGCCGTCTGCCATGCTCTGCTCGGGTTTTCTCGAAAATGCTTGGTTCGTTGTCGGTTATCAAAAACTTTCTTGCTAGGCTCGTGTTCGGATGATTATTTTGAACCTGAAGATTTGACAATAATAAGGACAAATTAACAGTTTCACGCCGCTGTAAAGGAACAATTGCAAGGTTCCAAACTATTATTTAAAAGAATGTAATTTATGAATTTTTATTGATCAAAAGTAAAACTTACTCTAATTCCAAAATATAAAGCTCCTATTGGTATTTACATAGTAGTATCGTTGTCATCACGCACAGGAAGAAAGAAGCCAACCGGGATTCAGATACAAAGAAGTCCTGCATTTTCACAGTACTGTAAGTTTCATTCGCAAAGTTCGTGGACCGACAATCATACACGTATGTTAAAGTAATTAATTATTTTTCAACATAACCTGCTCTGAGATCGACACATTTATCCTAACGATGTTCCAGTGTTTTTATGCCACATATGTCAAAGGATTGAAAAAAATATGTGACAAGCACACACTTTATCTTCTTACTTGAAATGGATTGTAAACAAAAACTCTTAGGGGTTTTTAAATTGGTGGAGGTCAGAATGGGTGAAACTGGTTAACACGTTGGTTGTTCTAACAACTGAAACCAACACTCATGAACCACCCGCATGGTAATCAGGGACCAGGAGTACTGGCCTGATCAAATAGCGCCTTTTTGAAAACTTGTTTTTCTCTCTGCCTTGATAATTGCTACCAATAGTATCACACGGATAGCGTAACATGTCCCTATGATTGTATAACACATTCCAGCAACTCTAAAACCAAAAAAGAAACATAATTTTCCCTGTGGAAGGAACAGAATTCGTCCTCTTTGGAGGGAAATAACTGGAGTTCAACAACCATAGTGAAAAAATTTTATAAAAATCTTGTGAAGAGGGTTAAATTTTCCGAAATCACCTCCCTCTCAACGCCTTTTGATCTGCTGTCAGCGCGTGGAATCTTTGCTCATATTCAAATATTGTCAGAACGTTATTTACTGTTCTTCCGGGGATGCATCTAATCTCCTCAATCTGTCGACCGTTTAACTTTTTCTTTGTAATAACCAACTCGTTTAAGCTCTACTCATTTTCCTTAGTAATTGCCTCTTCTGATCTTCCTACGCAGCGATCATTTTCAGTAATGGTTCTTCCCGGTTTAATATCAAAATTACATTTCTTCTCTGTGTTTCAGGAAGCAGCCATCTCCATTAATGTTCCCATAAAATCCTAAAGAGCGACCTTTAGTCACATCTGTCTCTCATGCATATGTTTTATAATAACAAGAATTTCATTTTATTCAGTTTCATATTAAAGTTACATCTAGTCCACTTTCAATTCCGCAAAAAATGAAGTATTGTTCAGAATGTAATGCGTGAATATTCTACAAACAAATAAAGAATTAAAATTCACTGTTCGCAAGATTAAACGATTTCCTTTTCCCATTGATCCAATGAATGACCCTCGTAGTGATGAAAGTTTTTGGTAGCTAAAGAGTCCGACATACTTGCTATTATTATGTTGCAGCTTTTATCTAAACTGAAAGTAAGCCCAATGTAGTGTTTTGTAAGTGATTTATTAGAGTTTACTTAATTTTTTTTTAGTAAGATGTGAAGAAAGATAATTAAAGTGGTTGTGTCAGGCGAGCGGCCATAACATTTTTTTTCTGCAGCTTACCGTCTTGATTGTATCTAAAAGTAAGATCAATATAAACGATTCACTCTGAAGGATCGAACTGATTGTCACAATTCGTCCGTGGACTGTGAAAGTTTGGCGTTATCGTTTCTCGCGCTATTATGCTAGTGAAACTTAACACTCACGATTTTATCTGGACTGTCTGTACTTCCGTAAATCCCGCACCCTCCTTCCTCACAAAAAAGAGGCTGGTAACTACAAGTAAATAATTTATACCTAGTGAGATACAAGATAACGTTGCACATTACACCTAATAACTGATTCTCATTGCTTATTCACATCCAGCAGCTTCAAATAATTTTCTATATCATGCTGAGAACTTTCCGATTTATTGACATTTTCTGTCAACTTGATCGCGTAAGAGTTTTACAACATCTATCAACTTTTATATCTGATTCACCGATAAATACCTGAAGGGTCAGGATACCTACCAGAACAAACAAAAACCTGTCATCATCATTATCTTTAGAATCTTTCCATTTTCGTCAGCCGTTCGGCACATCGTCTTCCAGAGATTGTGTTTATTTTACAAGCAAGGTACCATCTACTTCCGGCTTGATAGTTTTCATGTGAAAGTGGATGTTGTCTTGCCATCTGTCTGTGAAACGTTAACTTGTATTTGTGATATGTGTAGAATATTAAGCAGCGATTGTAAACCATTACATTATTCACCTAGAAGATTGCGATAAACCGCCTAAAATCGCAGTTAGAACGGCCACTACGTGGGGCCCGGGATTTGAATCTGAGACCGATTGTAACTTGTCACTACATGTTACAATTGTATATTAATAATGTTTAATTATTTAGGTGTAAATGTATGTTAATATTTGATAATTTTAAAGTAGGAACATTTAAAGTTAAAGAAATAAGAAGATATGAGTAGGCAGACATCTTGTTTGTTTGGCGGGACAGACGGCTCAGACAGTTGGTGCTATAGCGTCTGTGACGTCAGCCAACTGTGGAAACAAAAAACAGGGAAGGTAGCCGTTAGACTTAGAGGTTGTCGCTGACCTGTCTACAGAAACTCACATAAGCACAGATATTATTTGTGAACCTCTGAGGTTGAAATGCTAGGGTTGGTAATATGAGTAACATGAAAGTAAACTCCCGTTAGTTTTGAACTCATAAAGAGCCCTCCAAAACAAAGGTTCGCTGCTGTGACCTGGTCTGTGCGTTTGTAAGTCGTTGTAAAGGACTGGCCTTGTGGTTAGGTGACTGCGTTGGGCGTTTTGACCACTAACTGGGAATGTGGCTTTACATGTGACTGACCTTAGCGTTTATCTCCTCTTCCTATCTTCTTCCGGATATCATCTTGACTTCTTGCAAGCTAACTAATTAATTCAATCAGGATTGTCTGACACCACGTGGATGTCACGACCCTTTTACTATTGGAATACCATATACTCAAATAATCAAGACGGAATGTGGATAAACGGTTTAATGGAATCAAGCTGCCGATAGTACATTTGACGATGATACCGAGAAGTAGAGTCCACACTTGTTCTACTGGATCGATAGTCTGATCGCAGAAGGTATTAAGTGAAAGTCGGTCTATTAATACTCGATGGAACTTAAGATCGTTACGACGTCCGAGGCAGGGCGGCTAAGCTTTAAGCTAGCGGTTCGCTACCCGATATTGCTCCTAAGCTCGCTGGCAATGAATAGAAGATTTATTGGTTTTACAGGGCCCACTTCGGCTCTGCTTTGCGTCACAAGAAGGTATTGCTGACGTGCTATTCAGCATTCCTGAACGGGGCAACGACTTTGCTTGCGTCTGCGCTGCGTGACCGCACTCTAACTTCGCCAATGTCTCCAAAATTTATAAAATCATTCTTAATTAATAATACAGCCCAAAACGACCCTTACATCGTCTTGCGGCACCGCATGGCAGCCAGCAGACATTAATGTAAAATGTGACTAGTGACTTAAATAATTTTACCGCTATATCTCATACGTGGATAGAGCTGAAATTTGATGAATAATATGCATTTAAGAGAACTGTGAGTGCATAATACTTTGGAAATACAGAACAACTGAGTTTACTCTATTCGAAAGTAGTATCTTTGAGTAATGTTTATCTCTACTATCACGCAAGATTAATTTTAGAATAATATAAATTATTTATAATAGACTGTTTTCTCGGGTAACATACACCTGATTTTATCTCAAAGTAATCTATTTCAAAGTAATGTAGTTCCTACATATTCTTTGGGATCTGCTCAAAATACTAAATGCTTTATGTTTGTGAAATAAGTAATCAATGTTCCTCAGTTAGCACTTTCTCGATTAGACTCTCTTCGTTTCGGAGGATTATCCAGTTAAACCAAAGACAGGACAACTTTGTAAATTCTCAAATAGTTCATCAAGATCATTAGGAAATTATTATTTTCGGCAGACGCAAGTCAGTAAAACTTAGATCCTTTGTTAATAATGTGTACCTCTATCTACAACTCAATACTCAGAAAAAACAGTGTGTAGTTTGGAATTAACACCTGATTTTATCTCCCACTGAACGTAGACCATTTTTTTGGTGATGAATCCGATGAATTATTAACTAACAGAAATATTTAAGCAGAAGTTGACATAAACCAGCTTAAAAGAAAAAACAGTGAAAGTAGTATAGGTAGAATATTACACGTTGTATCTCCCATATCCGCTTTTGTTACACTTTAACGCACACAGCCTCGCTGGTACTAATTAACGGTACGATGCTTAATCAATCTTGTAAGGAAGTTAATCAGATATTACAACAGGTGATAATTAACTGCTACGGTGGAACGAAGATCTTGAAAACTCCTTACCGATGTTCTGCTACGTGCCAGCAAATAGAATACATCAAATTATTTTTCATTAAATTAGTTTTGACTTCAGTATGCCGATCTGTATTGAAGTAGCATGTGCTACAACGTCTCGTATTGGTTTTTCAGCGCTGGGCTGGGCGCAACCTCTGCTGACCCGCTGATATACGCCTGCCCCGCGGCGCGACTCACGAGGCAGCCATTACTCCTTGTTTTCGCCCTCTGGCGACTGCAGAACATGAATATTAACGACGACGGCGTGAGCACGACGTGTGCTGCTGATAAAACACTCTGCCCGGCAGGCAGCCGTAATGAGACTTACGGAGGCCGCCGCGAGACACACAGAAACGGAGTGGACAAAGTTCCAATTCCAGACACGATTGCCCAGTGTATTAAATAAATAAGGAACAAATCTGATTCACTGATTTGTTGGGTGAAGCAAAGGAAATTGTACGGTGAGAACTCATTGTCCCTGCAACAGAGCTATTTCCATCACTGTTCGATACCAGCGTTTCTCAACCATCTTCTACCGATGGACCAATGTAACGTCAAAAATAATTTTCGGACCACTAATCTATGTGGCACTAATTACTCACGCATGTGTATGTTACCAAGCAATCCTACCAATTGTTGTAGGCACGTAATGCGGTTCAATAAGACCTACGCCTACAATAAGGCCCCTATAGTCGGTTATTAATTTAATTCTAGAACGGACGTCGTCCTATCTGATTCCAACTGGAAATGTTTTTTAATATAGCAACTATGCAGGAATATCCTCATATTCTGGAAATATCTAAATTTTACCTCGTAGTTGAAATATTATGGCTTTTAGAAAATTGGCTTTTATGCTATACTCAGTAAGAGCACAGTATACATTTTCTACTTACTTACTTTCTGTTATTGCATTTTTAATTCAATTAGCATTAAAATTCAAATATTCTGGCTGGAGAGCACCTGTCCCATCAAACTAATACCACTTGTTCTAGACCAGTGGTCGACAACCTTCTAGCAGGCAAGGGCCACAAGGTGGCAAAACAAAGTAAAGGCGGGGCCGCACATACACAGTAAAAATGCGAAAACTCAGTTTTCAAATTTTTTTTATTACAAATGAGGATACAAATGAAGAAAAGTTACAAAATTGTTCTTACATACCAAATTCAGTGTGACGTTTGAGGTTGCATTTGACTGGCTATTTTTTGTATGTCAGCTTTATGTTAGAAATTGAAATACGTAATATATCTCTCAAATGCTCATCTGTGAGACGAGAAGCGTATTTATTTTTTCGTTAACTGGCGTTTAAAAATGTTTGCTCTCATAAAAAAGTGCTTCCAAAAATTGAAATAAACTGCTGAGCAAACTTTTTCAATTCGACAAAATCAGACGGCAAGCTAAAATAAAATTTTACAAAATCATTCATCTCGTAAAAGGCGTTTTTTTAGACTCTCATTGGATTGAAATTCAATCACATTCATTTGTAAATTACTGGGTACATCCTCAACATCGCATGAAAAAGGGTGAGCAAAAATCTTCAGTTTGTTCGAAACCTTCTCGAAATCACCAAATCTGTCACCGAATTAACCTTGTAACTCCATTAAAATGTTTTTCATTTTCTCACTATCCCAATCAAAATCAATGCCAGCTTGCTCGACAGCCTTTAGACATTTCGGGAAGTGATATAATTTTTTTTCATCAATATGTTTTATGAAGAGCCGGTTTTTAGTTTGGAACGCCTTTACGTCTGTATGCATATCAGATACTAGTTTGTTTTGCCCTTGAAGCTTGGCATTCAGAGTATTTAATTCATGAGTTAGATCTGTCAAAAATCCAAGATCTATTAACCATTGAGCTCTGGAACAGATTTACCTTTTTGATTCATAAAAGTGTTGATTTCTTTTCTGAGATCGAAAAATCTTTTCAGTACTGCAACTCTACTTAACCATCTTACTTCTGAATAATAAAGGACATCTTGAAGATCAGCTTCTATTTCGGATAGAAACTCTCTGAATTAACTATGTGTCAACCCATTATTTCTGATATAGTTTACAGTGGATATCACGATGTCCATTACTTTTCTCCATGTAACGACTTTGAAACATAACGCTTCTTGGTGGATAATGAAATGAAAAAATAACGGGATTTCACATCCTATCTCTGCCAACAAATACTAATTTTGTTTTAACTCTACCCACCAGGCCCTTATATTGCCCACTCGTGTTTCTACCTCCGTCTGTTATTAGACTTACCAATTTTTGCCCCGCTAATTGCATTGACGTCATTGCCTGTTCTAAGTGATAAAACAAATCTTCCCCCGTAGTCGTTCCCTTCAAACTACATAACTGTAAAAGTTTCTCACACACGTTGAAGTACTTATCAATTCCACCAGGGGTGGATCCAGGATTTTGGTTTGTGAGCGGTTTGAGCGAACTTTGGTTTGGGGGGGAGGGCTTGGCTTGAGTGGATATTGGTCGAATGGGCTTGCCCCAGTGGATTTTGGCTTGGGGGGGGGCGGCTTCAGTCGGGCAAAAGGTAGTATTTATGGTCTCTCCTCAGGCCTCAAATCCGTAGAGCAAAAAAAAAAAGTATCCAAAATTACAGTGTCGGAGATGGACTTAGATACTTTGGGGGGGGGGATGCTTGAGCTCCCTAGCCCCCCCCCCCGGGATCTGCCCCTGAATTCCACGAAAAAATATTAGAAGCTGGGCAGTATCTGACACATTATTACTTTCATCGGTAGCTAAGGAGAATCATTCAAATTGTTGTGCTTTTTCCCGAAGTTTTTCGCATAAATTAGTGCCCAAATCTTCAGTGCGTCGGGTACAAGTTCTGGCAGATAAGCTTATATTTTCAAATTTCTTTTCTGATCTAGGCATACCTCTTCAGCCATAGCTAAGGTACATTGTTTTATTAATTCGCTGTCGGTAAACGGTCGCCCAGATTTGGCAAGTATTTCCACCACCCTTAAACTCTGGCATATATTTGACTCGTTACTTTGAATTTGCACCTTAAAAACACCTTTTTAGTTCTTGAATGAAGATTTGAGTGAGTTGATTTTGTTTTTCCGGGAATCACCAACTAGGCACGCAAATTTTGCTTTATTCTCGGAATCATAGTGACGTTTGACGTTATATTATTTTTAATAGCAAGGGTTTTTTGGCATAATAGGCATAGCGGCTTTCCATTGCAATTAATAAAAAAGTATAAATCTGTCCATGAATCGTTAAAGACACTATTTTCTTCAATTAACTTCCTCTTTTTTGTAGCCATTAGTAAAACTTATAACCAATAATGCCAAATACACGCTGTAAGAATAAAAGCCGTGTTGAAAGCATGTCACCTGATTTCGCTGTGTAAAAAAAAATAAAAAATATCCAGAGGATCCAATATGGCGGATTAAAAATTAAAAATGGTCTAAAAATGTTTCAGTTGTCATACAAATTTGTATACAGGGTTTAATAAGCTCGCTGATATCGATTCCAATGTTAAGAATGCAAAAAAGAACAAATGGTGCATTCAATATGGCAGATTAAAATAAAAAGGGTTAGAATTTAAATACGTTTCAAAAATTGAAAAATATTTGAATTATAAATTTTTGTGGATAAAAATGTGGCGTGCTGTACGTTCCTATTTCCTTTCGTATGAAGCCAACTTTATCGTCGCTCTCGTTGGTTGGACCAGCAGATTCTGGAGCAATAAAATATAACTTGTATTAGCCTTTTATATCCCATAAAATCTATTTAAAAGTAACCCCATACACACAGGTATTATTAAAGATTATTTAAAAAGAGGAAGTTTATTTCGTCTGGTATTCTTCAGTATATCGTATTAATTAAGTTAATTTCGCCAATAACAGACTAAGTTATAACCAAAAATTTCGCCTCTAGTGGACTTAGTTATGCAAGATTTGGATGACCAATGTTTTAAACAGCTAGATTTTGAAATGATGTGTTATTTCAGATACATAGATGATAGTTTTATAATAATACCAAAATACAAAATCGATTATACTTTAAATATTTGTAGTAACTATGACAATAACTTACAATTTACACATGAAATTGAAAAAGACCAAAAACAAATACCGGTAAACTGCAGATAAATAAAGCTGCACGAATTGTGGAATAGCAGTTTATAGCAGATTTTTTTTTGAGATTTCAATAGATAAATAGTAGAGAATGAAGTTAAAATAAGGTTCGTTGTGGGACTCTGTGGAACTTATAGCTGTTTTCGTTTTTGAAAAAGAAAAATACAAATTAAGTGTTCAAATTTGTTTAAAAATTATTTATTAAATAAATAACTTTAAATATGTTTTTTATGTATTTGTAATACATGTAAACATTGTACTCATCATCACGATCTCTGTCCATTTTGAATGATGAAAATCGCCCAAAACTGAAAACTTTTACACCAGTTCAAAGTAACGGTTGATTTACTTCCTTTGTATCTCGCAATAGTTGCTAGCTCGACGGTCACCTTTCAAATGATGTACAGCATCTGCGTCAAGCCTCGGACCTATTCTAACGATGAAGTTAGACACTTTGGGAGTCAGTCTACCCAACTGTATACTTAAAATTCCCTAAATAAAAACTTTATTTTTCGACTTTTGGCCAGCTTTTTGAGATTTCGCCCCACTGTGGGACGGCGGGCGAGCGAGAGAAGATTATTATCAACGCTGACCTATTGTTTCAATCATAGGAGAGAGTGGGGGAATCGTTCCTGCTCGCACTTGTCCTGCTCTGTTCGCGTAGTTCATTCACTGCGCTGTTAGATCGCTTTCACTCTTTTATGCATTTATATTTTATTATTTTATAATATGGGCTTTCGGTATGACTTTTATAAGACGGACACGGGCCGCAAATAGAGAGGTCACGGGCCGCATACGGCCCGCGGGCCGCGCGTTGCCGACCGCTGTTCTAGACGATTAATCGCCTCTCCCCTCCCACCATCACCAAACTGTACAGTTGGTTAATAAACAGGACTCTGCATGGGTAAGAAAGGTATACGTTGGCAGAAATCGACGTCTTCGCCGAGAACTGTCACTCGATGCGTGCATTCCATCAACTGATAGATCCATATCTTGTGAAACAATTCCCAAGCTAGTAAATAATAAAATTATAATAAGCGGATCCGTAATTAAAAATAAGATTTACTGAAATAGGTTGTTGTTAGAAATTTTGTGTCATTCCATTGTGTCAGGCAACACTGCCACAGAAGTATTGGTTTGAATGGCAGTAAAAACTAAGCTACATATTGAAATGACATATGCGTGACCACAATGGCGCACAACCGTATTGAAAATTAAAGTTTAGGATGAATCTTTTTATTGCTTCAGCAATTTGATAATACTTAATGCATTTTTTGCCTTGTATCAGAGACATGCTCATTATTCAGAAATAACTTTGAGCGTACTCCCGTAAAAGCAAAATGATTGTATTCAAATAAAAATATTACACTGAAGAGCCAAAGAAACTGGTATAGCATGCGTATACAAACACAGAGATATGTCAACACTCAGACTACGGCGCTGCGGTCGGCAACTCCTATATAAGACAACTGTCTGGCGCAGGCGTTAGATCAGTTACTGCTGCTACAATGGCAGGTTATCACGATTTAAGCGAGTTTGTACGTGGTGTTATACTCGGCACACGAGAGATGGGGCACAGCATCTCCGAGATAGCGATGAGGTGAGGATTTTCCCGTACGACCATTTCACGAGTGCACCGTTAATATCGGGAATCTGCAAAACATCAAATCTCCGACATCGTTGCGGCAGGAAAAAGATCGTTCAAGAACGGGACCAACGACGACTGAAGAGAATCGTTCAGCGTGACAGAAGTGCAACCCTTACGCAAATTGCTGGAGAATTCAATGCTGGGCCATCAACAAGTGTCAGCGTGCGAACCATTGAAATTATCATCAACGATATGGGATTTCGGAGCCGAAGACCTACTCGTGTACACTTGCTGATTGCACGACACAAAGCTTTACGCCTCGCTTGGGCCCGTCAACACAAACATTGGACTGTTGATGATTGGAAACATGTCGCCTGATATGACGAGTCTCGTTTCAAATTATATCGAGCGGATGGACGTGTATGGGTATGGAGACAACCTCATGAATTCATGGACACTGTATGTCAGCAGGGAAATGTTCAAGCTGGTGGAGGCTCTGTAATGGTGTGGGGTGTATGCAGTTGCAGTGACATGGGACCGCTGATACGTCTAGATACGACTCTGATAGGTGACACGTACTTATGAATCCTGGCTGATCACCTGCATACATTCATGTCTATTGTGCATTCCGGCGGACTTGGTCAGTTCCAGCAGGACAATGCGACACCCCACAAGTCCAGAGTGGCTCCAGGAACATTCTTCTGGGTTAAACATCTCCGCTGGCCACCATACTTCCCAGACATGAACATTATTGAGCATATCTGGGATGCCTTGCAACGTGCCGTTCAGAAGAGACCTCTACCCACTCGTACTCTTACGGATTTATAGACAGCCCTGCAGGAGGCGTCGTGTCAATTCCCTTCAGCGCTACTTCAGACATTAGTCGAGTCCATGCTACGTCGTGTTGCGGCACTTCTACGTGCTTGCGGGGGTTCTACGCGATATTACGATATTAGGCAGGTGTTCCAGTTTCTTTAGTTCTTCAGTGTATGATGTAAAAGAACAAAGTTCTGCAAGGTAAATCTTGAATAAAAACAAACGGATGCAAGATCGAACTGAAACTTGAGATCAGAAAACATCTGGTCAATGCAGTGGATGAGATAAATAAAGCCGAAATTGATGGTCCTCTTTTGAAACAGAATATGTCAGGGCTTTAGCAGGTTTATTATATTCGCTCAAGGTAAATTGAATAGATGAGACGACTTCATAGTTGTTACAATGCATAGTACGTAAAGTACAGTCAAATTGATGTCTAGATGTAGCAGGACAGAAGAAACATCAAAAAGATTTTATACAAACATATAAAACAAAGCGCAAACTGACAACGACAAAAATTACCGCATAGTCTGCTCGCCTGTTCTCAAATTAGTACTTAGAAAACACGCACAGTAGGAGAAAGAAAAATGGAAAAGATGCTAAACTTTTTTTTCGTTGATGTCGAGGTCATTAGACTTCGTAGAGCAAATTGGTCAAGGAACACGAAGGAACTTTGACAGGACACTGTGAAGGAATAATCGCGACAGAGGAGACTTAACTGAAAGAAATCTTTTCACAGTCACAAACACTTTTTACTATTGACGTAGGCAAGCGTATTTCATTTACATTTCTAAATTCCAGTTTTACCTCCATTAATTTCGAAACATTCCATACGTTGTCATGTCAGAAAATACTCGCACTCACGAAATGTTGTGAATACTGGTACAGCAACTTCAAGTGTGGAAACTGATCATGCAACAGTTCGGGAGCGCTGTAGGGCTTTTTTGTGGGAATTTTTACCTGCCGATACAATTTCACGTTACCTGTCTCGTATAAATACGTCTATGTTGGTGCTAATACTTTTACTGTGCAAGTAATTGACGGCAGAGTCTATGACTTGCCGAAACGTCGTGTTTCACCAATGGACTAACTAGGCTAGTTAACTGGGAGGATTTTATCTACATTCAACGCCGAGAAAACCTCCAGCATTACAGATAGTATACTGTTTGTGTCTGTTGGGTATGTGTTGCTTTACTACTTTCCTTACTTTTGTCACATATCTGTCTTTCTCCTTCTTTCTTTTTATTTTGTTTTTATTTTGATTAGATCCCTCGTCCAAAACTTCAAATAATCCTCTCAGATCTCATATTAATTTTTTGTTGTTGTTATTCCATTAAAAAATTAGTATCAGATACTTGTATACATAATTCGAGAAATAGTCTAGATGAATTGAAGGCATTCATTAAAATTGATAAACAGTAATTTACTTTAGTTTTAAATTTCTGTTCATGTTATTGTATGCTAGCTTTGTCCGGCATGCGCTGCAACGCCTATTTTTCTTTCGTAGTGGTTACACATACGTAAAGCAGACACATTTACACGGACAAAATGAATGAATGTATGCGGATTTTTGTGCAAAAATTAAATTGGAAAAACTTTGTTCTATTGCTTTAAAATCCTGTGTAAACCCATTTTGATCGGATTGTAATAAACATTCTCTGTCTACTTTGGTAGATTTCCCTTACATTTTGGATATACATGCGAAACACAGTAAAGTTGCACTTGTAAATTTGTACTAAGAGGTGTGGAGAGGGAGTGTGGATGAAGTTATCTAAACTAAATGTAAATATAATTTTCACTTATTTTAAAGGAAAGTTCCTTCGATATAGAATAAAAATTGTTGATTTTTTTGTCGTAAAAAAAAAACCCTGTAAAATAATTTTTAAAATTCAAGTTGGAATTTCTTGGTCAGCAATTATCCGAACGGATCAATCCAACGCTGTTTGACAGGAAATTTGATGTACTCTAAGAAAATCGCTACCTACGTTGGCCGATTTCTCCACCGTTTTCGAAATATTTGCATGAAGCTAATTGTTTTTAAACAGGGTGATGGGGGAAAGTGGGTGGGTTTTTTGTAAACCAAATGTAGACAGCATTTTTCTCTTTGTTTTAATGTAGGCTATACAGGTGCAAAGTTCCATCCAAACCGAATAAATACTGTGAGTTTGTGTGAAGAACATTGGAAATTAAGAGGGGAGGGTTAAAGGGGTTGCTTTTTGTAAACCAAATGTAGAAAGTGCTTTTCGGTTAGATTTAAATTATGAAGACGAAAGGTAGACAATATTTTTCTGTTGGTTTTAAAGAAGAGATGTGCAAAGTTCCGTCGATATTGGATAAAAACTGTGGGTATATGTAAAGAACATTGACAAAAATTGAGGGGGTGAAAAGGTGGAGAGGGATTGGTTTTTACAAACCAAATGTAGACAGTATTTTTCTGTTTATTTTAAAGTATACGTGTGGAATGTTCGTTCGAAAACGGATAAAAAATGTGGGTTCGTATAAAATTAAGGATTGTAAAGGAGGAGAGGGGGTGACTTTTTCTTTGTAAGAAACCTTCAGATGGATGTACAGAATAACTCAACAAAGTTTCACGTAATCGGATGAATGCTATAGGAACTTATGAAGACAAACAAACAAACATTCATTTTTATATATACGAGTAAGATTTGAAATTTAAAAATCACAGTGGCTTATTGTTTTAGGGTAATGGTTGGGTTGGTACCTAGGTATTTTTCGTTCTATATGTTATCCACATTCCAATAAACATTTAAATGCATCATGAGACAGTAATTTGGTAAAACTAAAATCTTAAGAACACTTATCTTTATTTATCTAACCGTTTTCTTTCTGCCTGTCTACTGCGCAGGATGGATTGCAACAGCGCGGCCCGTGTTTCTCTCTTGGTTTCATCAATTCACCGCATTTACTCCTCAGGCAGTTTCCGTTTTCCAGCTGGATGCCGTGTTTTAACGATGCCTTCTTGATGATTCAGTTTTTCCGTCTCCGGCTTGGAATGAGATGTTCATCTTCCTCCATGTCGTAGGGAACCTCATGTATAAAGGAGCAACTATTATCCAAAGAAACTACGACCGGCTATAAAACAACTTTACACTGTCCCTTCATTAGATTGTAAATGCTATTAACACCATACATGAATAACCGAAGTGCTTGTTACTTCCTCCACAGGATTAAAGATATTCTCAATTTGGTCATAATATCGCACATCGTACTTGACACCAAGTTTAGAGAAATTCAACACATTTTCAGAAAAATCGAGAAGAATAATATGTTGTACCTCCAATTATATGCTATTGGTGTAGTGAATTAATGGTAAAACAGTCGCTAAGGGTGAAATTCAAGGAATAATTAAAACTGAAGAGCATATTTGGTCACAGATTCGAATTCGTTCAAAAAATGTTGAAATGAAATCAGTTCCTGCAATTAAACCAACCACATTTAATTTATTTAATATTTATCAATACTAGTTCAGCAAAAGAGAAGTTGGAGACCCTAAATTAATATTTAAATTGTTGATCACTTAGTTTAAAGATTATTTATGTAACTATAAAATATTTACTGAATATGCAAATAATGTTAGACTGCATTTTAAGTACAATATTAATTACTAGATATTGGTACAAAATGTAATATTACTTTTGAAACTCACAACAAATGCATATAGTTATTGTTATGATAAGGCAACCGTCCCAAAACTGTAATTTCGAACAAGTTTCAGTTTACATAATGCAATAAAGAAGTAGTGAGTGCAGATCATGAATTTTTCCACTTTCATCTCTCTCTCTTCCGATCTTAAGTTAACCGCTTTGTCTCAACAAATCCATTACAACCTATGTCCTTAATTATGCTTCATATATTCTATTTTTTGGCTCGCTATACGGTTCGTTTCTAGGAATGTTCTCTTTTCTTATAAATTATGTTTCCCTCTACAGTATACTCTATGCTTCTTGACTTGTTCTCTGCAACTTCTTTAAATATCCTTTCGAATCCTTGTAACTCGTATCCCTTAAAAAAAGGTTTGTTCAAAAAGAAAGTAAATCACACAACCTGCATACGGAGGTGGTGAAGATGAGAAGATGGTAAGACCAGAACATAATGCTGTTAAAACGCAGCAGGATTATAAGGAACACATGAAAAATATGAAAAAAAGAGAAGCACGTAGAGGTAAATTACGAAAACACTTATTTCCAAAAATACAGTTGCAACATATTAAATTCCAAAAAGAAAGAACACAGCATTTGTCATTCTCACTGAACTTGCCGTCAATAACAATAAGTAACCTGTTGTACTAAAAACTGCCTGCGAGAAAACTTGGCACCCTTGTAGTGTGGTAGTATTAAACATGACAGTTATGAGACAGGGTAGGGCAATTTAAGTGACAGGTTATGTAAAATGTTTGTTGGTAAAAGGAAAAGTTTTAAAATTTCGTGGAGGTGTAAACGTGTTTGTTTTGCTTGTGGCTTTATGCCTCCTCGACGTCAAGAACTGGGGCAAGGAACGGGGGAGGATACGGCCATAGCTTTTAGAAGGAACCAATTTGCAATCGCCTAGAGTGATTCGGGAAACCATGGATTACCGAAATACGGATTGTCAGACGAAGATTCGAAGCCACGTCATCCTGAACGCTCGGTGGGGTGTAGGACGATTTTACTAACGACAACGAAGTAAAAGTTTGTGCCATGACGGATGTCCGGACATAGACGATTGCCATGATGCCTGTTATCTCTCCTTAGCATAGCATGTGCCAAATAAATTGACCGAGCCTGGTGAGTGAGTGGTAACCGTTGAGCTTGGCATTCGAGGAGACGTGGGTTCAAATCTCCGTCTGGCCATCCAGATTTCAGCTTTCCGCAGGTTACTGAAATCATTCCAGGCAAATGTTACTTTAAAAGGCTTTATCCAAATTTCTTCCATTCTTTAACCCCATCATTCTACGAGCGCGACTATGAACATCTCGACAGCAAGAAATGAGATGAACTGAGTTGCTTCTCTGTTGCTTTCTCTAGTCAGAAAGAGTCCGTCAGTGTTGCTATAAGTTTCAATGGATTTTATCGGGAATGTTGACAGTGTAGGTTGTTGTTTGTGTTAGATTAGACGTAGAAGATGGAGAAATGTAAAGCCGGTGTCGATCTATTCGGGCCAAGTTTTCCAGAAGAGTCCAAACGGCCCCACCCCGTTCACACTGAAAGGAAGTATTGAATTTAACCCAGGACTTTTTTAAAAAAAAAAAAAAAAAAAAAAAAAAAAGAGCTATGTCCGATCACAAAAATTTCTTCCACCATCCGGAATCGAAGCAGCGAGCGCCAGGTAGACGCCGGACGCTATAATAGCACTGCAACCACCTAAGCTATAATTGTTTAAAAAACATAAAAACCGCCTTCAAAAAACGGCACTAAAACTTTAAAATAACTTTATACCTTGCTTAGACGAAATTAAATTTAAATGGACAATATTTTACATTACTGTTATTGAAATTTTTACATTAATTAGTTGTTTTTGGAGTCGGTGCCAGCCGCAGATCAAATTACTGAACTTTATTTAGTGTTCGAGGCGAACCGAGAGTACGGACAAAAATTCCAAATATTTTACAGCATGTCGCGATGAAGATAGTTTTATTGAGGGAGACAGCTTAGGGAAACAAATTAACGGTATGTTATCTGTGGCTCGGCCTCGTTGGTTATCCAGGTATATCTCTGGCGCTACAGTGTCAGTTGGTAGGCTGCATCATGCAGTAAACACGTTATAGTTAGTATAATATCGGTGTATCATCTATATGTTTCATTTTTGTTGAAAAATGTTTCTAGAATTAATTGTAGGTAAGTAGTAACATGATTTTTTATGTATTATTGTTTTTATCTTTTTGTTTTTCTTGCTTTGGCTGGCACCGACTCCAAAAATAACTAATTAATGTTAAAATTTCAATAACAGTAATGTAAAATATTGTCCATTTAAATTTTATTTCGTCTAAGCAAGGTATAAAGTTATTTTAAAATTTTAGTGCCGTTTTTTGAAGGCGGTTTTTATGTTTTTTAAACAATTATTATAATTTTAAATTTTTAGTGGCATTATAGTTAATTTGTATTTAAATATGCCGCAGCAGTTCTCATTTTGCGAACTTCCTGGTAGTTCAGTGGTTAAAGCGAATGCTTTTTTTTAAAAAAAATCTGTCGTTACAACAACTTTCACAATGGGGTGAATTGGATGCGTCAAGAATGTCAGTTTACATTTTGACCCAGGCTGTGTTTCGATCTAATTATAACATCTGTTTAAGCTGCTGCTCGATAATCGAAACATGTAACATCTGGACATTAATACATACCACATACACAATTATGTCTCTGGAATATATCTGTTCGTTCCGGCATCACACAGAAAATATACATATTTAATTGGTTTTCACAATGCAAAAGCTCGGGGTCCAAGTTGAAATCTGAAGTACATACATGTTGAGACATTAGGACACATACATTTTGTATATATTCTGCAATGACTTAAAAATAGCTTAATTGATTTTGTTGGTACTTAAAACTGTGGATTTTGTAAAGAACTTTGGAAATTATAAACGATGGGTCAAAGGAGAAGAGGGATTGGGCTTTTGTATACCAAATGTAGACTGTCTTCTTTGATTGATTTAAAGTATACGTTTGTAAATTTATATTGATATCATATAAATTTTTTAGGTTTGTATAGAAAATAATTAAGGTGTGTGCAGGTAAAAAGTAGTTTGGTTTTTGTTAAGGTAGTGTGGACAGTATTATTCTCTTTGTTTTAAAGTAAACATGTGCAAAGTTCCATCGATACCAGATAAAAAACTGTAGCTTTGTGTAAAGAACATTTACAAAAATTAAATGGGATAAGGGAGTGAGTGGTTGGGTTTTGTAAACAGAATGTTTCTCTTTGTTCTTAAGTATACATTTGCATCGTTTCATCGAAATCTGATGAAAAAGGTAGATATCTATAAAAAGTATTGGAAATTAGGAGGAGTGGGGGTAGAAGGGAAGAGGGGTTTGGCTTCTGCAACCTAATTTAAACACAATTGTTATGTATTTTTTAAAGTATAGCCTACGTGTGCAAATTTTCTTCAGAATCAGATAGAAACTGTGCTTTGTGTAGATTAAAGGGGTGGAAGGGGGGAGAGAGGTTTGGCTTCTCTAAACCAAACCTGTTTGTTTTGAAGTATACATGTGCATGTTTCCTTCAAAATCAGATAGAAACGGTAATTTTATATAATGAACATTGACAGTAATTAAAGGGGAATAGGGTTGGTGTTTTTGTCAAAGTAATGTGAGTAGTATGTTTCTTTTTCTATTTGCTTTAAAGTATACACATGCGAAGTTCCACCGAAATCGATTAAAATGTGAGTTTGTACAAACATTAAGGGATGTAAAATGGGAGCTAGGGTAGTTTTTTTATTTTTGGTCAGGAATCTTCTCCATAAAGAAATACACATATGTGCCAACTTTCATACAGATTGGTCAAATGTTGTCAACTGTATCTTTTCAAAAAGAAAATTGACAAAAGTCAAGAGGCGGAAAACGGGGGAAAGGGTTCAGTTTTTGCAAACCAAAAGCTGACATTTTTCTCTTTGTTTTACAGTAAAAGTTTGCTTGGTTCTATCTAAACTGGATAAAAACTCTGGGTTTGTATAAAAATTAAACGGTTTAATGGGGAGTGGGGGTGGTTTTTTTTATTTTTTGGTCAGAAACCTTCCTCGTGAAAAAATACATATGAGCGCCAACTTTCGTGGTAATAGGTCAAACGGTGACGGCTGTAGCTTTTTATATATAAAAAAAAATTGACAAAAATTGAGGAGTTGGTAGGAGGGAGAGGGGTTGAGCTTTGGCAGACCAAATGTTGACAAGATTTTTCTGTTTGTTTGAAAGTATATATTGGCAAAGTTCAATCAAATTCAGATATGAAATATAGGTTTATATAAAATTAAGGGATGTAAAGGGGGAGATGGGGTGGCTTTTTTATTTTTTTGGCCAGAAACCTAGTCCATTAAATAATTACATGTATATGACAACTTAAATGGAGATCAGTTAAATGATGACGACTAAGGTTTTGTATAAATAACATTGGCAAAAATTAAGGGGTGGAAACGGTGAGAGGGGTTCAGTTTTTTCAAACCAAATGTTGACAGCATTATTCTCTTTATTTTTGACTATGCATGTCCAAAGTTCCATTGAAATCGGATAAAAAATGTGGGTTAGTATAAAAATTAAGGGGTGTAAAGGGAGAGAGGTTTTTTTATTTTTTTGGGTCGTAAACCTTTTCCATGAAAAATTACATGTATATGCCAACTTTAATGGAGATCAGTTAAATGGTGTCGACTTTAGCTTTGTATAAAGAACATCGGCAAAAATTAAGGGGTGGATAGGGGGAGAGGGGTTCGTTTTTTTCAAACCAAAAGTTAATAGTATTTTTCTGTTTATTTTTTTACTATACATTTTCCAAAGTTCCATCAAAATCGGATAAAAAGTGTGGGTTTGCATAAAAGTTAAGGGGTGTAAGGGGGGTAGAAGGGGTGGTTTCCCAATGAAATTCATATGGGACCACTTTGGAGGTATACTCTATCCACTATAAAAATTTCATTTAAATCGGTTCAAAATTGGCGAAGATATCGCTGAACATACATAAAAAAAAACATTCATACGAATTGAGAACCTCCTCCTTTTTTGAAGTCGGTTAAAAAGGGCACGTTATTAAGAGCAGTACTGAGTTAAGAGTGTGGGCCTCCACAATTGTCTTTAAATGTAGAAGCAATCGTCTTCTATAGCATTATAAATCAGTAAGCAAGCTGCGTGTGTCTCTTTATTTGAACGGGAGCCCCGCAAAAACTACAGCAGCATTTTAGATGGGGTTTTCAAATTTTTACAGCTAATGGTCCATATCAAAGTCTGCAGAAATAGCTAATGACTTATATGTACCGAGCGATGGAGGAAATAATTAAATACATTTCTAGACATAGAATTAAGAAATACGGATCACACTGTAATTGAGACGTTCACTCATTGCACAAAAAAAAAAAAAAAAAAAATCACATACATTAATTTAGAATTCTGTTTAATATTTTGACTTCGAATATTTAGTTTTCGGTTTTCTTGAATACAGTAAATAAATGTAACACCTGAATCAGATCTAATAATCATTACTAATACTTCACTAACTGTAAAAATGATGCATTTGAGGCGTTTGACCACACACGAATATACTGATCTCTGGATTGTTTATGTTTTAATTGTCATTGGTCATATATTACCGATTTCATGTATTTTGATAAGTATAATTAAAAGGAAATTGTTACTCAAACCACTACATAATATATTAACTTTTCAATAAGAGTAACAGAATTGTAATATTTATTGTAATTAATTTTGTGCTTAGTATAGATAGTACAGGGTTTTCACTATAGCGTATTTCTGCAATTTGATAGCGATAAACAGTTATATCGTTTAGCGGTAATTCTAGAAATGTCGCAAGTCAAAATCAGTTATATATACAGTTCCTTGTGCCTTTGGCGACGTTTTTAATATCCTCCAGGCCGCATTTCAACCTAACCACAAGAATAATAAATGGCGATACTGTAGCTTTCTAAGCCGTGCCAACGAGCTTGTCACCGTGCATAAAGAGTGCGCCGATAGTTCTGTATTACGGTCTTTTAAGATCTATAATCAAACAAAATATGAGTTTTATTCATCGTTGGTTCACACGAGTTGGTTACAAGGAAACGATTCACAATTATGACAATTCTGAAAAGCATTAACACTAAGTTGTGAACTGATTCCAGCTCTTTTAAATTACTTTTAATATTAAATAACGTGTAGAAATATTTGTCTGGTGGCGTGTTTAGCGAATTTGAGTGTAGTAACACTGTGTAGTAAAAGTATCATAGTTTAAATAGTTCAAAAAGGTGTTGGTTCGACAAGTTTAAAACTCGTGTGTGTTGTTTACATTATACTAATAACCGTTATAAGGGAATTAATCTTCTATCAGTGAAGGAAACAAGCAGTTACTAACAGGTTTATTGTTAAAATTGGTTTGCTTGCGTGGTAAACGGAGAAAGGTGTGTCTTGTGGAAATTATATTGCATAATAAGGAAAGGTATTTATAGGTTAAGTTACAACTCGCTTCAAGGGCACATAGTTTGTTTTGTTTAAAATCTCAATGAGCATGAAGTGTGGTGGCTGTCGCAGGGTTGTAAAGCAGGGAAACAGCTGTAATGATTGTGGAGTTCGTTTTCATCCGAAATGTGGCTACATGGAAGCTGAAAATGCACTTCACTCTCCTTGGAGTTGTTTGACTTGCAAAAGTAGCAAGGAAAAGAGGGAACTAGAAAGTAGGATCTCTTGTCTCGAATCCACAGTGGCTGAATTAACAAAAGAACTCAATGTTTTGAAGGCTGAAAAAGCAGCATTAAATGTTAAGGAATTCCAGTGGATTGCAGCCAAAACTGGAAGGAAACAACAGGACCTGCATTCTACAAATTTTCAGTTGGAAGTTTCCAATACTTTTGGGGTGTTGGAGAATCTAACTGAGGATGTATCAGATACCACAGCAGGGCTGTCTCATTGCAACAAAGCTGTAAAAAAGCACACATTGTGCAAAGCTCGTAAAAAGAAATCCAAGAAGGTGTTATTGCTTGGAAGTAGTCACGGTAGGGGGTTAAGTGCAATGCTTACAGTCAAGCCTGGGCTCTGATGTTGAGGTGTGTAGTATATTTAAGCCTAATGCAGAACTTGGCAATGTTGTGGATGAAATTTCAAGCCTGGGGAAAGATCTTATTACTAAAGAGGATCATATAATTATAGTTGGGGGTCCTGGAAATAGTCTGTCCAGAAATCTCAATTATTGTGTTGAAACAGACATTGACAACATTGCTAAAAACACCACTCACACCAATGTTGGTTTTGTTGACCTGTTGCAAGCGTTATGATCAACCCTGGATGCGTGGTCATGTACAGGCAGATCTGAAGCGTGCATTGTGTCAGGCTGACCGAACACACATTGGTCTGATAGATGTTTCTGGCATAACACGGAGTGACCATACCTCCCATGGACTCCACCTGAATGTTCGGGGCAAGCAGAAGCTAACGCAACTGATTGCCAATAGCATCAGGAGAGGCAGGTTGGATGTGAACCCCATCCCAGTGGTAATTGGTGGTAGGACTCAGTCTTTTTTAGGCCAAATGTCAAGAGTAGGAAGAGTTATTTAAGAAATGTACATAATGGTATTACAGTAAAAAATAAAGAATGTCAGTCTAAAATAGCTTTGTTCCATCAGAACATTAGGGGTATCTCAAGCAAACTTGATGAGTTGATAATATCTATAGAAGAAACCCAAAAATCATTGAATCTTAACATAAATATCGTATGTCTGACAGAACATCATCTGAAGAATTCTGAAATAGGTCTCCTCCCTTTTATTGGATATAGATTAGCTTCTTGTTATTGCAGGTCAGAGATGAGAATGGGTGGTGCAGCAATATATGTAGAGAAAATACTGAGACAAAATCGTTAGATGTAAGTAAATACTGTATAGAACAAGATTTTGAATGTTGTGCAATACAGTTAGAATTAGAAAACAAATATCTTATAGTGCTGACAGTTTATAGGGCTCCCACAGGAGACTTCAGTAAATTTTGTAATAAACTTGAGGCAGTTCTAATAAACTTATCACGTACTAAAAGGGAAATTATCCTCTGTGGAGACTTCAACATAAATTTTGCTGTAGAATGTAACCAGACAGATTATCTTCTAGGAATGCTTAGATCATTCAATCTCTATCAAACTGTAAATTTCCCAACTAGAACACAAAAGATAGTAGTACCATTATTGATAACATTTTTGTAGAGCACAATAAATTAGAAACACATGGATCAATTCCAATGGAAAATGGTTTGTCAGACCATAATGCTCAAATAATTACTTTGGATGTTGTGGGAAACGAAAATAACAAAAGAAAGGATTTGTCAGAGTTAGGCATTAAAGAACAATTCAATAAAAACATTAAATGATGAACTTCTCAATGAGGACTGGAGCACTGTTTATAAATTAAAAGGGGTAAACAATAAATTCAATTACTTTCACCAAAGGTTTTTAGAAATTTACAAAAGGTGTCTCCTACAAAACTAGCTTCAACTGGTCAAAAACGAGTAAACAAAAATTGGGTTACAGTTGGTATTAAAACATCTTGCAGACATAAAAGGGAATTGTATGTAAAAGTTAGGAATACTGATAATATGCTTCTCAGACAACATTACAAAACTTACTGTAGAATTTTAACCAAAGTAATAAAAGAAGCTAAACGTTTGGCCATAAACAATGAGATTAGTAGTTCAGATAATAAGATAAAAGTATCTGGAACATTATTAAAAGAGAAACAACTGTATCATCCCTTGAACATAAACCTATATCTATAAGCATTAATGATAAGCTTGTAACTGACCCCTGTTATGTAGGAAGTGCTTTCAATAACTACTTCTTAACAGTTGCTGAAAAAATAAAAGGAAAATATATTGGGAATATGGGATGCTAAAGCAATACTTAAATCCTTGTCACCAAAGACAGCACCTATGTCTATATTTCCCACCAGTCAAAATGAAATTGAAAAAATTATTAAATCCCTCAAAAATAAAAAGTCATTTGGTTATGATGAGGTTTCAACCCATGTAGTAAAACAATGTAACACCAGCATTAGTAGAGTTATTAGTCATATATGTAATAGTTCTTTTGAAGAAGGTATCTTTCCTGACTCACTCAAGAAGTCAATAATCAAACCGCTTTATAAAAAGGGTGAAACCTCAAAGATTGAAAATTACAGGACCGATATCACTTCTACCAGCATTTTCAAAAATCTTTGAAAAAGCAATGTACAGAAGGGTGTATGCACATCTACAAAAGAATGACCTACTCAGTAAAGTACAGTTTGGTTTTAGACAAGGCGTTTTCAACAGATTCAGCAATTTTTGCTTTTGTAAACGACGTACTGGAATCAATGCATAAAAAATTAAATTCCATAGGTATATTCTGTGATCTTGCTAAGGCTTTTGACTGTGTTGATCATGAGATTCTACTAGGTAAATTAGACCACTATGGAGTTAGTGGTAAGCCAGGACATTGGTTTAAATCGTACCTGGAAAATAGAAAGCAATGTGTATCACTGAAAGATGCTAATACAGGAGATGTTATAAACTCAGAATGGGGTATAGTTAAATGTGGTGTGCCGCAGGGTTCAATTCTTGGCCCTCTGCTGTTCTTAATCTATATAAATGATCTCCCACATATACTAGGTGATAATGAACACATGGTGCTCTTTGCAGATGATACTAGCATATCCTTGAAAGACCCATCAGCACAAAACCTCGAAAACACAGCAAATGATGTTATAAAGAAAATTAACAGGTGGTTTAATGCCAACAAACTAATACTTAATGTAGAAAAGACACAGTTACTTCAGTTTGCTACAAAAAATAAAACAAAGGTCAGCTATAATGTGATATCAGAAGGAAAAGCAATCAATGAAAGCAGTTTCACAAAATTCCTGGGTGTATATATAGATAACAAATTGAACTGGAAACAGCATATTCAACAACTTCTTAAAAAACTGAATTCTGCAACTTTTTCACTGAGGGTAATATCTAGAATAGCTAATATAGAAACCAGAAAGTTAGTATATTTTGCATATTTTCATTCCCTGCTCACTTATGGCATCTCATTCTGGGGAAACTCGTCACAAGCACATTGGGTATTTAAATTGCAAAAGCGTGCTATAAGAACTATTTGTGGAGCAAGCCCACAGACGTCGTGCAGAAATCTATTTAAAAACCTGGGTATACTAACAATGCCAGCACAGTATGTATACTCTGTACTATCATTTGTAGTGGAAAATCCTGAACACTTCAATCTTAATGCTGACATACATAGCCATAATACTAGGAATAAATATAATATTCACAAGGATTACAAATCACTGTCAATTGTACAGAAAGGGTTAACATTTACTGGAGCTTCCTTATTCAATGTATTACCAACAGAAATTAAATGTTATCTACAAAAACCCAATTACTTTAAGTTCAAACTGAAAGAGTTTCTGCTTCAGAACCCATTTTACTCTGTGAAAGAATTTTCTTCTTGGAATTTGGTAACTAAGAATGACTGATAAAATAGTAGTATGGAAGGGGAAGGTGACAAAATTATTCACAATTACTAAAATGATATATGAAGTAATTACACTGTTTACAAAATTTCACTCATATATAGGAACTAACATGGGATAGCATGCACTCAAAAAACTGCTGTGAAAAATTATCATACTAACAGGTTTTACAGTAATTGACTGCTTATGAGTTGTTGGTAATATAATTGATATTGCTAATAGGTTTGTGTACTGTTCCACATAAATAGCAACTAACATAATATAATATGTAGTCACAAATTACAGTGAAACATATCATGGTAACTGGTTGGTAAGAAAATAACTGGTTATTAGATGCTGGTAACAAGTGTATACACTGTTCCACATAATAAGTATTAATTAACACGGGATTGTATTTGTAGATTACAGGAGATATTGGTTATACTAATGGGTTGTTGCTAACTTGTTGTCAATATATAATAATATTATCAATTATATAGTAATATTGACATTACTAATAAGTGTATGTACTGTTCCACATCCCCGAGATTATTCTCACATGGGATCAAAGTGAACATATATATCTATCTATCTATCTGTAATGTATTATTCTTCGTGTTTTTGTAGGTACTCTTGCAGTTCAAACTGAAGTTGTATTTTGAAATAATTCTTATAATTCATGCTGAGCGTACTTTGATCCTGAAATCCTGTCATTACAAAAAATGTATTTAGCGATGCATTTCATGCGTTTAGGTGTATCTGCATCGCTTGATTTTGAAGCTGTAATATCAGTATAGATTGTGGTTAGGTCGAAATGCAGCCTGAACCATAATGTTCTTGGAATAGCAAAAGGCATGAGGCATTCAATTAATGTTAATAATTAATAAGCTGCTTTAATAAATGAAATGTTAGTGATGAAGTGTAATCACGAAAACAAACCAACCGCTGTGCATGTGCAGCCTATATTTCCGTTTGGCAATGGCGACATATTTTTCTTCTGGTCCAGGCCGTATTTCAATCAAACCATTTCAGTTTTGAGATACGGTGATGAAAGATGTCTAGAAGTTCGGCTGGATGCGTAGAAGTTGTAAGCAAAAATACATTTTATGAGACTGTACTATACATATATGGCATACGAAAACTGGCCAGCAATTTTAGATTCGTTGTAAATGCTATCGTTGGCGGCAAATATATTTTTATAAATGGCCGTTGAATGTGCTGTCAAAACTATCACAGACGCTAACTATCGTGTCACCTTCATGTCTAAGGTAAGTTTGTTTTTGCATTAATAGTCAGTTTCTATCCTCCGGAAAATGTGTCTCAAATTTCTGACCAAGAGGATAACTGATTCTCGCTACGTCCTTATTGGACCGTTAACGATAATGTTTCATGTAGCTTCAATTTCTTATTTTTCGTATATTATGTTGTGTTAAAATATACCTATAACAAAAATTTTCGAACTATAGTATGAGAACTAAATCTAAGGTAGTAACTAAAAGAAAGGAAATTTTTTAAATGAAATCTATACTTTTTGCTCCTGCAAGTTAATAATTGATACTAAACTAAAAAAGCTCAGAATATTTCTATACGCCCCAAAATCCGCGTGTGGGAAGCAACGGGTAAATGTTAGTTAATAAATAAGAAGTTTATTTTCTTAGTTGTGCGTGGTTTTTGTCACAATTCTTTTTAGCGAATTCAATATTTTACAGATGTATAAGCCATTGTACAAATACATCCTACATTCCAGAAGACATACAACGGACGCAACCATCTCGACGCCATATCACCATAATACTTGTCCAAAATCGTTGTGCATTGCTCATTGGAAGCCGAATAGACAGAGCGGAGACAGACTCGTCCGTAGTGACCGCCTGGAGATATTGACCGTTACAAGAAGTTAAAATACTACGCCCTTCTAACGAAACAGTAAGTTTCTCAAAATACATTTTCTGTCTATCCCTGAAAATTTTTACACCCATTCTTTGGGCAATATTATTTAAGAATTTGATTCTATCATAGTAATAAAAAATACATATAGAACATAAGCTCAGCAAAGATACTGCCGTATCGTCGAAAGGCAAGCGATCGGTGGGTGATATATTTAAACATACGTGATCTCCATCGATAACTCTCTATTTATAAAAATGGATATATATATATATATATCCACAGTTTTTATCCGATCTCGATGAAACTTTACACACGTATACTTTAAACAAAGGGAAAAAATATTGTCTTTATTTGGCAAACAAAACCCAACCCCTCTTCTCCATCACCTCATTAAGGAAAATTTACACGTGCAACGGTGCATTTTTTTTTTTTTTTTTTTTTTTTTTTTTTTTGCAAATATCTCGAAATGGTAGGCGAATTAGCTAAAAGTTGATGGTGATGTTCTGAAAGCACATAAATTTTTGTGTTTATTTGAGTTAAAGCGGTTCCGGTAGTACAATTAGTAAGCGAGAAATTCGGACTTGGAATTTAAAAATTGTTTTAAAGTTAGGATGCGACAAAAATGCCACACTACCATTGCGAAGGTATGCTTTGAAATAAAAATAAAAATATTTACATTTAATTTACAAAATTACATCCGCTCTAACCCTTCACCGTTCTTAAGACAAATTTACAGGAGCACCTTTTTTTCTCATATACCTCGTAAATATTACGAACATCTGGCAAAGTGGAAGCTGATGGAAAATGTTTACGACAATTCGATTAAACGGATAAAACATTAGAAGTTTTATATACAGCTCCCGAACAACGCCGGATACTCTGCTAGTTAATAATATAATAGCAAAAAAAAAAAAAATGCGCGTTAGGAAACAGAGTGGAAGAGAAGGCATTCTGATAATTATGGATAAAAATGGGAAGAATTAATCGAAGATATCAAATATACAAATAATTAAGAACTGACTTTGATATGGCAGTTAAAAGTTGTCCAGCATAGAAAGTAGAGGGGAATAGGAGAGCAGGATTTCCACGTAGATAGAAGTAACAACGCTTGAAATTGTAACATCATCACTGATTATAGTATCATCTAAAATAATATCAGGGAATAATTTGATATTTTGCTTGAAATAAATCAGTATGCATGTTAATATTATAATTATTTAAATACATTGAAGGGAAGGAACATCTGAATTCACTAATTAGCTGCAATTCAAATCACCAGCAACTGAACAAACTAAAATATTCATTCAGATTATGATTGCAGAATAGCAACTGATTACTAACTGATTGGTCCCCGGTTATTAGTTGTTTTTATTTTATCTGGAAGGTCGTTTGGTTGCTTGAAGGATTTTCGGCAACTAAGAGATTACCCATGTTATTTCATCGTTTGGAAGAACATCGATATCATCGGACATATCACCTCAACTGGCAAGGAACCTTTCCAACGATGGCGTGATGAGCACTAGAAGCTTTGGCTGTGGAATCAACAGAGAATGGACAAAACATCCCGCAGATTTTATCGACAGATTCCGACAGTAAACTTCTCGTTGTCCTGTCCACTCCGAATCCTTTCTCGTGATGAAACCAGCGAATAAAGTCTCGTACTTGAAAACAGGGATGTAACGGAGCTCCGCATCCGCAAGTGCGGAACTTTCGCGTGAAGTCCTACCTCCGCTTCGGCTTTCGCAATTTTTAATGCGGATGTATGGCGAAGGTTTTGTTCAAATTGCAATATATATTATTCTTTTCTCTTTATACGAGTTTCGGCCCATCGTCACTTATCTAACAGCAACGTAATTATCTTATGATCTTGCAATAAAAATGACAATGAACTTAATGGTGTTGTTATCATCTAAGCGACGAATTTACAAGCTGAACTTGATTGTAAAGTAAAACGACCTATTCACAGTCCAACTTATAGAAAATCCGTGTAGAACTACCGTAGGATTCGCTCATACATTCACTCTACTTGAAAAGGTCCAACAAATTGATCCAAGTAATACTTTCCACTCGTACTTTCTCGCGACACACCAATATCCTTATCGCACACTCCTAGTGTGCTTCCTCCAATCATGATCCAACGCCTTAGCTTATTGGACGGCAAGGGCCCGTGTTGGTGGTCTGGGAGCCAACAACTTCCAATACGTTCTACATGCAGTCCTGTAACCCCTTTTAAGGCCAATCCCTTATCAGAAAATCTGAACAACGTAGGTCCTACGAATTGAATGGTGAGTAAGCCGCTAGAGCGATGGAAAGGCGGGTGGCGGGCACGGAGATGTGCGGAGCGCTTGGCGTTTCAATTAATGGAGCGAGCCACGAACTCCAAAAAGTTCATATACACTGTACCATCAATAATTATTATATTTGAAGCAATATGGCTCACTTAACTCGATGATTTTCTAAACGATTATTTCATCCTTTGATTGGGTTTCTCATTTTTCTAATTCTATTTTACGGTTTTAATCCGTTAAATTGTCAGAGCATTTTAGTCTAGATCCGAAAATTCTATTACTAACGCGTAAAAATTAATAACTATCTTATACGCTTCAAATATCTGTTTCAAAGTATAGTTTTCAAACTATATAATTTTTCGTTACATACTGAAATCTGAAGTGTAATAGATTAATCTATTGTGCTAAAATCAGTAAAAAAAAAAGAAATTGCAATCAGGTTGGCATTCCCATAAACCCAGCCTCCGATCTCCGTTTCCACAACGTTTTCTTTTTTGTGCTTCATGGGTCGTCGATGCAAGATTACTATAGCCACGAAATAACTGGCGGCAAAAGACGGGAAGGAATTCGGTGGTGGCGTTTATGAGGAACCATCGGGGCATTCGCCTTCAGTGATTTACGAAAAAGATGATAAACCAAAATCTATATCGCCGGGCCGGATGCCACGGCGTAAAGTTTACCTCTCACAAGATTCGGTTATTCCACATAAAAATGATAGTAAAATTAAATCGTGGCTATATGCTGGCTGTTGTTGTGAACAAACGATGTGACAGACGTTGAGAGTTGTCAGCCCGTAGCCTCTGACGAGAGGGTCGGGGGTGATCGAGGGACCAAGTGCTGTTTGGAGCTGCGAACTTTAATGACGGCGCGGCTCAAGGGTCCGTGAAGATATTGGGCCGAGACGATCGATCAGCCACGGCAGAAGAACAATGTAAATGGACTCACTGCTGGAGTCGAAGAGGAGTTGTTAAGCCTGCAAACAGTGTAGTCGAAACAGCTCAATAACGATGAGATTTACAGAAAATTTCTTATTTATGCTTTTCCCATGACACTATTGCTTATATTTTAGCAATCATGGAGTTTAGCTCAGTCAGTAGAACTTATATCTGTGAATTTTTCATGGTTAAAAGTGATTACAGAGATTTTTTTTCTGCTCGTATGATAGAAAAGGGTGTTAATGGTCTTGGCAGCATTTAACGACACGTTTACTCAACAGGCAAATATTAAAACCAATAAACAACATTGTTAAATTGATGAAATAAATTATTAAGAGATTCATGACGAATAAAATTTATGCTTACATGTTGTATTATGCTTTATGTAGGTACTGGCAGCTACTCATTCCATAAGTGTCTCTCATTCCACAGAATTTCTTTCTGCTTGATATGAATAAGAGTATGTTCTCAACCAATCACACTCTTCATCGAACAGATCACTACAAAATTCAGAAAAAGACAGCAGCGTAGCTGGTTAACATCGCTATGTTCAAAACAATAAGACTAACAATTCCATAAGTGTATTCATTACTAAGGGAAAGTTACATTGGAAAAAAATAAAGTTCGCACACTTACAGCTTAGGAAAAGCACATTCTCACACGCGCAGCTGGTGCCTTGGTGGAAACGTGTCCTAGATAAAAGAAAAACACACCTAATGGTTAAACGTATCTCTTAGGTTTTAATAAATTCTTAGTGGAGTTAATATTGGTCAAATACAGGCCAGATGGGAATAGATTCGCCAGTGTTTTGCTGCAAACATTCCACTATCATCGGCCGTTACATCTGTCACTCCGGCTTGATTTAGGGAGAAAAGTTCCTAAGCAAAACGAAAATAATCACATCTTTAAACAAAGTACGCAATTAAACAATCCATACACTAAATTTAATCGATTATTTAGCACACTCCTATTGAATGAGTCAGTATTAGTGAAGGTAAATGTTGACTGCACTGCAGAGAGTGAACTTAATAGTAATGCAGCCATAATGCAAATTCATATCATTCAATAATACACTTAAGATAATGTACAAAACTGCAGGAGTGACGTGTGATTGAAAAAAACATAATTTAATATTTTTAACACTTAATATTCTTTAATTGGGAATGTTTGGTTGGACGCAATTGCATTTGTTTTAATTACAAACTTATAGATTTTAGCTATTATTTCGCAATTATAAATCATCATTATGAATTGCGGTGGAATAATTTTTAGTACAAGATCAAATTATTTACAATATTAAATATTGCTTTATTGATAATAGCAAAGAACTAATTAATTAAACAAACATGAATTGAATAGTGATTCTTACAGCAAATACAAGCGTTGAAAGTTGAAGGATTCAGCATGAAACAAATTCCTGGCAAACTGAAGTTATCACATCACCGTGAGGACATTGAAATAAAACTTAAAAAAAAAAAATAATCGTTAGTCTTCGTGAAATGAATCTCAGAACCACTTCAGGTCGCGAGAGAAACTTGGTGCAATGAAATGTTCAACGTGAATCATTTACCGTTCTGTGTGATGTCTGTAATACTGTATAAATATAGAGGAACGCACTAAAAGTACCATCTACAACGGCATAAGGTATGTACAACCGAAGGCTTCTACACTAATGGAGATCAACCACTGATCTCACATGATCCTTGTGTGTGATTTCAAACAATGGCCAGACGCTTAGCGTCAGGAACCGAGCCTCGTTGCTACACTTTGTGCAACTGGTCGCAAACCGTTCTTTATCGCTAACATCGTCTCCTGTCGCGATGCAAATTCCTGGAGCTCCGCTATCCGGTGAATTTCCTCTTCCGAGCCCCTCGAGTATTGAGGCGCCAAAATTTTGTCACCAGTAAGCATAATTCTATAATCTCTGGAACGTGGAAGTTGCCACGACATATAAACAAACCAACAGTATCATTAATATTATTTAAAATCGTCTTTCATGCCATTCACAATTGATCTCTCCGATACCAATTCTCTTGTTTTCATTAGTTGTAACGTTCCTCCCACCAACCCATCATTCAGAAAATAGTGAATTGACTTACAAATTTGTATTGCTGCTGTTTAAAGGCAAATTGACTTCTTCCAAGAACTAGATTTATTTAGAGTGCTAGTCAACAAATCATTCTACGAAAATGTTTACAGTCACTTACATCTTGAGTTCTGTCCTGGCAACTTTATACTTCCCTTTAGTCAATTAACACTTTCAGAGCAATTCAATATGATACACGAGGTGACTTTTTATATTCAGACTCCCGTGAAGTATGAATTCAGAAATTCTGTGTTGTGTGCCACGCGTGTTACCTTCTCCGAAGCTGGGTCCATAGCCTCAACATCGAAATGTATTTACATTAACTAAACCTGAAATTCTGTCGAGAAATCATTAATGATAAAAATGTAGTTAGTTAAATTTCGCTGCAAGTTCCAGTTTTAACATTTATTTTACATTTGATTTGTAATACCATACATCTAGCAGGAATTCTGTTTATCAAAGGATTTTATAACGAAAGCTTTTTTTGTTTTTTGGAATCCTCCAGCGTTTCCTATCATGTGCTAACGTTTACATCTCAACATACCCGTTGTAACCCACCTCCTCAATTATTTGCTTCATATATTTCAATCTCTGTCTTCCTTTGCAGTTCTTACCTCCGATTGTTCCCTCCACTAAAAGGTCAACCAATCCTGCATGTCTGAAAATATGACCTACAATCCTTCATCTTCTTTATATAAATCACTTCCTCAAGCTTCTTTCCTCACCCGTCATTTCAAAAACTCGTTCGTTTCGTACTTCATCTGTCCACTTAATTTTCAACATCCTTCTATAGCACCACATTTCAAATGCTTCAATTTTCCTTCTTTCTGATATTCCTAAACTCCATGTTTCGCTGCCATAAAGTGCTGTGCTCCACACAAAGAGTTTTAAAAAGTTTTTTCTGAGTCCTATATTAATATTTCAAATTAAAAGATTTCTCTTTTTCATGAGAGCTCTTTTTTCTAGAGATATTCTGCTTTTAACATCATTTCTGCTTCGGCCGTCGGTTGTAATTGTACTCCCGAAGTAGCAAAATTCATTAAGTTCTTCCATCGAATCCGACACAATTTTTATATTTATACAATTATTATTGGTATTATTTCTGACACATTTCATCACTTTTATCTTGCTTTGGTTTATGTTTAGTTCAAAATCTTTATACATTATTTTCATCATGACATTCAGTAACTTCTCGATATACTCAGCCTGTACTGCTAACAAGACAATGTCATCAGCAAATCGCGGCATACTGACTTTTTCTCCTTGAACACATGTGCCACATTCAAATCTTCCATGCATTCCCTTTTTTGCTTCTTCTACATACAAGTTACAGATTAACGGGGACAGACTAAAACCTTTCTCAAACACTTTTAACTGATGCGTGTCTCTTATGATTCTCTACGTTTATTATAGCTACTTGATTCATATAAAAGTTATAACATATTCTTCTATCTTGGTATTTTGGACCGGACATCTTTAAAATTTTGAACATCTTGTTTCACCTAACATTATCAAAAGCTTTTTCTAAATCAAACAAATGCCATAAAAGTAACTTTGTTTTTCTTGATCCGCCCTTCAAGTATTAATCATAATGGCAGAATCGGTTCACTTGTACCGCGGATTTTCCTAAACGCAAACTGATCTTCACCTACTATCCTTCTACTACACTTTCCATTATTCTGTATATTATTCTGGTCAGTAATTTTGAAGCACTTATAGATTTAGATTGCGATAATATTCACATTTGTCAGCTTGTGCTTTCTTTGGAAATGTGAGTACGACATTTTTATTAAAATCAGTGGAATTTCTCTGTTTCATAAATTTTTTATATCAATTTGAATAATCTTTGGATTCCTTCTTTTCCTAGGGATTTCAGAAGTTCTGCAGGAATATCACCAATTCCAACTGCCTTATTTGATTTCTAATCATTCAAAGCTCTATCAAATTCTGTCCTCAAACAGGATCGCGTAAGTCATCCGTGTTAACATCAACTTCTTTTTCTAATACACTGTAGTACAAATCATCTCCTTCATACAGTTTCTCTATGTATTCCTTCCATAGGTTAGCTCTATCTTCTGAGCTTAGAAGAGGTTTCTTTCAAATGTTTATACCTCTTCTATTCATTTTTTTCCAAAATTTTGTTTGATCTTCCAACATTACACGTCTGCTATACAGACAACCATTTCCATTTCTACTTTTTCACACTTTTCTTGCAGCCATCTTTCGTTTGCTTCTTTGCATTTCCTGTTAACCTGATTTCTAAATTGTCTTACTGCTTCATCCTAAGCCTTTTTGTGTCTTCTCCTCATCAACTCTAAAAAAAATGTCTGTGATGTCTGTGATCCAAGATTTCGGGCGGCTTGTTCCCTAAAGCCTAATGTTTCTTTACCAGCTTTCATTATTTCAGTCTTTAATACAGTTGAGTTCCTTTCATAGTTACTCCTTAGACCTACGTCTACTATTTCTCCAAACTTTTCTCTCCTGATAGATTGTTTCAATTTATTCATTTCTAATCTGTTCTGCTTTTATTGCTTCTTTATTCTCTTGAATTATGGTCAGAGTCTATGTCCGCTCCAGGATACGATTTATAGTCTAGAACTTGAATCCTGAATCTGAGTTTGACCATGATATAATCTAGCTGATATCGACCCGTAATCCCTGAAAGTTTCCAGGTGTATGTCCTTGTTCCATGATTCTTAAATAGTGTGTTCGCCACGACTAATTTATATCTTTCACAAAATTCTAACAATCTGCTTCCTCACTCATTTCTTTCTGCTAAACCAAAGAATCCAACAGTATTCCCCTCTTTTCCGCTCCCACTGCTGCATTCCAATTACCCATGATTATTATATTTTCGAAAGTTAATGAATTTTAAAATTATTTTATCATTTTGATGTGGAAGTGTTGCCATCTTTGTCAGTATCTACTACTTTAAGTCAACCAGTAGTTAATGAAATTCCTGCCATCTATGGTGTATTTCTTACCTGCCAAGAAGATTTGTCTTGTCCATCTAATTCGCAGTGGGAGTTATTCCTTTTATGGGCTCGACATAGGTGGCCAAGAAAAAATCCGTGACTGAATACTTATTATATAGCATTATGTTCCTCCGTCTACTTTATGGAGATGTACCAAGAAAGGTATTATCGGTATGATTTGACCATTATACATCCCTCTGATAATTGTAGACATCTCATATTCTTTTATGCCATTGTTAATTAACTCATTCCAACATAATCTGAGGTAGGCAGTTTTATGGTTATCACTGCACCATCCAGAGAGACTTGTTTCGTCAATTTATCTACTTCCCAATTGTGTTAGAATCCGGCATAGCTCTTGATCAAAATAAATATTATCTTGCCTGCAAATTAAATAGCTGACGTGATACCTTCTGATTTATTTGTGGCATGAAAAGAAAAAACATGTTGGTGAAGTAAGAAGATACATTGACAAACTGTGGTGCATGGGATAACAACAAGATTTATATTTATGAAATACAGATATCGGTTATCTATTCGAGGAAAATCGAAGTTAAATAGCAGTATAACTCATTACCAATTTGTTTCTCATTACCTTTCAAATACTAACTAAATCGTTATGCTCAATAGTATAATCTCCTATTAAAACCAGCATTAGCGCAGTAACAGATGTGTTTCCCTCTCGCTTTGTTATTTGGCGATGGAATGCAGTTCCTACTCAGATGTTAAGAGTACTGGTATTAACACAGAGACACGCTTATTCAAATCGACTGAATGGTTTGCACGGACATAATTGCCTTTGACCACGTTGAACCACACACAGAGAATTTAGCAATTGAAGAGCACTGGAATGTTGAAACTTACCTCTGCATTATGTAGTATTGCTTTGGCAATGCTGCAGATCCCAGTATCGCAATGAACTCCTTTATTTGTCTCCAGTTCTGTGTCGTTTCCGAGAGCGCATTGTGTACTCTCTCACAATCGATGCATAGTCGGCGGAATCCTAATAACACGATAAAGCTATGGCGAATGTTAACTACGAAATGAGATACTCAACGTGACTCACAATGGTGGATATCCACTCGAATAATTGGTCTCTGGTGTCGCTAACATAAGAAATATGCTTGATTGACTTTGAAACTCTTTCCTAAATTTATTATTAATCCAATTAAAAATCATAATCACTATTCATTTTTTACTTGCAATAGAGAGGTTCCCGATGGTATAGGCTACCAAAGACGGCTAGAATTTCTGAGACACTTCATCTGGACAATGTATTTCTCACTGAATGCAAAGTACATTGCAATATGTGAATTGTTCTGATGACGAGTTAAGATGTAGGTTTTGGAGGAAACGAATGTCCATCTTTCTAGTCACAATCAATAGATTAAAAACATTCTGTGTATGGATTCAATCAAAATTATGTTTATAATCTAATTTAGTTTCTGTAGACTTCCTAAAACCGACTGGTGTAATTTTTCTTCTAGTATAAAAATATATGGATATCGAATAAGACTTTTTTCTTTTAATCCTGAAGTATCCAGTACTTTTGTACTGTCTTGAACCCGTTATGATTGCCTCATAATGAAGTTATCGTGTATTCTCAAATTCCTTTGACTCCTAGAAAATGATTGCTATGGTTTTTTATTTTGCTAACGACATCTGTCTTCACGGCTATAGTCATTAGAGCCTGAAATTAGAAGAGAAACCTTCCTCCACCGACAGGCTCACGGCGCATGTGACCGTGGCGCCATCGCCAACCTTTGCCGGACTATATAAGGACTCCGGGAGCTCGACACATCACCAGAAGATGAAATCGGAGAGCGATTTCGAAACGTCGCATCAAATTGAGGTGCTTCCCCGGTGGGAGGCCCGAGAACATTTTATACAGTTCTTTTGTAAGCGCGCAGCCAAATAGCTAGTACACAGTTCTGACGTACCTTTCTGCCATGCACCACGGTTCAACAATTTCCTTCGCTGCATTAATCAAGTGAATTCTGCAGTAAATTATCCAACTGAACACCCATGCTATAGAATCAGTAGGCCGGGAAAGGCTCAATTCGCACAACTAAAACAGGTAGTATTTCACCGAGTACTTACATGATTTAAAAAGACGATCTGCTCAGGCAAAACAAAAGAAAAATTTCAATTTAGAAACTCAAAAATTTGCACTCAGACAAAGTAAAAAATTTAATTGATATCGCTTTGTGGGTTATCTCGCTAAGTGTTTATAAATCTCTATGTAACGACCCCAGCCTTAGAACGTCTTCAAGAGTACGTCTTCCGGGTACCACAAAGAGATTGACTCAAAAAGCGAACACTTGGTTATAACCCAAGAATGGTGGCAAAATGTAGAGATTTATAAACATTTGGCGTATTTACTTAACGTTTAAGCAGTTTCAATTATTCTATGACGTCTACTAAAAGCAAGAAAAGTTTTAGATTAATACATCGCTAACTAACACTCGAGGGAAGAAATGTAGCGCTCTCCGCGATACAAACGAATCTGGGAAGAAGGAAATTCCTCACGACGAACCTGGCACTCAGGTATTATTCAACAAGTGTTGAAAATTAATATAACATAAAGAAATTTAGATAAAATAACACTAAAAGAGTAGCCTGAATTTTCACAAGTCAGAGACAAAAAATCATCTACATCAATAATTTTATTAAAAAAAACAACACATTTTAATAAAATAATAGTTAAAATTTTATGTCGAAATAAACCTTCCATTTATTTCAGTCACGAAATTTAGAAATTACGATGCTTTGTTAACACTCTCACCCTAAGCGGTCTTCGTCGTTATAAACAGACCCCAGAGTTAAGTCCAAATTAACTTATTTCTTTAATTAAACCAAAACGATACTCTACCATACTCTAAAATTTTTTGATAGAAAATATTAGAAACTGATTCTATAATAGAGTGCAGATAAAAACTAACTTAGTTCACCAACCGAAGGTTTGTTCAATCCTCCCGAATGAGGCATACTATGCCATTGTGTCAGAGGTAGGTTGCTCAGTTCCTTTTCTCTGGGACCTACAGTTTAAAGTGAAAGTCGAGCCACGGAACGACCTGGGATAGCTTATATGATGAAACAAAACTCTCAATAATTCCTGGGATAGAGTGAACATACGTCATTTTAAATGCGGCTCATGATGTCTTTAAGGCAAGGCGTTGTAGCTGGAAACATATCATAACAAACAAAACTGGTATAGCACCAAATAATACTATCGCAGAAAGTAGTTGGAAGGGTACTTGAAAGTATTGCTGTAAGGCAGACTAAATTCTTCTGGTATTTAGTCTAGTTAACTTGTGGGACAGACGAATGCGTTTGAGAGTGGATGATAAAAGTCTTGTGATTGCGCCGTCATATGTTTTTTCTGGTGTTGTGCGCCGCTGCGGGCTGTGCGGTTGACTCCTCTGTGTGGTGGACAGGATGCGATATAAGCTCTTCCCCGGCCACTGTGATATTTAATTCCCGCCGCTGCATCCCCCGGGGTATCCTCTTTTTCCCTCCGGTTGGCCTCCGCGGTCCACCTTTTTTTTCCGGCCACTTTGTCCGGTGGCAGCCGGCATTAGCATTTCAGAATCTGCCTCAGATCCCTGCACTCACGCAGATGCCAAGCTCAACAGAGAGCTCTGCTCAGTATCGACAGCTCACAACCGCAGCAGTCCTTCGTCTGCACAAAATATTTATTTCGAAACCAAGTCGACAGCAACGTGTGTACGCGACAAGCAGCGGACACCGAAAGTTAACACCTCATCGTACCTGCAAGGAGTCATTTACCTTCTAATGTATGTATCCCCTTATGGCATCTTTGATCATAAAAAATTTCCTTTCCACATACCTCTGCTCTGCTGCCACATTTTAGCTGTCGAAAGAAATAAATTTTGCAGCGAAGGAAGTTTTAAAAAATTAATATTAATATCTGATATCAATCTGTCTTCTTCTCTACAAGGTACTAGAAGGATCACGACATACATAACAAATTATACAGATTTCAACACGTATGTGAGATACACAGGACAAGGAATAATAAAACAACGATAGATACTTTGCTAAAATTTTAGAAGGCAATAGTCACAGCTGTACTGTTGTGTGGATGAGAAAACTAAGTTCCGCCTCTCCAAGGTAAATCAAGAATGCAAGCAGAGTGAAGTATCTGCGCAAAGTGAAAGGTTGCACTGGTCGACATCTACATCACGAGGTATCTATAAACAAGAATACACAACTATCCATATTTCCTTTCATTTGTATGATTTTTCACAAGTGGTATTAATTCTGAATTTTCTTTATACTGTGTTAGATTCTATTAGGACTGTTGATAATATATCGATATACCGAAATATCGATATTATTTTTGAAAATATCGATATTTATGAGTGATATTTTTAGGACGATGTATCGATACTGAAATATGGATATCGGCTTCGATATTTTTTAAAATAAGTAAATAAGTTATCATTTCTCGTTTGCACTGAATGACACTACGTCCTTCAGATTTCTGTTACGCACAAAGATCAGCAAGTAAATCTTACTACGTTTTTATAATTAATGTAAAAGTTATAGTTACCAAGTCTACTCAGATGATGACAACAGAGTAGGCAAGGCGTCGCTCGCCCAGTACGAATCGATCGCGAGCCAATTGTTTGAAATGAGCGTGTGGATTGTCCATGTTAGTCCAACTTCAAATAAGTGTGTTAGCAGGAATAGTGGGAGGTGTAAAAGAAAAAATAAGACAACTCAGAATAAGCAATGAACATACAAAATTAAATTAAATACCACAAAAAATCATATGAAAAAAGTTATATAATTTGGCCATAAAGCATGATATGATAGCTAAACTTCTACCTAAATAAATGCGTCAACTGCATTACTTATCAATCTTAAAAATACAAAAAATAATATTTGCATCGAGCCTCTTTCGAGTTTTATAACTTTTACTAGCGGTGTTCCCGTCGTCGCCCGGTATAGTTGGCGTAGATTTAACCGTACCCTATTTTTATTCCCGCAAAACATTTGTACAAAGTTTCATAAAATACGCACAAACTTTTCGAAATTAAAGCAAACTTACATTCACCCGCCCCCTACCAAGAAACTTATGGGCTGAAAGTTTATTTGCATGTATACTGTTTTCATTCGTCCGAAAAGATTCATGTATATCAAGCTTCAATAATTTGGTTAAGAAATTTCATTACTACATTACTGAACAACCCTAGATTATGTTAAAAACTCACGTTTGATTCAATTGCGAAGTGAATGGATATACTTGTGACTCGAACGCCAAATCCTTTAACTCTGCAGATAAAATATCAAAAGTTAATCCAGAATAATATTATCGTAAACAGAAGACTAATGCTGAAGGCCAGAGATATTGTCCACAGATCGTGCTTAAAGAAAATCTCTGTTGTTTTTACGGCTATCTATGTAGTTTAAAAATTGATATCCCGAATTAAAGGAAAGAATACTTCAAGCTGTGGCTTTTAAAAATTGAATATATCGAATTAAAAGAAAGAATACTTAAACTTTGTTTAGTGTGCAAAATAGTTATTACTATAAGTTATCTTATTGCTTTAATTAAAGGCTATGGTCAGAGACATTGTGTTGTGTGTTTAGTGCGGAGTATGCGGCATCTAGTGATTCCTCCTGTGTTAATTTCTCACCATACGTTCAGAATTTCATTTAATGCTCCTACATTATTTAACGTTGAAACATAAGGACATGCCAGACAAGTGAATTAAGATTCTAAGCTTTAAAACGGTGAAAACTCCATCGCAATCTGCCCCGTAGTTTCCGAGTTTTTATACGACCTTATGTTCGGTTTTCGTTTTATAGTTATATATATAGAATATATATATATATAGATATAGATGGATAATATAGATTAATTTTTATGAAACTTATGAGACGCATAATGGTCATTTTTAAAAAAATCAACAATCATCATCATCAACAGAAACCATTCAAAAGTGAAAACCTGATTAAGAACAAAATCACACGTCTATTTATCAGTGGAGAGCCTTATTTTTGCAAGGTTTGATTTTATGAAATTACATTTATAAAAGTATCGATATCGATACTTTTTTCGATATATCGACAGCTGATATTGATACTTTTTAAAATATCAATATATATATATATATATATATATTTAAAAATATCAAAAGTCCTAGATTCTACGCAGTTATAAAATCTCTTATTCCTGTACGACAATTACATACTTCAAAAGTTTATGTATACTTTTAAATTAACATAATACAAACTAAATGGTTCTACTTCAATTTATATAGCAAAGTGTAAACACTTCAACTGCGAGAAGCTAGTTACTTTTCGTTGACCGGGATTTACATAAAAACTTCTCTATGGATTTTCTACTGCTCAGAGTCTCAGTAATAAAATAAGTTATGAGTTTAAGGGACTTCGGGAAGCCGAGAAATAAAGAAAACAGGACCTCACGGTTTATCTGTTTGTCTTGTTGAATTCACGCAAAAACTTCTGGTTGGATTTCGAAGGAGTTTCGATCAAGGTACATTCTAGGGAACCAGCAGTGAAACAAAGTCTGTTTCATACGCCGAAAGTTTAAGGTATTAAGATAAAAGTCTCCGCAAATCAGTATCCATTCAAGGATTTCTTCTCGCAATCGAAATCGTTCTGTGACACATACAAAAACCATCGTCTTATGCAGAATAAACATAAATAGTACTCTATTGTCATTTTTTGCACGCTCCATCCTTTTCATTTTACGTTACTCTGTCGGATTCCGTTAGATGCTAGTGGGTTAGTTGAGACAGTGTAACATTAAAACTGCCGGTAAGAAACTCTGCCCCTGGGTCGTTAGAACCATACGAAATTATTATTCCTTAATTAAACTTAGCCCACAACCCGAAGGTTGGTTGGAGCCTCCCGATGGAGGCATACTAAGTGGCTGTACCAGATATAGGAGGGACAATTCCTTTCCTCTAGAACCTACCAAGGAACATTCTGGCGTAGCTCATATGATCAAACACAGCTCTTAAGAATTCCTGGCCACAGCGGGACTTGAGCCCGGAGCTTTTGAGAGCAAGCGCCTTAACCACTGAGCTACAAGACCGCTAATTATTCCGCTACAGTTACACTAAAAAACTATCAACCCTCGTCAACGTAGTCGCAGCTAAAGACTGCCGTTAGGAAAAAGAATAATTTCCCAGATCTTTCTACCGACGCTTATACATGGTGCTCGATAGCCTATCTATTTATTGAAAAAATTCTGAAAGTCGCGACCACACTGGATTTCTCATTGCATTTGCGACATTCTTCTCTATGCGTTGACTACAAACAAGAAGGTAAGATAGACCTAGGCAGTAACTTTTATAGAAGACCTGATTTCATGTCATAATCCTTAATTAAACAAAATTAAATTAATTTTAAAAAACCGGTAGGATCTAGTACAAAACAAATGTGCTAAAAATAATTTCCATAAATGATAATCCAACTGTATTGACAGCAGACGACAGAATAGATAATAAAATATTTACAAAACAAGTGTCGTTTTACATATCAAAAGGCACACCATGTACACTCCTATGACTTTATAATCTCCAATATGAGCTTCTTGTTCTTTCATTTTGAGCTGTGTGTGATAAACTGTAGTTTACTCTTCTACCAACTTTCAGTTTTGTCAGACTTATTTGTTACTGTCAGTTCCCGTGACTCTCTTAACCCTCCTCCTATCTTCCAATCAATCCCAATCCAGCTCCTTTACCTTATCAACTAGTGATTGTATTATGCGGTAATTTCCAGAAAAAAATCTAGCAGCCCTTCTTTACACCTCCTCCAACTACTGTCTTGGACACTAAAAATATGGGTTCCATACTACATCGCCATTTTCAAGCAATGGACTGGCAAAAGTTTTATAACTCAAGCACATTAATTCTCTGATACATTCTCTCGTCACCCTCTCCAAAAAGTTAAAGATTCTGATTTTTCCTACAGCGTGTTTTAGTGTGTCTAGCGCATTTGTGTTTATTATCAAATTTTATGTCCAGGTATCTACATTTCAAGTCTTGAGTAAGCAATTCTCGTCCAAAAAACCACGTGATATCGATAATTGGATCACCGTGGACGTAGTCGGAACCGCTTGTGACGCTACCCATTGTTCGTTATAGTCATCTTTTATGCATATACGCATTATTCCCTAGATAATGTAATATTATGATAAGCAACTGTGCCTGCTATGACGTCACTTTATGACGTCGCTTGATGACGTCGGGCAATAACGTCACGCTTTACACCATTATTCTTGGTTAACACTGAAATAAAAGCATGTTTTACGTTAAAATCGACATATCAGTCATTAGATGCTTATATTTACATAACATTCTTTTGATATATAGAAGTATTCCTTAAATTATTTGTTCATAGATATGTAAGATAAAAGCTTTGTATTTCGAGTATCAATGTAGCGAAAGTTTTGGTTAGATTGTTACTTAGCATGGATCAGAATTACAACTGGCATTTGACGTTACGGCAGAGGGCACGAATAATACTTTTTTTTTTTTCAAAATAATTTAAACTGTGTCCTATTATTGTAATTATTAATTCGTTTGAACGGAAATAGTTGCACACTGATTGCGACCTGTGCATCTTACACTACACTTTAAACAAATATAAGCGTGGCATAATGTAAGTTTATTAGATTTATTTTAATTTCCTTTGCTTTCACTGTGTAATATTACTGACCCTATTATTTCAGTAACTGTGTCAGCCATTCAAACATTTTAATATCGATCGGAATCACGGATAACAAAAAAGGAATGTGTAAAAACCCTTGAAGATTTTTGATCTAATTTATAACGCGATACAGTTAATGTATTAATATGCGTGAGATTGAAGTATTGTTCTTCTGGCGGCAAGTTTATCGTAGTACGTTCTTAGGTTGAAATGCAACCGGGACCCCGTTGGAAACGGAAACCTTTTGCTACAGCGCATGTCACGAGGAGTTACATTGAACTTTATTTTATAATAATTCTATTCTATTTAGTTAAGCAATTGCTAAGACATGAATTGTCACAACACTGAAATAAAACTATGTATTTCGTTCAAATTAGCATATTAATTATCAGGTTTTTTTTACTGAAATCATTAAATGGTTTGAATGGAAGAATTTCCAAATTGACCGCTATATATGTGGCCTAAACCACAGTTAAATATTGCGTGGCATAGCATTAGTTGTTAATGTTTATTTTTAGCATCCTTCATTTTAACTGGGGTCATTATTTCAACCGATGTAAGCTGCCTCAGCGGTTAAAATATCGATCTTAATCACAGATATTAAGAAAGAAAAGTGTGAGAATCTGTGAAGATTTGGGATCATGTTTATATCGCAATGCATGATGACACTGACATGCGATGCAGGGAATGTATTAATTCGCGTGTTATTGAAGCATTGTTTTTCTAGCGGCAACATTAGTGGAGATTGTGGTTAGGCTGTGATGCAAGCTGGACCAAATTAACAACTGAAGCTTTTTGCTACATCACAAGGGACGATAAATTACAATGAGCTTTATATTATAACAATTCTATTTAGTTAAGCAACAGCAGAGAAATAAATTACCATAACACTCCGTTAAACCCGTCATTTTTGACGGGCTTTGGGGCTACTACTTATTTTGAATAAGCTGGGATCATTGTCGAAACAGCTGTTACTCAACCAATATTTATCTCGCAGCAAAACATTTCACTAGCTTTTACAATCGTCTGTAAATTTTAATTAATCTAAAAAGTGAATAAAGTTGTTGGAATGATAAAATTCTCAATCGAGTGATTCCCTTCCACAGAATTTATAGGATCGAAACTCTTAAAACTTTTCTTTAGCTGTCACAAGCGAATAACACGTGACTGATTTTGATTAAGTTTGTTATGTCTAACCGACAAAGGTGATATTTGCAGGCTACAGGCGCGGGTGCATAAGTTGTTTTTTTTTTTTTTTTTTTTTTTTTTTTTTTTTTTTTTTTTTTTTTTGTATCTGCTTTACGTCTCTTTTTAACATCGAGGTCTTTAGAGACGGGAAAGGATGGGGGGCAAGGAATGGGAAGGAATTCGGCCATGGCCTTTTGAAGGAAGCATCCCGGCATTTGCCTGGAGTGATTTGGGGAAACCATGGAAAACCCAAATCTGGATGCCCGAACGGGGATTCGAACCGCCGTCCTCCCGAATGCGAGGCGAGAACGCTAACCGTTACACCGCCACGCTCGGTGGGTGCATAAGGAGATCGGGTTTGTCAGTAGGGAACACCAGAGCCATGTAGCTATTATAATTTTCCGCTTGATGTCTCGCCACCTCCAAGTAGTAACTCAATCTTTCGAGGCTTATCGTGACGTTAATAAGCATTTTCCCCTTTGGAGGTAATTAGCTGCGGTAATTTGTCAAACCACGGTATCCAATAACAGAGATACATGATATTACAGAGCGGGCTTCGTTACGGCTACAGATTTACTCCGTTATGCCTTTAAACACTCTTAATCAGTCGCTGTCGACGTCAATCCAATTCTTTATATTAATTTTAGATGTTGAAATACTTTTATTGTCTACAAAACGAGTTTGTTGGGTCTTCTTTCATCATTTGATACAAATTCTGATAAATCCGAAGAGGAAGAAGGGTTGGATTGATGCTTTATAATTCTTGTATGTAGCCAGTTATACGACTCGTATAGATAAATGAAAAATGTACATCCCCGATTGAAAAGCGTAGTTCATCAGATGTGCCTCATACTTGATACATTCACTTGACTATGTTGTGTTATAATGCAATAAACAATTTCCAAATTTATACAGATATTGATCCTTTATTTAAATATATTATACCTAAAACCCATAAGATTTGAGTTGTGTTTGAAATGAATGTGAATTACAGTATACTGCACAGTAGTGTGTAGGTTTATTTTTAACACTTTATTATTTTCGACATTTTAGGTACTAAAATGAAATACAGAACTTTCATAAAATCAATCTTTTATCCATTTCTACGTCTATCATAGCCTTACACTTCCTAAAAAATTTAACTTGCAAATATATATATATATATATATATTTTATTTGACTTATCACAACATTATCGATTTAGGGTAACTAAACAACTGCACCTGTTAGGTCAGAAACAAAACACTGTGCTCCATTCACCCACTCTCATCAATTTCGCATCAAATTTAAACAAAAATACAGTGATTAATTATACTGACAAAGTTTTCTTTTGAAGATTTCCTTGTCTTTTAAATCAGTCGTTGAGTATTTCTTAATACAACCTGGACACATTTTAATTCAAATCATAGATAAAAAGTGGATCAAAATTCAGTATCAACTCTTGGAAACTTTTCATATTGTGACAGTGAGTTGGCAGCTCAATCAGAGAGAATTTGGCACCAACCGCTGAACTCACATTGTAAATGGAAAGAGTCCTTATATACGAAATAGTCTTTAAAATACACTTGTCATATCCAAAGCACTACACTGCAGATTGAGGCAAAAATCATTTTATCATCCTGACAGCAACGGTCAGAACTCATAAACTTCGGAAAAAGCATTTTCTGTGCGTCAAGAACTCAATAAACGAAAACCACGTATTTGTTTCCATTTTATACGTGAATATTTGAAAAAAAGTCAGTAGAATGCACACAAAAATACTGACTCTTTGAAATTGTTCGTTTTGTGGTTGCCGCTTCATAATCCTGTGATCTCTACTCACAAATTATTAGCCGTGTTGTATCGTTATTCAAATATATTTTCATGTAACGTATCGTTCCAGCAGTAGTGCATGTAGATGATTGCAAGTGATTACCCAGCATCATATATTTTGGGTTTCTCAGAATAATTAAGTCAAACAACAGGTGACTGACTTTATGCATATTTCCCACTTGTTCTAAATATGAGAAAAACCTAGAAAAAGAAAAGAGTTATAATACAGAAGTGTATAGCTTCCCATACCTTGATACGTTTTCGTCTCTAAACATTGTTGATTCGCGTAAGAACATATTGAAGAAAGGTTAGTTATGAGCGGTAGTGAATAATTAGATCCTACTTACTCAATGTGTTCTAAATGAAAACAAGAACAGTTCTATGCTAAAATGAGTCCTTTTGTATTAAAATATTTCAAGGTTCCATTAGTATTTATAATCCAATTTGTTAGAATGGTTAGTTTCAACGTGAATGTTTAAATTATAATTGCTGAATATCCTACATCCACTTTTGTGTAATTTTGTTCTGAATCTTTTGATGTAAATAGAAGCTTCATATATCTGCTGACTAATAAAAATTTTCAATTGGTAGTTTCGTAATTCAATTAACATGTTATTTAGTAATGTCCAATATTTGCTTGTCCTGATGATCCTCTATACTTAAAAGGATACATAACAATATTATCCGTTTGGCGGGCTCTTTCAACAGTATTAATGGAAATTATCTGCTGCGCATATATATATATATATATACGGAACACTAGTAAAGCAAAGGTTGCATTCGAATTTAGTAGAACAAGTCACATAATTACTCTCGCTAATATGATTACAATAACCAGCCACAAATGAAATACTGACATACATAGGAACGGTACACACAGTCTATAGAGAAACTGATAAAAATGCATTACCGCATTCCAAAATGTGGCAGTTTAGATTTCATGCCAGTGGAATATCCTGCCGTATATTCAGTGCTGAAACTGAAAAGTGTTTCCGTGGTAAATCTGAAGCTGAGTCAATAACATATACTTACAGAATTAATTCTATCTAGTTATGAAAAATTTTGAAAATTTTATGAAAACTCAGTTCCGATCTTATGTTTTTTTTTTTCAAAATAATCATCCCCACTTAGTGTCTTAGAGAATTTTACGCAGTAAATATGTCTTATCCCATCTTTCAGTAAGTAACATGACGAAGGAGCTTGGTCATTGGAGAGCAGGAAGAGAAGAAGGATTTTTGACTGTTTTACGCTTCTTTGATTCGAAGTCATTTTAGGGAGTGGCTTGGGTGGAAGAAACGCGGCCAGTGATTTTGTGAAACCATACAGAAATTAGGATGGCAAGATCGGCGATCAAAGCTGCATCCTCCCGAATGTCGGACCAGATTGTTGACCACTCACCAGTCACGTTTGTTACGTGGACGAATAAAGTGGTCAATATGTATAAGCACGCACTGACAATGAGCACCAGCGGTACTGCGCGAAAAATTACGACTACATGCAACGCCAGAGATTTCTGTAACCATATAAATTACTATTAGATTTAAAGTTTAATGAAGTTTAGAAGGTTTTCCTCTGCATGTAAGATGGTGAATGATTGGATTAAATTAAAATGACAATTGCTGAATAATTTACGCAGTGAAGTAAATCTCCCTTTAATATAGAAGTACGTCTGGAATGAAATTTTCACCGGAGCAAATGTCCCATGACAATTCATATTAATAATTTAATACGGCCCATGCACGCGCGCCAAGGCCGTCTGCATCTCTCTGACGGAAGGCAACTCCCGTGCGTCATTTATTTCCGGCGAAAAATAAAGAACTACACTTTTTAAATTGATCTCGTATATATGGTAATTCGAGCTGAATCGTTTTAGGTTACCAATTCTTCTTTTACACTATGAACGGAGAGCTGCTGAAATTGACCAACTCTTCTGAAATTGCGGCGAATAAACTCTTTATTGTAATGTTTGTGTTCGTTGCTACTCGTAAAACACTCCGGGCTACTCTAAATGTTAGAAGGAGGAACATTCTGTTGGTTAGTGACAAGCTCACAGCTTCTAAGAGGCGAAGTGCATTTAACGTAAATCAGACCTATTCTTCATCCAGATAATTAAAACAACAACAACCGTTTGGCGTGCATTAAAATTCGAGTTGCTGCTCCATTAACTTGGTGGGGGTGTTCCGGCACAACCACAGTGGAATATTAACTGTCTCATTTCAGCGAACACGGTAGTCGAAGCAGGGCTGGCTGAAATCTGTTGTGCACTTCTGTAAAGAAAATGACAGTTTTAAAAATATTCTCTCTACTTAATATATTTATATAAATTTACAGCCAACCTAAAATGTCGACTAAGTCTCTTCCAAGTTATGAATACTGCATGCAAAGCAAAGTTAAATATTATAGAAAGGCGTAAAATTCAATCAACTATGCTCTGCACTGGTACTGTCATTAAGTTTAATTTGTCTGATGATGACTTTTGTCAGATGAACTTGTTAAGTTAAACATTTCGTCACCACTACTGGCCACTTCTTGAAATCTTTGGACATGCCACAAATAGGATTATTGTCTACGAACGTAAGGAAATCACCGAAATGCGGCTGTGCAGATTTTTTAAAACCACACTATCAAACGCTTCAATTTCATTCCAAAATTGTTGTGAACGTGTTTAATCTGTCACGTGTGTTTACGGCATTTCTGAATCGTAATGTTTACTATTCGTAGGCCTATTCTATTATATCTATTTTTAATAAAAACATTGAGTATTATATCATGCAATCTGCCTGATCCTTATTCTATCCACATGTATCATTGGAAATTCCTATCATTATTTTAAAATATTTTAGTTCTAAAAGGGGTCTACCCTGTTGGGTCAGTTAGCGGAGATGATATACGTAAGACTGTGCACCAGATTCCTGGCTAGATCCCTTTCCTCTTCGCAGAGCGTATGGAGCGAAGGCATACGCCTCTGTTGACGGTGATTCTTCCTTCGGATGGGGACATTAAGCACGGAGACCTCGTCGATGTTTATCGAAGTAGCAGAATTGCACTGGTCGATACCTGATCAGATCCTGTCCCTTCCTTCATCATTTCATTCATTCATTATGATAACAACGCACTGCACAGAAAACAAACCAATTACACTCATCCACTTAGTTACATAAACTTCCATGACTGAGGAAGGGAACGGAAAGCCAACCCGGTTAAATTTACCAAGACACTCCCTTAAGAGCGAAACTGTCTCCAGGGCATCGCCCAAGCCTGGGTCTGTCGGTATGGCGAGCATCATCTTCAGTTCTAAGATTTTTACTGATGAAATAAATCATCACCATCATTGGTGACGTTTCCGCTTTTACGGGTCGTCCAGCACAACCTCTTGCAATTCTGGCGGTCATTCCACGATTTTTCCTCTACTACTTGTCTCCAAACAGCTCCGTTAGCCTCTGCGTCTTTCTTAATTTGGCCCACCCATGTTGCCAGATGTCTTCCGATCCTCACCTCCTTCCCCAGCCACTGCAGTTTTTTCTTATTAATCTCTCTTCCAATGCTTCATCTTCTAGTCACTCCCTGATGTTTACATTTCTGATTATGTCTCTCCTCGAGACATTCTCTATCCCTCTCAGAAACCTAATCTCTGCCGCCGGTAATCTGCTAATATCTCTCTTTGTCGAAGTCCACCTTTCAGAGCCACATGTCAGTACTGGCTGGTAATATACATTATACAGCAAAGTTTTGTCTTCCTTCCCCGTATTCCACATCCAGATTACATCCTTTATCTGATGGTACAATTGTCCACTCTTCCATATTGTCTGCCCTATTTCTTCCTCCATCTTTCCGTTGGTAGTTACCGTGCTTTCCAGATACACAAACCATTCTACCCATTCCGATTTCATATCGTCCAGTAACACTTCCTTTGATGGTCCTGTGTTTCTTGCTATTCTCTTTATCTTGTTTTTTTTTTCTACAATCATCCCTAAACCATGTTTACCAGTTCTCCTCCACCATTTCCCTAATTCTCTTTCCAGAGCCCGTTCTGTCTCCTCATGTAATTATGTCACCAACATATACTATCACCTTTAGCTCTGCTGGGTCTCTGTAGTGCTGGATTTCCTTGATGATTACATCTAATACCACATTGAACGGGACATTTCCTTGTCTGACTCACCTTTCCACAGGAAAGCATTCTGAGTGTCTGTTATCTATGCAGACGCAATTTATCATACTTCTCATTGACGTTCCTAATTAGTTCGACGAATCCTTCATCTATTCCTCCATTTTTTAATCTTGACCACATGCTTTCCCGTAATACTTGCCGATGGAATAAAACACATAGTTACTTAGAAATAAGTTTTTAATTCTCTTTTTTATTTGCTCTACGGTCGTCTGAAACGTGACTAGATTATATGAATGAATCTTTTATTTGTTTGTTGTAATTGAGAATATAAAGATTGTACTGAGTGCAATTTCCATTCATAAACAATTTTTTGTGCTTTACTCAAGCCGGTGACCCCATTAGTTTTTCTGCCGAGAACTGAGTGTTAAGGAATCGTTCGTTCCCAAGCAAATCTCCAACTTATTAAACAAGCCTGTGGATTATTAGTTTTGTAGTTGTTATTATTTGGACTTTTACTCTATGAATTTGGAATTATTTATTTTACTAACAAACCTGAATGTTATTGTGAGATTAATATTGCTTCTATCTACTTATGCTTTAATACTGGTGGAGAAAGTATTGTTTGAACTTTTTACACACAGAAAAAATAGATGGGTTGGGCAAATTAATGTGCAAGAATTTAAAATTACGTCTGAGATTCAAGCTTTAAGTAACTACTCTTTGTGTTTAAATTTGATTCGTTTCCATTGCCATGAGACCTTTAATTTATTTCATTGTATGTATATGAAAAATAAGGTTAAAAATTGTTTCGTAAGCCATAAATTTTCGAATGTGGTAATATGAAGTTATCTTACAGAAATGGCATCAAAATAACAATTGAAATCTTAAAAATAGAATTTTGTAACAGTACATAGTAACAGTTCTGTTAAAATTTGTCCATAATACACCTTTGCACCTCTACACGATAGTGCCCGCCAAATAGACAGCTGCCGCACTGCCTACCCTTTGTGGAAGCAATCTGGGCAATATTTGTACCGTAATCTTAGCAAACGCAGTCAGTTTTCTGTTTCGTTTCTATTTAATTTTTACATGTATTGCACTCACTCACTTACTGATAATTATCAAAATTCTAAAGTACTTCCCATCGTTATAGAAAGCTGAACTTTTTGAAAAAGTCTAAAACTGATGAATTTCCGTATATTTACGTCTTACCTACCCAACGTGAAATCGATTTCAACCTTAGTATCTCTGAATGCCTTAGAATTTATCATAGTTGGAGCTTTCTAAAAATATCTAATGCATTAAACTTTTCTTCGCTTCTCTTCTTGCTCTTGAAATTAGTGAAATTCAAAGTTTTCAACCGACTGCGATTCTCTTTCATCATAACTTCACTTTACTTCCCGTGGTCCTAGAAACATACATGTTTTCATCCCCAAATCATAAGAAAAGTACAATATTGGTGATTTCCCTTCCATTTATCCAACGATAACCTTAAACGTGATACAGTTAGCGGCATATTTATACGTTAATTGCTTTGCTCCGGATGACGCTATATGTCTCAAATTTGTGTTATGCACAGAGATCAGCATGCTTAGCAAACTCATTAAATACAACTTTGTTTCTGTGCTTAGTTTAAAAGTTATTGGCACACCGTCTACTCGGATGAAGGCAGTAGCGCAGCCACGGTATAGATTGCCAGAACGAATTGGACGCGAGCCCACTGGTTGATCTAGCGGGCACGTTGTAGAGAGTAACAGCTAGTCTATAAAATATGCGGTATTAGCCGAAATATTGGAACATACGGTTGACAGAGAGTTGTTAATGAGTACCTTAAAGTCAGAAAAGAAAGATGACTCAGAAAATAAGTTACCGGCCTTAAAATAATAATAATAATAATAATAATAATCTCCTGTGATCGTATTGACTGAGTGAACAGAGTTGACATTAAAAGTTTTCAGCAAAGATAATTTCATTTCTCAAACATCAGAGATTGTAACTGCATAGTCTGAGGTCGTAGATTCAAGAAGCAAGAAGCTCTCGTAAGTTTATTACATTAAAAAATTTACGTAGTTTTCTTGTGTGCAATTCGCATTGTCATATATGCGGTTAAAAGACTGAAAAATCTGAATTTAAGGAATGAACCGATACATGCGATAATTCTTTTTTACGAAATACGACGTATCAATATCTAGTTGGTATGGCATGTTTGGTATTTCACGCCATACGTTCAGAATTTTCACTTACTGCTCCGGCGTTATGTAACATTGAAGCATAATACATTGCAAACGATTCAATTCAGATTATAAGCTTTAAAACGGTGAAGCCCCTCAGAAATCTTATCAATAATGTTTGAGATTTCTAGAACAAGTAGGCCTATATCTGGGTTTTGTTTTACATATATATATTATGACTGTCCTATCAGTTGCATATCGTACAATTCTACCATCGTTCATGGTTGTAAAAGGAAGAAAACTACAACAAAAAACTCTTATCCCCGAGAGCGTATCGTATCAGTGACTGGTTCACTGGGCCAGAATGTTACTCTTGAGCTCTGCGGTTTAGCCAACAGAAGAAACGCTGCCAACCTGTAATCTTTCTTCAAAGCAGCTAAGATGGAGGTACTCATCAATTTACCTCGTGGCGCATGCATATTGGGCCGGGAATGATCCGGCACAAGTAACTTAAAATACTGCCACCTTCTTCGTTCCTGCTAATCTAATTATAGTTTTAGGCCAAAATTCATCTGGGAGACATGTGTCGTTGAACCAGATTACTGCCAGAGACATATACATTTCAAAATAGTTTCCTAAAATTGAATATATTATCAACAAAGATGGCAACACACTTACCTCATGAAATCTCTTCCTTGGTAACAATGAGACATTACAAAAGAGGTTGAGGTATATGTTTTTATATCAGGAGTGGTATGGTCCTACCATAGAATCGGAAGCCACGTTGTCATAATCCTAATAGCGCCCATCATGTCTTAGCTCCTGAAATAACGCGCTATAAAGCTGGCGTCACCACAAGAAGATAAGATTGAAAGAATTTTCTGCTCTCAGACTATAGCAGTACGTACCCACATATAAATTGAATACCTTTCTTGTGGTAGATAACTCTTAAACGACAAATCTCTAGAGTCTTAGCTACCTACGACAAATGAAAATTTCTACCATGGTAAGGCGCACAGTGTTATATAGTGACGCCTCGGCGGCCTAAACGTACCGAGGAACGACAACAACTATATTCCAAGTACTTTCCTAGTGCAGTTGCTTCGTAAAAGCACTTCCTCTTACATCAAGTTATTAGCACATGCTGCAATAAAGGAGGAACTTGTATCGTGCTATGAAAAATTCATGAAATATAGTTCAACCAAGACTCGACAAAAAAAATTCGATATGGGATGCCGCCGTGGATGGTGTTATTAGCTAATACATATTTATTTAGGAATCGTGCTGAACTGGAAACTCAAATCGAATTTATCGGAAGGCACGGTCGATGGTTCCGAATTTGCATGTACACTTCGCAGAGGAACATTAAACGTAATTTATATCCGTAACATCCCGACCAGGAAATGATGTATTTTTTATATTGTTAAAAAAAGCGCATATATTTAAGCCATAGCGACGATTCAAACTTGTGTTGTTTGAATATCCTGACACGCGCGTGCTGCACAGTGTTATAATGAGCAACAGATGAAGAACGCGCACAGGATTTAAACAGGCAACCACGGGACTCGAACTAGTGATACCGTGAAAGGTCGGCGTAATTGACAATTAACAAAAATGTGGACATCAAGGATAGTGAAAGTCTGACCATCTATATTAAACATGGGACATAACCATCTCTGTCTTATGTCGTAACCTTCCGCTAAGTAGTGGAGTAATACTGTTGATTAATTAATTCAAATATTGTGGGTTTCGTTCACTAGGAGGTTTTTCACTTCCACCACTTGTTACACAATATCTTGATGTTCTTCCACAAATCTCAAAAACTTCGCTTGGTCTTCATTACAAACCATCATCATACACAGGAACTTTTCTACAAATATTACAGAGAAAGATTCAAAATTTGCTCTTACGGTGTTGGTTAAGAAATTTATTATACTCTGGCAAGGGTGAAAGACAGTGAATGTCCACAAGTCAGCTTGCAGCTTTTCTCTAACTGAGAATTTTAACAACTGCTATTGGTCCCAATAAGCAATCAACTATTGCCATTTTTTATAACAATCCAAAAGTTATTGATTTTACCGAAATATTTATCTAAAAGTTTCTAAAAACTATATAGATAATTTAAATCTTATCAACATTACTATTAGCTTCATAATGTATTCGAAAAAAAAGTGAAAATGCATTAAAATACGGTAGCTTCGTCTGGCTCTAATAAATATTATTAAATTAAATATTCTTAACTAAAATGGATTAATAACTATTATAAGCACTTATTCCTTACTAAAAAGTATTTTATATTGTAATAAATTCTTACAGTCTGATTATTAATTGAAACTTGAGTAAATGAAATCATACACCTCGCAAACAACAAATCAATTAATTAAAAGACTGGTTTAATCGGGATAGTTCAGTTACAATTTATTTTAAAACTGTATTAGTTTTGTGCCAGTGCTGATCTTACTAATCCATTTATTGGAGCAAGATTTTTCAGACCTAACATTTGCTAAACCGATTGCCTTAAAAATCTTGTTCAGTCAGCATTTAAAGTCGCGTTTTTAGTGCCCTGGAATTTATTATTGGCTGAGCAACTCACTACTGTTTGTACCGTATCGAGGAAGAATATGTCATTTGATACCCCGTTTTGATACTAAGAAAAAAATACTATTTCTTTGGTTTGCACTGAGATACATTCGAAAATAACAACAGTTCTGGCGGTGTCGAGTGTTGATAATAGTTGGCTGTCCTTAACATTAATTTAAATATTAATTTAATTTTATTCTTTTATGTATATACTAGCAGAGTACCCGGTTACTATTTTTAGTCGACCAATGAAAAACATGTGTACCAAGTTTCATAAAATTCGCGCCTGCCATTAACGAAATTAAATCAAACCTAGTTTCACCCGCACTAAGCCCAGAAACAGTTGGGTTGCAATTGATTTACACCTACGCTATTTTTATTCATCTCATGAGAATCACATTTTCCAAGTTTCATTACTTTGGCACCAGCTATTTCCGAAATTAAACTAAACTTTGATTTACTTTCACAGTTCCAAGAATGGGGAAACTTGGATGCTATGATACGGATGTCAAATCTGTTCCGCGCATTTATATTTGTTTGAATAATTTGACATTTCTCGTCATGACTGATGGATTAGTAAAATCAGCAGACGCTTTAAAGTGAGCATTCGCATACTGAATTTCGACTACATTTTAACCAGCATCGTAGTTTTCGCTTTACTAATGCTCCACATCTACGGGTAATGGAACATTAAACGGGAAATTTCAGTGAGTGCATCGGTGTTTACGAGGCACCGCTTTCGGCTGTAAATTGAATGTATCGGCCATTGGCGATACTGCTTCATCGCCACTTACAGCATTAATGCTACGACTCAGTTTATTACCGCGCAAAGTGCGCCAACATTGCTACCAATTGGAGACGTTGTTAGCAAAATTAATTCAATGCGCCAACACACCACTGTTAGAGAACAGTTTTTGGAGGCCGCGAATTGGTACGCGCACTCCAATTGTTCCATTCGATTGAACCATTTTTACATGACACCCAGATTAAAAACCACATTTTCATTTCGTCTATCAGTTTATTAAATGAATCGTTTATTATCAATTCACGAATACTGAGCTTTAATTCATTTAGGCAGGAATTGAAATCAGAACATGATTATTGGACCAATGGCCAAATGTGACCATTTTACTACACTATTGTGAAATGTGGTTCACTGATTTCTACGTCATAGGCCCGGGGACTGATATTTCGACTGCATTAAGAAACCTGTTTCTTTTTAATTTTGATGTTACTCCCCTTAAATAAGCACTGGCACATTCCACTATTAGCACAAACATTTCAGTAATTTTCCTCAATTTTACTCTTTCCCTGCCTTAGTTTCGGGCAGAAATTAGCTACAACTGGAGAAAGACTCCAGTGGCAATAGTTTCTTAGTGAAAGGAAATTTCTCTGCGCTCACAGTAAATTATCGTATTCTTTATCTGTGTAACATGCGCCATTTAAAAAAAATTGATAAGTATCTCCATTGAAACATAGTAACGCATTTATGCCCATCTCTAATTTAGTTGGTTACCTTACAGTCCGACCATGTGTTCTATAACACCCCCGGAAGTTCAGTTGGCCCTTGGTCTAATCCTGATTCCGTCAAAAGGGTCAGTTATATAACGGTTTTTAGTCAGTTTTCCACAATCAAATAGGCGAATGCTGTGTTAGTAATAACCCTCTTCCCTTAAAGTTACACGCAGTTACAATTTATTAACTATTTTACGCATCTGTTTCTATTATCATTAGACCTAGTTTGTCATTTGCATATGATTTAATAGTTCTTTTCGTCTAGTAAAAATTGCTACCTGCAACTAACCTCCCACCCATCAAAAAAATATATTTTTTTCTTCATCATCAAACATAATGTACAATTTACAACTCATTTCTTGTTACCAGGTAGGGCATTAGTTACTAAATAGGTGAATTGGGTGGCAATTGAAACTTCTATCACTAAGCGTCAGAACAACCTTTCGGATAAATAAGAACGCAGTTTCTCTCGGCATTGAGAATATATGAAATGATCTCCGGTGACTAGCCGAGTTAAACAAGTGTTATAATTACACGATATTTCGGCGATCTCCGAAATTCGTGTAATTGTAACACCTCTTTAACTCTGCTAGCCACCCGAGAACATTTCATATAACCTTTCGGATATTACGACCAATAAAATACTTTAGTTTTTTACTTTATCCCCTATCGCCCGTCTTCTCCCTGGACTATTATTTGAAAACTAACATTACAAATGATGGCAAAAACAATAACGATTTTATAATCAGAAGCATATTCGAACTAGTTAGAAGCATTCTCAAAAGATAAATCTTTTAGTTTAAAACATTGATTTATGACATGAAAACAACTTTCTAATATTGTATATTTGCAACATAATACTTTAAGTGGAAGTTTGAAAATTGAAGCATTAGTAACGTGGTATTATAGAAGGATGTTAAAAATTATTTGGATGGATAATGTATGAATTATAACGATGGGAGGAAAGGAAAAGGAGAACAGCATGGGAGGTATCATTTTTATACATGGGAAATTTGGTACTTTGTTATTGGAGGGAACAGTCAATGGTAAAAATAGTAAAAAAAAGTTAATGGTTAGAATACATGAAACATATAACTGTGATCATATGTTGTAATAGATATTTTGAGTTCAAGAGATAAGCTCAGGGTAAAAAGAGATGAAAGTTGTCGTAAAAACTGATGATAGAGGAAAATATGGTTCGTTTTTAGGATTCTACACCTGCCTCAGTGGTTTCTGCAATAAGAATTTCAAATTTCAAATTTCAAAGAGGTTCAGGTGGTCTCACAGGATGATAAACTTGCTTACTTTGGCCTCTTGTGTTGCAGGATGATCGCCGTCACCACGCAGCCGTTTAGAGTGCTGTTTCTGATGCTGCTGTGCCGACGGGTCTCTGTTTTGGTGAGTCCTATGCGTGACTTCTACTAAGCACACGTAGCCTCCTCATTTTTTATTTATTTTGTCTCTCAAGCCACAAAAATTTAAACACATTCATACTTTTTCATATATATATTTATCCACTAATATGCATTTCTTTGTAGAATTAAATACTAATGTTACCTTGTATCAAAGATGATATATTGTTTTGAGTTTCGATAGAATTCACATTTTTTTCGGTTAATGGCTCAGAATAATGTCATTCTGATTGCAATTGATGCCTCCGATAAACTAGTAAAGCTGTAAAATATTATAACGTTCTTAAAACATCGTTCATAACAGTTTTAATCTACTAAAAAAAACTGGTAAATATTTCCAGTTAACGAATCATATCTTTCCAAATAATATTGGACAAAGGATCATTATTTAAGAATTAGCTAAATACTACCCATCGACATCTAAATTGTTAATATACAAGCACTCAAATAATTATACCCATTTAGATCAACGAAGAATGATTAAAAATATGGATATTTCAAATTTACTTTATTAAATTTCACAGTAAACTGTAACTAAAATATTAATCATTTGAATTATTTTAAGTTTTTATTTACCAATCTTTTTTCAGGGTAGATTAAGCGTAAATCTATTTAAACTCAGAAACTGGTCAGCATAAAATGTTATCTATTAATCGAGTTGTAGCCGATTCATGAAAAGCTTTTAGCGCAATTGTAAACTTTACGTTTAAATTTACATTTTAAACACGGTGTTTGATTAACGCATTTGAATGTCGGTGTTCACTTTTTGTATTGTACTGTACTGTAATGAGAATAATGCAAATGATGCTGTGTGTATTGTTTTATCACAGAAGCCAAGCAAATAAATACAAGAAATAAGTTCAAATCAATAAAGAAAATAATACTTCCAAAAGGAAGTTGTTAGTTTCTATACTTCAGGAATGACTGCTGTCATTCGAAACCGCACGGAATATTTGTAATTCGAAACACCAATCTGAACAAGGTAATACCATTCACATTAATGTCTTGATCTATATAGCCACATTAATCTACCCCAAATAAAAATGTGAAGAAGTGAGGTTCTTCTTCAATAACTGGCTTACTCTATAGTTCCATATGTTCGGTAAGTTAGACTTTTGCCTTTCAGCAACAAACCATTATTGGTTTTCCATTCTACGCACCTTTTTAATGATTAAGATCCTTTTTTAGTTTCTTCAAAAGCGTGAAGATGTTAATATTGATCATAACTTATGCGTGAAAAGCATCTGATCTCATTATTTGTGACTTACAGAGCAACGAATGCAGATTAATAATTTTCTATGACATTATTACGATATTCTCCTTGCTACAACCTTCCTCTGTAAATACCGTCCTCGAGTTTTCGTTCTGAATAGCTATATATTCACCAGTATAATGCTTTCGTCTAACAAGAATCAAACAACGAATTTCCTATCATCGACAACGCATTTAAACTAAAAGTTTTCGCGATAGATTAATTATTATACATTCACAGCTGGTCCAGGTTATAAAGATGGGGGAATGGAACCATTTGAAACTATTCAAATGTCTGATGAAACACTCTCATTACTATCAAATAAGGACTGTTTTCAGGTCACTATTTTCTATAGGATTTTTAAGTAGTGAGCTACTTGTAAAAGTTTAAGTCAGGTATATGAGTCGCAGGTGAATTCCAGGAATCTCAACACATTCTGAATTTTCACGAATGATTACTTCTGCACGTTCTATCTGTGAAAAGATCATTTTCGCCCAGTCCCTCTAAAGCAGTTAACTAAATATTCAACGTAATGCATTTTCACACAAGAAAATTTTGAAATAAAATATGGCAACCTCTTTAGTTTAGATCACGATGAAGCTGCATTATTTTAATAGTTTTTTTTTTAATGGACTGTGATGATTTGATAACTGGACTCAAGAAGAAGAACACGAAGTAAATAAGTCTGCTGCAGTTCCTATTGGTTTCTAGGCAAGACTTTGTTGTTATGTTGAAACTTTGAATAACAGTATTTAAGGTAGTATTATGGCGAAATCGAAGATGTTATCGTTAGATTTACACTAAATTTCAATTTCGCAAAAAGTATCTATGTATTGATAGTAGCTTCAATTTAGATTGCTAATTGTTCCAAAACTACAAATCCGTTTTGAAAATTTGATGACTGAAAATTCATTACGCTTTGAATAATAATATATATATCACATTTTTTGAAAAAAAAAGAGGTGTATAAGGTATTCTGCTCATTATTTGCAGGTGGCTTACTTTAGATTTTTTTCAATAAAAATAATATGTACATATTTCCCATTCAGTTAACTAGTTCTTTTGTTCAATCACTGACACTTATTACAGTTAAACGAATGTCCACGTAGTCTACTTGAGAGGCGCTGGTCGCGTGCCTTTGCGTTCGCAGTTTCGCCGTCCCCCGAGGCTGCCCCCGACCCATCACCACGATTCTTCCTCTAACGAGGCCATTCGAGACGCCTCGTGGACTTTAATTGCCGCCCGGCCTCAAATCACCCCCCTTCCCTACCAGTAGTACATGGGCAGTTGGGCACGGGACAACACAAACTCTGCCTAAGGGATCTTCAACCCTGGAAGAATTGCCTCGTAAACATCTGGAGACATATTCTGGGTACTGCACAACTTTCTCCACCTACCCGAAAGTGGTACTAACCTGTTGAAATTGGGTTTAGCTGCTTCAATATACTATCCTCTTCAGCTCCCTACACTCCTTTTTAAGGAAAAGCCGCAATGAAGTAAATTAAAAATTCTGAAATATTACAATGTCGCACAGATATCACATGCCGCTGGGCAGCAAAACTAATTAAAATCTCATGAAATGTTGGTTAATTCCTTTTTGTGATGTTTCCTTGGCGTTTCAGCTATCCTCCGTTGTAAAAAGTCAGGCAATATTTACAAATGGAAATATATGCATACATCCGCTATGTTATATCGATAAGAACAAATACAGTATTTCCGCGATATCTGCCACCGAACAAAATTATTGAAAAAAATTCTCTAGGCCCAGCACAACATCTGTGGCTAAACGAAACTGTTTAGGTACCGATAATTTTTGTGTCATTTTTGCAGTGCTGTTGGCATTTTTCTATTGCACGGCTTTTCATATTTAGGCATTTTTAATTTAATTTTAGGTGACTATAATTTAAAAAAAAAATGAGTGGGGAACGTGGAAAGGACATTATATAGACGCAGTTAAACCAAATTTCAACCGGTTAGTACCGTTTTGGGGTAGGTAGAGATAGTCGTGCATTCTCCATATTCTCTGCTAACGCAGAGGCTTTTTCTTTTGGCAACTACTGTGCATTGTAGACCTCACCTTTCCATTGGTTTTGATTTTCGCAGAAATAGTAATGTAGTAAATTACTTTAGATGAAAAATAACCAGCTAATCTCTGATCTGTTTGTGTTAAGACAGAACATCAAGCATAGTTTGCTTGTCTAGTAGAGGTAATTAGAAATAATAAGTTTCTGCAATCAAATTGGTTGTAAGACAGTGAAATAAATTAATTAAACAAAGGAGTCTTGACGAATTATTCCTCTCACCGTCTTAACACTGATTTCTTCTGAGACTATAGGATCTGTCACAGTATGACATTATTGCAAAGTATCTTTCACAATACCTCACATTCTCACGGTCCGTATTTTTTTTTTAAATCTTTCTTATTGCCTGCTCCAGATGCAGAATATGATCACGTGGTTTAACAATGATTAAACGAACAATTTTTTTTTCTTCTTCTAATGTCTTGTCGGATCAAATTTGAAGACCAATGCGGAATTTTTATATTAATCACCAGATAAAAACAAATACAAACAAAACAAAATGAGTGATTGTCCACAAACTGGTGCCCTATCCAAGCACATCACATCAAATTGCTGTCTTAGCGGCAATCCAAAAATATTCCTTGCAACCTCTAAATAAGTGTCAATTAACAAACAAAAAAAATGGCATTACATTACAAACAAATGAAATGTTGTTGAGAACATAGATTTCATATAGACCCTATAGGAACACATTCACCACCAAAAAGGTCACGGTTTCATATCCAATTCCTCTGTCCGATTTAAAATAAAACGTCCTACTTAGATGTCTTTCTAGGACTAAGTCAAAATGTAAGTGCTCTTGATACGCTGTTATGTTGCGCATGGCACCGGCTTCTCTCATTGGAACAAATACATTTCATTTGGTTAAAAGACCATCTGTTCCTCCTTTACTCGTTCTCTTCCTGGCTTATCGTTTGTTCACATATATTTTGTTCAAACCAACTACTCTTACTTTGGAAGCTATTGCAAATAAATACTCTTTGACTACCAAGGCTATTCCGACCAGACTACACTTCAACTGTATGCTGTGATACTAAAAGATCACCAATGTTAATTTTTACTGTTTCAAATTTGGACTGGCCTACAGCAAATCTGACTTGTCCTGTTTTGATCCACTAAAATTTCGAGAGTTTGTCAGGTATGCCTTGCAGTCGTCTAGAAATTCTATATGATCTAATGTCCTCTTATCTTGTTTATGAATTAAAAGCGAAGCGGGATTTGCCAAAGAAGTTCCTTGATAATTAATATACACTTCATTCGTATTATTCCTATTGCTAACTATGCAACCCATGATTAGTTTCTTTTGAGGTAAAAATCATGAAGTTTGGGGAATGAATATATCTGAGTGAGCATTATACGAGGGATTATCAGAAACTATGATTACAAAGCCTGCAGAGAAACGTGTATATTTTATTTCATACAACCAATACAGCCAACAGACAGTACATACAATAGGTTATTTCTATCCATAGTCTCCATATTGGTTTAGGCACGTACCGCTTTGTGAGATGAGTTTGAATATTCGCTCCTAGCCAATAATGATAATAATAATAATAATAATAAAATACTGAAATTGATGGCACTTAGATATAGACCCGTAGTGTGCATGTTCCTTGACTTTAAGAAAGCATATGACTCAATTGATAGGCAATCCTTATTTACTATCTTAAAAGAAAGGAATTTAGATGACAAAACGAGAAGATTGATAGAACAGACACTAACCGAAATCACATCCAAAGTTAAATTGATGGAAGATATATTTGAACCATTCGAAATTAGAACAGGAGTAAGACAGGGAAATGGATTTTCACCTCTATTCTACAATATTGTACTAGATAAAGTAATGACAGAATCGGAAAAAACAGCTGAAAGCAGAAAATTTGTGGGGACCCATAAAAATCGGAACAAAAGTACTATACGTATCATATCTGGCATTTCCTAGCAATCATCACAGACAAAGAAGAAGTGGCCATCAGGCATATAGAATGCGCAGAAAATACAGGATTCCAAATTTCATTTCGAAAAACAGAATTCATAGGGAACAAAATAGAAACGCAAAAACTAAGGACAAAATATGTGAAATCAACAGGGTAAAACAGTTTAAATATCTAGGCGAAATCATAGAACCAACAGGACTAGAAGGGAGAGCACAGGAAGCAAGAGTACAGAAAATGAAGAAAACAATGGGGTTAGTACAAAATATCTACTACAAAAAAATGTATTTCACCAAGATGAGACATTATAACACCGTAATTAAGACAGTTAAGACAGCAGTTACATACGCAAGTGAAACATTAGCAATGCACACAAAAAAGGTAACAGAACAAATCAAGAAAGAAGAAAGAAAAATTATCATTAAAATCCTGGGACCCAGAGTGAATGAAGATGCACAGTATAGACTTCAAACTACAAAAACTAGAAGAGAAAATATCAAACACAGAATCAGAAATGAGAGAAAAAAGGCTGAAATTTTATGTACGTCTGAGTAGACTTTGGAAGGAAAGAATCTCAAGACAAAATTTAGCATACACACAAACAGTAAAAACAACAGCCTCATGGATGAAGGAGGTGGAGAAAGACCTAAATTCAGCAGGTATTGCTAAGGGAGACGTCACAGACCGAGAGATTTTTAATAAGAAAGTGAATTCATGGGAAGTTATTTCCGAGGAAAAAAAAGGAAAAATCTAAACGTGTCTGGACTGCTGAAGAAAACAAAACTGTCAGTGAAAGAATGAAAAAATTTTGCTCCGACAAGAAGAACATCTTAAAGAGGAACTGAACGCATCCTGTCAGAATTGCTTATCGTTCTCCGTTATGGGGACATACGAAAGTAATAATAATAATAAAATCCTGTTCTCGCGTATTCAGCCACGTTGTCTGATTCGAATCTTTAGTTTCTTAGGTGCCCTTGAAGAGAGGAGAAAGATTAAAGTCTTCTGGAAGGAGGTCCGGACTGTAGGGAGGGTGGTGATTCCGTGCTGGATAGGCCCATGCGATCCATGTTAGTTACGTTTTCTTTACCGGCCGCAAACTTTCGACACCATCCTGCGACATGTTGACGAGACATTAGAGTTTCTCCGTAAACCTCTATCACGTACCGGTAAATTTCAACCGCGGTAAAATGTTTCGCCCCCAGAAATCGAATAACTGGGTGGCTGAAACTCTGTGCAGTTACGAACAGCATGTCTTAGAATTGTCGCACACTACTAATTTCCCTACAACGGACGACACCCCAGGAATATCGGATTTGTAACTTTTGTTTCTTGTCACCCCTTGTATTATTAACATGTAACTTTCATCAATTAAGCATAGTGAAATAACAAAAAATCTTCACTTGTTTGCAGCCGGATTTTATTACAAGATGACAAGCTTTCGGTCACTATCTCAGTAGCCATCTTCAGGTCGATAACAGTAGCGGCGATCTTGCGTTTACGAAAGCCAAGCGTTTACTGGTGTCGCCTAGCAACCTCATGACGCTAGCAGTCTTGCTTCGCTGTGATTGGTCGAGGCGGCGGTCACCCATCCAAGCGCTCACCACGCTCACAATTGCTTAACTACCGGAGCTTAGCAGTACCGGTCACCCATCCAAGCTCTTACCACTCTCAGCATTGCTTAACTGCCCGAGTCTAGCCGGCTGTCCACACTCCACCGGATCGCCGGCAACCAGGGAACGTGGGCCGCACAGTATAGATAACCCTGGTTTCCAAGCGTTGCTCAGCAAATAACCCATGTCACAGTTAACCAGGTTGTCATGTAACCGTATTTCTATAGCTTCTTTAACCACGGACTCCCAAAAGAACGAACATTTAGTCAACACCTTCACGTTGTCAAAGTCCATTCTGTGGCCATTTTCAATAACATGTTGAGCAACAGCAGATTTTTCCATCTGAAAAAGCCGAATGTAGCGTTGATGTTCCGCCACACGGGCCTTGATTGTGCGTACTGTCTGTCCAATGTAAGATTTCCCACATTCACCATGTTGTGAACTCAACACAATTTGTCAGTGTTCTTCAAAAGATGCACCTTTCGGAGACTGATGTTATGGTCAGCTTTGATGTAGTCTCACTTTTTACTAGAGTTCCACTGAGAGACACTTTGCAGCTGCTACGAAATCTTTTTGAATCTAGCATTGTTGATCTTTTTGAGTTGGTCCTTACATCCACTTACTTTACGTACGGTGGAGATTTCTATGAACAGACGGATGGTGTGGCAATGGGGTCACCTTTGTCTCCTGTTGTTGCTGATCTGTTTATGGAGCATTTTGAGAGTATAGCAATAGAAAGGTCTGTTCTTAAGCCGGCATGTTTCTTCCGATATGTGGATGATACATTTGTTGTTTGGCCCCATGGGATCATCAGTCTAAATGAATTTCTGGACCATCTAAATGGAATTCACCCAAACATACGTTTCACGATGGAACTGGAAGAGAATGGTAGCTTGCCTTTTTTGGACATTCTTATTCGGCGAAAACCAGATGGGACTCTTTCTCATAGTGTGTATAGAAAACCTACCCATACGGACCGTTACTTACATGCCGGAAGCTTCCACCACCCGGCTCAGAAAAATGCGGTATTGTACACACTGGTGCATAGAGCGAAAGAAATCTCTGATGCTGACAGTCTGCCGACGGAACTGGAACATCTCCGTACTACATTCAGGAGAAATGGATATTGTAACGGACAAATAGAAAGGGCACTACAAAAAACGCCAAACAAACAGCCAATTGAACCTAAAGAACGGTATAAAGATCTGGCATATATCCCATTTGCTGGTAACATATCCGGGAAAATAGGCAGGATACTAGATCGACATGGTATTAAGAGCATATTTCGTCCTCCTGCCAAAATACGTGACTTATTACGTTCTGTGAAGGATGACTTGGGGCTGAAGACACCGGGGGTGTATAGTATACACTGTGAATGTGGGAAATCTTACATTGGACAGACAGTACGCACAATCAAGGCCCGTGTGGCGGAACATCAACGCTACATTCGGCTTTTTCAGATGGAAAAATCTGCTGTTGCTCAACATGTTATTGAAAATGGCCACAGAATGGACTTTGACAACGTGAAGGTGTTGACTAAATGTTCGTTCTTTTGGGAGTCCGTGGTTAAAGAAGCTATAGAAATACGGTTACATGACAACCTGGTTAACCGTGACATGGGTTATTTGCTGAGCAACGCTTGGAAACCAGGGTTATCTATACTGTGCGGCCCACGTTCACTGGTTGCCGGCGATCCGGTGGAGTGTGGACAGCCGGCTAGACTCGGGCAGTTAAGCAATACTGAGAGTGGTAAGAACTTGGATGGGTGACCGGTACTGCTAAGCTCCGGTAGTTAAGCAATTGTGAGCGTGGTGAGCGCTTGGATGGGTGACCGCCGCCTCGACCAATCACAGCGAAGCAAGACTGCTAGCGTCATGAGGTTGCTAGGCGACACCAGTAAACGCTTGGCTTTCGTAAACGCAAGATCGCCGCTACTGTTATCGACCTGAAGATGGCTACTGAGATAGTGGCCGAAAGCTTGTCATCTTATAATAAAATCCGGCTGCAAACCTGTGAAGATTTTTTGTCATTTATTCGCCGGGAAAGTCTGCATTCACATAGTGAAATAGTTCTAAGTGAACAGTAGCAAATGATTGCCTTCGACATTCCTTCCTGATCTGATTTAAGAGTAGTTACTTCACTTTAGGTTTGATGTACTTCTTTAAAATTTTGTGCAACCATTTATTTAAACCTTAACTTCCATTTTTTTTTGCGTGGAATTTTAAAAATTTAGATAATTTTTAATGGGCTTTGACTTCCTATTAACGCGTTGTAAGAATACGTTTGGATTTATGATAATGTTTTCGTTTCCATCGCAAAATATAAAGAAAAAATAATAGCAAATAGCAACCATTTTAACGATTCGTAAAATAATACTGAAGATACATGACAGAGAACCTGTCCCGATATTGCAACAGACTCTAAAGCTTTGAGCTGATCTAAGTGTCGCCCACTCTTCAAAGCGTCCTTGGACAATCCGCATACGAGACGGAGTATTGTGAATACCGTTCCGTTTTATTCTTCACGATTTTCTACACGGTATCTCTCTCTCGCTAGCTAGAAGCTCACATCCACAAAAAGTTTTTCAACAAATCTGAGGTTCGCCTTTACGCCAATAACATCAAAGATGAGGGTCAACCGACCAGCATTCTGCTGGACTGACCGAGTTTGCGAAATTGCCGCCCAAGACAGGGTGACCCATACCTCCAACTCCAACGACTACAGGACTTGCCACGTGTCTCAAATAGCAATCCTCCAAACGGAAAATTTAATTGAGGTAACCTCTTATTTTAAAGGAACTAGGTTCGGTATAGAGCATCCGTAGCTAATGACCGTTCCTCTGACACTGGATACAGTAGGTACCGTGTATATTTGTTTATAGAGTACTGTATATATTGAAACATAAAAAGAAGTCCCAGTCGCTTAAGTAGACAGAAACTAGTGAAGATGTCTAACTGACCACAGTGTATACATACAATAAAAAATTCATCTCTGCTCTCTCTTCAGAAGAGCAAAATTTTAATCTGCAGAAATACTAATGGTATCTTTATCTGGAGAGACTGTGGCAGAAGAAACGCTCGTAGTGTGAAAATACAGCTTGCAAGAAAAAATACCCAATGTCTTTGAAGGAGTGATTTTTATAATGCAGAGAACTCTTGATTGTGTAAGATTTGTTTTTACCAGACGGTTAGAGGAGGGTTATGGTTTGCTAAAGCACGTATTCATATTTCTTTATTCCTTCCAGCTCCATAGATTTCGTTACATGAGGTTCCGCTTGATTAGTCTTGGCACTACTAATATGGAAGAATAAAATTTTTTTGATAATTCGAATGTGGTGCACAATATTGTGATTTTATCACAATAAAATATATACAAAAGCTCATCGTGGAGGTATCATTTTAAACAGAATTTAAAAACTATCACAGAAATATTACTTCAAAGGAACAAATTAAAATTTGAGCGTTTAACTGACACGGGCGCTGGCAGTGAAATGCGCGAGGCTTTGGAGTATGCATTGTGAACAACAATTGTTTGCGTTCACGAGCGAACATTCAGATGCTGAGCATCTTTCCTCAAAAATACGAAGTCGTTGTTGTTGCTATTTTGAATTTGTTTAAAAAATTTCTTTGAGAGTCACATTCCATCTATGTCACCATAGCCTCGTTCCCGATGTTTTATGATAGATTCCGTTTCGTTATTAATATTCTTGATGCTTTTACACTATCACTACTAAAAAATTTGTGTTACTATTTCAATGCGCGATAACACTCAACCGATCGTTGTGAGTAAACAGTTAACGTTCTGGCCTCGCATTCGGGAGGATGCGGGTTCGAATCCCCGTCTTGGAATCCAAATTAGGTTTTCCATGGTTTACCCACTCCAGGCGAATGCCGGGATGCTTCCTTCAAAAGGCCATGGCCGAATTCCTTCCAGTTCCTTGCCCGCAATCCCATCCCGCCTCTAATGACCTCGACGTCGACGAGGCGTAAAGCCATAAGTAAAAAAAAGAAAGAAAAAAAAAAGATAACACTCACTCTCGCAATAAAGAAAAAAAATACCCTTTTAGGGCTTGAGAATTTTTGGCTTATGATGTTCCTCTACAAATTATGTAGCTTCATTCTTTTGTACAATAGAATTATTTTAGAGTCACCATTTATTAATGCTATTAAAGGGGTAGCCGGGCATTGATTTAGTGCGAAATTTTTAGGTGGAATCTCTTTTGGCTCCACGTACTTTTCACCTTGGGTCAGTTACATTTAATCGTGACTTTTTCTTTTGGACTTGACGTCAATGCAGTGAGGACCAAATAATCAAAGATTTGTTAATTTGTGCACTGTCTCCATAACTGCACGAAACTGGACCGACATTGTTACTTGCGAATAACTGCATGATTAATATTTCCAATTTATAGGTAGACGTTGCATAAATACCAGTTAAACAGTTATTTTAATATTATTTTAATATATATAAGTGTTATCGCCTAGTTAATTTATCATCAATTCAATAATATTAACTATTAACGTTTGCCATCACGAAAACGTCACCGCAGCGTGGTATAGGAAAACGTTTACGAAGAGTTTGTTTGAAATTAATTAAATTTGAGTAATTTGTAGATTTTAATGAAAATTTCCTCTGCAAGGACAATAACTTGGTGCGGAATTTCATGGTGAATGCAGATTCCAGATCTCAATTCCAATTTCTGGCATGGAACGCACCAATATAATATATCTGAGAATTTTAATTGGGTAGTAAAGTTTACAACTCCTTATTTAACTATAACCACAAGAGACTACTCACGATTATAATACAGTTCCATAAGTGTAACAAAAAAGTCTGAGATAAAAAAGAACAGTATGTAGGTAGGTTACTTATGTAACTGAAAAACGTATTGTATGAAACATTTCTCCCTAGATACAATCTTTTGTTATGTTTCATTGATGCATGACGTACTCTCGTGTGTTTACTTATTAATTTTTTGTACTAATCCTTCATTTTCTTAACAAATGTTCAATATAGTTATAGTATTATCGCTAATCCAATGTAGGGTTGTGTGCTCATTTGAAAAACTGAGCAGATTATCAACACAGTCATACCATGAAGCTACGTATACATGTCCTGTGGTATGTGTGCCTATCAAACATTTAGCCGTATTTTCTCGTTTTTCTTCTGGGTTCCTGGACGCTTGTGTGCTTAGATGAGTTTGAAAAAAAAAATATTTAATAAAGCGGTAATCTGTTTATTTACATTATGTTTACATCTACCCAGTCACAATGACGGGCGTTAAGAAGGTGGCCGGTGGGTTGCAGTTTGTTTGTAGCAATAAGTTCTGAAAACGCGGGTAAGCAACTAATATTTTAGTTATCTCCGTCCATAGCTGAAGGATCATTTTATTGCTGTCAAAACTGAATGTGGCAGCAATATGTTCATAAGCTAGTTCACGCTAAAATGTTACCATCCCTAGCAATACTTATATGAATTTTTGCAGCCAGTAATAAGTATCATGTATAAGCTGAAACAACATTTTCTTCTGAAGTGTTTTACTGGGCAGAATAAAATAATATTAGTAAGCACATTTCAAGATCTATCGTTTAGGACCGAATACCCTCTTAACTATCGTTCTCACGGATCTTGCACCATAGCGTCCACAAATGACTCAACTTGGGAGGTGGAGCGAAAGTTTACTGTGGAGAATTGGAGCTGGTTTGTAGAGAATGAAGCTACTGGAGCCATGGCAATTATGGTCCTCATCTAGCGTCTATTACCGACAAATGGAAGCGACCGGAGAAGTGGTAATTCTGGCTGCTGGGAGAATCCTTCGTGCTCCCCAGCTTATCAGACCAATTTGCTTTCTTTCTGGGTCCCAGCTCCGTCTTTCGCTCTCTTCCTGCACCACACACTAGCTCCTTCTTCTCTTGTCACCATAAGTTAAAGCACACATTTTACGTAGACGAGAGTTTGTTAAATGTTTCAACGCTTAAACATTGCACAAGTAGGCCTACTGTACTTGAGGACAAATTTCAGTATGCCCATAAAACAAAAATCGTATTTTATCATCTTTCTGGCCATACATTCGTTCAGTTTACATAGTTAAAAATCTTTCTAAAGTATTTTTGTATACAAGTATATCAAAAATCATAGGAAATTTGGTTTTAATAGAAACAGAAATACTTGCATCTCGATACTCAGTTAATATTTACACAATACTATGTTTTGTAGCAGAATGAATCATTATTTATCACAGAAACTAACACGCAAACATCTTGCTGAAAACAGTCAAAGGGTTCTGTGGGGCTATAAATTTTCACTATGAATACGCTTCGCTAATACGATTGTTCATCGGCTGAATCAATGACTGTTGTTACTAAACAAACGGGCTTGTATTATTAACTAGAACTGAGAGCAAAGGATAAATATGATTTAGGACCTGTGAAACTTCTAGGCATTTTTTAATTCCTGTAATAAACTCACTGTTCTGTTTGATAGCGTCAGCATAGTATGACGTTCTTTTACTTAATTACAGATGCCAGCGTCTACATAATTTATTTTTCCACATTTTACAGCGGTTCATTTGGCATGATTTTTATCAGTGTTCTGGTACTGTAACGTCATATAAATTACATGGTAACCTTCATATTTCTAAGAAGTCATATCAACGATTTATTTAAAAATATTTGACCCTAATCTATTGCATCGCAATTTTTCAGCACTGATTACTCATCCACTGCAAAGTACGTATTCGTCCTGTTGTGAGTGAAGATACATTAGATCGAAGCACTCTTGCTATATATATATATGCAAAAACTTTTTCTGGATAATTTTATATTCCTTTAATAATCAAATTACCACTGAGTTGAAGTGCAGACATCATATGATTTTCTTTGTGTCGTATTACGAAAACCAAATTTACATATGAAACAGCATACATTTTAACTAAAAGAGAGCTGTTGTAATAAAATGTGGCAGTATATTAAAGTGTAAAATTTTATTTTATTATTTTAATGACTTCCAGCAAAACCTCTATTTTTTGTATGACATTTTTCAGCGTATGAATCGAACACAGTATGGAGGTCACAGGACGAGCACACATCTTCTCAGTGTCTTCATAATACCATTTCACACATCACGTGCATTACTAGCAACTATGGGATGAGTTTGTTAATTTTCTTCCAAAAAAAATTGAACAATAGTTCTGGTGAAAACCTCCTAATTTTCAAATTAAATTTGAAAAACTAAATTGCAATATGACTTTCAATTAATAAAAGGTAAATTGACATTCAATTAAAATGTCCCACGAACTAATTACCACAGCAAAGCCAAAATATTCAAAACACTATTCAGACATTGTAAAGATGTTTGAAATCGAGAAATGGAAACTTTTTTAGGATTACAATGTCTTTTACATACTATTGCAATTCAAGAATGCAATTTTTTTCACAAACAAATAATTTTAACCTAAAAAAGGTTAAAATGTGTTTTTGACTAACTGATTATTAAGAAATACATTTCTTTCTTGTGAAAATTGGCTGTCCTAATATTCCAATTTTTCATAACGATGAGTAGCCTACAGTGCAAATGCAGCTACTGACGACGCCCCATACAGGAGGGTGAAATACTTTTTGTAATAAACGTCCATCAAAAATAGTTATTAGCAGACGATATTTCTTTTAATAATATTTAAAAAGCAGCTGCCGGATAATGGTTTACAGCTTAGTAACATAGCATTAAGAAATCAATGTGCTTCACCATACCATGTTTCTTTGTGCATATACTTATAAATTATCTTTACGGGTTTAAGGGTGGTAAATTGGTTCCAAAGAACGGCAAGGATATCTGAAACACTTTATATGATAAAGCAAATCCGTATTTCCCTGGTGCGATTTCGGGAAGCTATAAAAAATGGAATTCCGGATAACCTAAAGAGTGTCGGGCAGAAAATTATCCGACATTTTCATCTTCCATCACCATTCGTAGTGTTTCAGTAATTTTTTGCTAAATTGGATGAATGAGGACTTAACAAATCGATGGTAATACACACATATTGATAATTATACATGTAGAATGCAGAACCTGTATTTTAACAGACGTCTTTGCCAACCATGTAGCTTTTCGTAAATCAAGTTGCATATGGCGCAGGAAGGAGCAAGACAAAGCAGTTGATTACTTTGAGAACGATATCAGACATATCTTTTCACTTTCTGTGCAGTGGTCTGATGGCTGACAGCTTTAGGCTTCTGAATGGAGGTCGAAAGGCAGAGATTTTCCAAAGGAGCCTAACACAACCTTCCCCTATGACAATCTTGCTGTGTGATACGGAATCCAGCATAATGTATCCGTGTTTGGAATCTGTAGGTATTTCAAGCCCATTTTCCAACACCAGTACCTGTTCTGCTTGCTTCAAGTCATTGAAAGAAATGTCAAGGCCTGTTACACTTTTTACGCGACGCGCAAATTAACATTAACAAATTAACAACAGGAAAACAGTAAGTGATAGACGATAATCCGTACAAGTATAAAATATATGTAATACGTAAATATTTATACATAAAGGCTGGTTAGATGGTATCTCGATCGGAAAGCAATAAATTAAAGAAAAAAGAAAAACTGTTAATCCGGGGTTAGATGAGTGAAAATCACGACAAAGGCTCTGTCAAATAGGCGGCCGAGCTCCATTTTGAGGTCTCCCGTGCAATAATGCCTCACACATTATTATTACTTTCAGGGTATATAGCTACTCTTCTTTATAGGTTCAACATGAGTTGAATAAAAAACTTAAAACATAAATAACTGTCTGTCCCTTCTCGTTTTAATGTGACAACGTGCTGACTAGAAAAGTGATTAAGAGCAATGTAACTAAATAATGAATACCTACTTAATGTCTGTATATTCAAAGAGATAAGATTAATGGAAACTGATTGAGTTATAAGTTTTCCTAGTCGATTTATAAAAATTATAAATAATTGTGTATACCTCTGTTACCTGTGGCGTGCATAGAGAGAAGACATCAAAATAGTCGTTAACAGTTATTTCTGGACACCGTTACATATAAAAACATAGTTGTAATGTATATTCGAATTTTATAGGTTTCTTTGCGCCTTCACATACTTCAAGTGGTTTGCATCATATTACTTAATGACGTTTGTACGTGCATATGGTTGCTTTAACAAGAACACGATATTAAAAAGTTTTAAAAAATTGTACAATATCTGTCACTAGATACCTCCAGATTTCTATCTTTTTTTTTGTTTTGTTTAGTTCTTCCATATTACTTCTAACGACCATCATGAATTTTTTTTCCTCGTGTTTAACGATGCCTGATAACACATTCTAAATCTTGTTGTAAAATGAAACAAATTAAGCACACTGATTTGCAACGCAATCACTCAATCGAAAGTTATGCTCTTACTTTGTTCTAAAAGTAATGTTATTTGAACACGCTAGTATTTACAACGTATATAAAATTTCAGTAGATCTTTCCACGTTATCACTTTGTTTTCTGATAGACTTCTGAGCATATAAAATTAAAATTGTTTAAAGACTTTCTCCTTATTTTCTGTTCTTCTCTAGTCCTTTTTTTTTTTTTTTTTTTTTAAATAATATTTTTTGTTAAGCGAGTAAAAGTGTATTTTTATTGCATCAATGTGTTTCACAAGAAAGGGAAATGGTACAACCAACTTCATTATACCAAACGAAAGGCGACTACAAGTTTATAGTTATCCATTTATTTTGTTGAAGCGTAAGCGACTCCCTTTTCATCAGTAAAGACGTAGACATTCTCAATCAAATATTACAAGATCGAAATGATACATTTAATAAAAATCTCTCAACTTCATTAATAAACAGTTTTTATGTTATTACACACCGGTTCGACCAACCAGTATGGCTGCGTGCCTTAAGGTGTTGCACACTGCATTTTGGAGGTACAATGGTACAAGTTTCGAGTCGTGGTACCCACGTATAAGCCGTCCTGATTGCGGTTTCTGAGCGGTTGATCGCAATGACATGGGCTAGTTCCGGGATGATCCCCAAATTCGCAAACTATACATTTCAGAAACAAATACAGTGCTATTATAAAGAACGATTCTAAAACAGATAGCAACACTTAATGTCCTTCCATTAAAACAGGTTCCTAACGGCAAGCTTGACGGTCAAAATCCGTCAATGAAGTAGGTATGGTGACTAGATTTGCAAATTCATGATGATCATTACTTTTGACTGTAAGAGACTTCATCAGTTTCGTAACTGAAAATGGCTGACAAATAAAATAATAAACATGCTGTACTACCGTCATTTAATGGATACATTACAGCCCTTTCTATTCTGTGTTGATATTTCTCCCATTACCGGCATGGAAACTTCAATTTGCATGTATTAAGACCAGTGCTCCACTATTTCAATAGCGTCACTACTTCTCTGCCAGCAGACAGTATTCGGTTGTAATATTGTCAACGGAATTTGTTTCGGAAGCACTCAAGTCTAGTCTCCCATATCCAGGTCGACTTCGGTCTGAAAGGAACAAAGACACTCGGCAGTCTGCGGAGCAATAAAACAGAACTGCACCAGCTCCGTCTGCAAAGTGTCTTCTCCCTTTTGTCGCTTGTGACAGCTGCCGGGATTGGTTCAGTGCCTGACCCACAATGCAGCTACTAACTCACTCTCTAGTTATTAAGCTTGTCTTCAGTCCTTGTTAACTCCGACAAACGCACTAGAACTGCAAGCATAGAAATATAATGTTGTACCACATTAAACACTTGGGTCAGCTACTAAACAGAAGGATTCGGCAGGTGATCACAGACGTGAAGAGTATACGTGGGAGGTGTAAAAATAATTTCTCTGCCGAGTAGGTAGATGCGATGTCGATCATAAATATATAAGAAAGTCGCAAAAAAGTTTTTGTTTCTAGGAGAGATTATAGTAGGATTTCAATAGAGGAAAGTGCCCTATACCGGACCCTTCCTCCTAAAGTAGACCCCCAGTCTCCTTCCGCTGCATTCTACTAACTATAACAGGATCAAGTGTAAATAGTAGTTTAGGCGTCTGTAGCAGCATGCTCGTGTCGCCCGCTTCTTAGGTTGTTCATTAAATCGCGGTTGCGTGCTTTGGCAGTAGACAAACATTTTACATTATGCTATTTTTTAAAAAAATTCTCCTGGATCTGGGCAGGTAAGCCTTTCGAACTATATATACCTTTAATTGATAAGGTTTTGTGTTAATGTTTATCGCTAAACGGTTTTGTTGAGAAGTTTGGCTAAAAATTGATTGGGTTAACAAAATACAGGCTATAGTTGCGCAAACCGAACCCCCTCCATTTGCCTAAATCGAACCCCTTATTTTTTTATGCTTAAAGTCAAGTATGGAATGTAATGCTAGCATTTTTACGGTCATCTTATCTACGTCTTATAAAGCCCTATTGATGGAAGTTAAAAGAGCTAAAGAATTTAAGGAAGCTAAAAAGCAAGAACGTAATCGTGTTGGAGGATGCAATGCAGTCGCGGCCAGGAGCTTGGGTCAGGTATAGAGCCTCTAAAAAGAGCTTGTGAAAAGGAGCCTTCATTTTAAGGAAAATGTGAAAGATTCAAGTACTGAGGATGAGAAGGGCGTGCGTGACCTCTGGAACATCAAAGATTCTCCCTGGAGTCTCCCCTTCCAAAAACGGATGGTTGGTTCGTGTTTTGCGACAAGAAATTTTTTGATGTTTCAGAATGGAAATTTGGGTGATGTGCGTTATATGTTTAGTGTGGGCCCATGTGGATTGTTATGGGGCTGAAAAAGATGTTTACATATGCGATATTTGTCGCTAAACCATTTATTTCTTGTATGTATTTTCTGTGTCTTATACACCCTGCATACGTGCTATATTTGTATGTTTTTAAAAACTAAAACCTTTTATTTGTACATTTCACTTTAAAATATGTTTTCTGTTATTCAATACTATTTTCTAATTTAGTGTTTATTTATTTAATTTTTATGAGGGGTCTGGTTTAGTCAGCTATTTTTGTAAACTGTGCGGTTTTTTAAAAATATTTATTTTTGGTAATGATTTTGAATAATATTTTTTGTAATCAGAATTTAATTGATGAATAACATTCTGAAGTAATTATTTAATGCTTTAATAACAGATTTTTTATTAATTTATATTCTTAGAAGTAAAAAACAAAATAGGGGTCCAGATTAGGGCACCTTCCTCTAGTCTCTTTCTTTGCTCAAGGCAATAAATTTCAAGCACTTGCCTTTATATATATATATACGTTTGTATTTTGAGCTCATTAAATGTCACTTCATCTCGTTCATCTGATGCACTACATATACAGAGATCTATTTAAATCTGCATGATATCCATGAAATGCTGATAAAACCTTCTTCCAAAAAATTCATAATAAGCCTCTAATTTACACACCATAAAGATTTTTTATTCGGGGAATATTTTACGACCGTCCAGTAAAATAACTTCAGGAATAATTATAAAGGAAGGACTGCTTGCTCAAACATGTTATAGAGTTCGTTATCGTGTCATAATCCAATACTCTTTACGGAGCTTAAGCAAGTGAGCCAGCTATAACTACTAAACTGCATACAGACTCTTTCCAGTGACGACCACTCAGATACATCTCGCAAAAACGTAAATTTAGGACGGAATTTTGCTTTCCATAGTTAAAGGAGGCAATTAAATGTATGTTACCAACGTAATTCAGTTTCAGCACATGATTTCGTTTCAGATATAAAGATTGATCCATGAAAAAAGTGAAATTTGAAAACAGTTTCAAATCCCTCACAATCCAGAGTCTATTACTAATAATAATTACTGCATCTCAATATTCATCAAATTGATCTCAAAGTGTTGAAGTTTTACATGTAATCTTTACAATGTTTCGATCTCTGGAAGTCACTTGGAAGGGAATGCCACTAAAGTTTTGCAGTTTTCTCAAATGCCTTGAGAACACTGGATGTATCACGTACAATTGTGGAGAATCTGAAGTACAATTCTGGCAAACCCTCTCATTGGATAACAGCCAGAACGCCAACCCTAATATCAAGAAAGCACTTCTTGGAGTCTACTGAGATTCTCACAGAAATAACTGCAAGCAAATATTCAAAGATGACAAATAAGAACTAATTATCTGGATCAGTTGGTGATGCAATGTGAATGTCTTTTCCCCTGCCGCCAAGACTTTTTAAGTGACCTGCGGGCGTCGGGTAGACTAGCCCGCGATGCTACAAAATGCGGTATCAGCCAGCAGTGGTGTGGTGATCACACAGAGCCCAAGTTCTACGAATGCAGTGAAGAGCAGGTCATAGATCATCTGCTAAAATGCAGTTTACTCCGGCCAGATACACAGCAGGCAACATGGAAACAAACTGGTGTGGCCAAATTTTGTTGAACAACAGTTTGAAATGGTGATCTAACTTTTTTTTCATTAATTTTTAGTATGTTTGTAATTCCCTTGTAACACGAGTACAACAGTGTTGTTATTATCGTACCAAAGGAGTGGTTCTGCTTGAACTTAGTTGCCATCACCGTGGAAATACTAACGAATTACAATTAAATGATTAGCATACTAAATAATGTCTAAAACAACATCGAGTCTAATAAAAGCTTTATTTCTGAATAGCTGCGAAAGTGGAAACGTAAATGGTATAACGTCTAATGCTGCCGCATATGTTTCAATAGCAAGTTAAAAATGTACAAATACGTGCTTGAATTTTACACTTATAACTTCTTTTTCTTCCGAAAATGTCACAGAGTGCATTACTGAAAATTTCCAAATGAAGCACGTTATTAACAGACTAAACTATTGACTACAATTAAATCTTTGAGTATAAAGATCTACATGTTGTAAAATTCTGCTACAGACAACATATTACAGATGCTGTTAACTGAAGGATGAGACACAAAAGATATTGTACTGTCGACTAGAAGTATTCTTAATTCACCAATTCCATTGATGCATAGTAATGCACTATAATTTAAAAAAATTAGAGTACCAACTTGGAGATACAAGGTGCAATCGGCCTTTCCTATGAATATGAACAAATTTAGATGAACAATTATTCTTGGTCATCTCTTTTTGTGAGCAAACCATTCCTAAACATCTCTACTTTAAAATTAACAACCGTAATACACCCTTTGTTCGCTCACAATACTCTAGGAAAGCGTATTTCAATCATTTTCAAACCGAGGACCAGTTGTGTATTACTAACCAACACTATCAATTTTATCGGCCCTTAAGCCCTACAACTACTGTAAGACCATTCTTTCTTTTTCTTCTTCTTCTTTCGATTCACCCTCTTTGGGGTACGATGAATCAGTCACTTATTTGCATGTTGTTCCTTCCTTTGCGCCCAGTATTTCTTCATTCTCTCGGACCTTCTTTTTCATCCTCTTCCGAGATGATGGGTTTCAACTTTATTTTATATTTTTCTTGGAACCTTATTCTTTCATCTTTAAATCTTATCTGCGCTGTTCTATGAAGTAATTACTTTTCCGTAATGTTTAATTCTCTGATATCTTTTAGAATTTCTGTGAACCAATTAGACTTCGTTATGCGGTTATGGAAGAAATAAAAAAATTGTTTGGTTAGTCTTATAGAGTTCATTCTGAGAAGATATCCTTAGATATTTAGTCTCCCTTTGCGCATAGTATCTGAGAGTCTTTTCCCTTTTTTTAGTTTCATTCTTGATGTATACTATTTTATTATCTTGAAATTTTGTTCCTACGATTTATCTCAAAAATTTTCTTTTAGTTCAAATTGTTCTATCTGCTCTATGTGATTCATGGTTAGAGTTTCTGCTGTGTACAATGCTTCCGGCCTTATCACTGTTTTGTAATGTTTAATTTTGGACCCTCACCAAAGGGATTTGTTGTACATCTCTATTGTCAATTGGAAGGCCAATTCAAGTTTATTTTGCCTTGTGTTCTGTTGCATTACAACTAATTCTTTCCCCCAGATACCTAAATTCTTTTAGTATTTATATTTTTTGTTCTTGATCTTTTAAATATTTATTTTGGTGTTTGTCATGATTTTAGTTTTTTGAAAGGATATTGTAATACCTATTTTAGCTGCCTGTTTCTCCAATTCAAGGGTCTGTTATTTTTTCCCCCTATTGTTTCACGCAGCAGGGCCATATCATCCGCAAAGGCAATGCAATTGATTTTTATATTCTTCTTTTTGCAATCCAGTCTTATTTCACTTTTAATATTTTTGTTCCCTTCTCTTATTACTTCCTCAAGTGCACAATTAAACAACAACGGCGAAAGTCCATCCCCTTGTCTTGCCCCTGTCTCACAATCTTGGTTGAATAACTGTGGTCTTGAGTCACTCCAAACATAATTGCTATCAGTAATTGAAGTGTGTATGGCCATTAAAAACGGTAATTAACTAAATCCTTCAAGGATCGCTACTACTTTAATGCTCTTAGAGAAGTATTTTACTATAGTAGTTAACAATTCAGTCACATCCTGATATCCCGGAAGTACATTCATGATTTTCACAAAGCTTGATTTATAGAATTATGCCTTGTACTCACTTATAGCCTTGTACAGTACGATTATTGTACGTGAAACATCTTTATATATATATAAAAATCTCGTGTCACGATGTTCGTCCGGGATGAACTCCGAAACTACATAACCGATTTAGATGAAATTTGGCTTAACGTGTGTGATTTAGTCCAACTTAAAAGATAGGATAGTTTTTATCTGGATTATAGAACTCAATATTTATTATTTGCGAAATAAATGTTCATTAAATGTTTGTCATAGGACAATGGTTTGTAATTATTTGTAAACCACCAAGGCTAAGCGGTCTGCTGGCTAAGTGGTTAGGGCGTCTGACTGGAGATGGAAAGGTCCCCGGTTCGAGTCCCTGTCTCGGCGAGGATTTTTATAGACACTTAACCCGGCATTAACCCCCGGCGCAGCATGCTGTATGAGGTGAAACACGCCAGGACGGTACTGTGGTTCGGATTCGACGTTAAAATGTAGGTCCCCTGTACCAGGCAGGATGGGCGGGCTAGGTAAAGGCGGCTACAACAGGGGCTGAATGCCCAGCCAGTAGAAACCATGTCACCAGGTCATTACGACCACACGTAATTATTATTATAGTTCCATAAGTTTCTAACAGATGGCGATGTGCTAACTTATCTATACAACACTTGGTTAGCTAGGTTGGGTAATCATCCAGTGTATGACGTTCTGTTTCAATTTATTTATGCTACAGTTTATTCTTAACAGATGGCGGTGTGTTAATTTATCGAACCATCCAGTAGATGGCGTTATATTTCGATTTATTTATGCTATGGTCTATTCCACGCCATATGTGTGAGTTTCTTCAATTTTAATTGTGCTGTGTATTGTGTTATAATTATACTGTATTGTTGTTCATCGGTTGTGTGTCTTTATACCTAACGGCAAAGTAATTACACACATGAATATAACATTGAAGAAAACGTTACGATAAATTCGAATCATGTAAGCATTTATCGCTAACTTATCATTTTTCTTCTTCTTTTTGTTATGGTCAGCTAGACTCCACGTGTCAATTTCAATTCCTCTCCTGTTGTTTTTTCTTTCTTCCTCCCCAGTACTCCTTCATTATTGCACTCCTCTCTACCTTTGAATCCTGCCATATTCAAAGTCTGCTATTGAAAAAATTTTCTTTCCATACGGTTCACTGGTATTATTTCGTTTCAAATCTTTTTAAACCTCTTTAAAGCCTGGTGTCATCCATGCTATAAATGTATCAAAAAATATCATTCATCTTTTTCTGTTATTTTTTTCAATGTTATTTTATATTTCCTCATTGGTTCTTAACTTCCATTTTACTGTATTTTTCAATGGACCCAAAAATTCCGGTTTCACCACTGTATTATAGTGTCTTATTTTAAGGCTTTCAGAAAGGCACTTTTTGTTGTAATTCAAATATTTTTCAGTGAAATGTCACCAAAGAATCTAACCTCGACAATGCGTGTAGCAGAGAGGCAAGACGCACGACGAGAGAGCTCATCAATCAGCAACACAAATCGCGGCAAGTAAAGAAGTTCAAAGAATCAGGACAGCTGAGCATCGTATTCAAGAATCTCAAGAACAGTGTGATGAACGTCTGTGACAGAATATATCAAGAACAAGAGCGGCACGAGAACAGCACATAGCTACATTTAGAGAAAGAGAACGAGAGAGACAGTAAATCAGCCGTGCTTTAACACGTGTATCATTTGTTCGTCTTGCGTTCCAATATGCACCAGCCATTGATTACTATGCACATTCAAAAACTGCAATCGGTGCAGTGAGCAAAATATGCCAGTATTATCAGGCGTTGAAATTCCGCAATGAAGCAGCCGGCATGTGTTGTGCATCAGGAAGAGATGTATTATTACCACTACCCAATCCACCCGAACATTTACAATTCTTCTTGCTGGCGAATCAAACGATTCGAAATTGTTTCTGCGCAAGACACGCAAATTCAATTCTTGCTTCCAGATGACGTCTTTTGGGGCAACAAAAATTTGCGATCATACATCTGATGGACGTCATTTTGAAACTAAATTCAAAATACAAGGCCAGGTGTACCATAAGATTGGGTCGTTGATACCGATGCCAAACGATGACCCGAAGTTTTTCCAAATCTATTGGAAATTGTGAGGAACGCTTGAAAACTAGGTGCCAGTATAATATCATCGAACAAGCAGAAGAGAGAGCAATTGTGGTATTGTTGGAAAATTGTTTGGAAAATAATAATCAACTTATTCAATTGTGTCGCCACAATTAAAAAATGACAACTATCAAATTGTCATCAAAGCTGACATATTATCATCAGGAGAATACGCTGGCAGATTCAACGCGCCAACCGTAGATGAAGTTGCAGTTTTTATGGTTGGTGAATCAGTTGATTAAAGTCACACGTCAAGATAGAACTGTTAGTATAATTTCGGATCTACACCGTTCGTATGACGCACTCCAGTATCCACTGACATTCTGGCAAGGGCAGAATGAATATCACATCAACATCAAACAGCGTGATCCAGTTGCTGGTAAATTTAATATTCAACTATTTAATTCGTTATTTTATTAGTACAGTAGACCCGCAGTATTCCGGCCAGGGGCCGGATTATTGCGGGCCCACTATATTGATTTCTTATTCCTTTTTTTACTATTTAATTTATTATTTTTTCAGGTAATAAAACAAATAAAAAAGTTACTTCAATGATGTACTACGCCCCCCGATTGATGATTAGACGTAATTAGGATAACTATATCCTTCGATATCGTCAACTGTGCCTTCAATACGTCGTGGACATGTACGCCAAGGTTGAAAACAAGCATTTGCGATTTATTCGATACAACCAGGTTAAATTATGATCGGAGGAATACATCCTCTTACGAGATACTGTTATCGGCAATATTTATGAAAATTTTAACGCTAATGATATCGGTAATGCATTTATTTTACCTTCAAGCTACATCGGCAGTTCACGGAACATGCAGGAATATATACAAGATGCGATGACTTACGTACGTCATTATGGTCGTCTAGATTTTTTTATTACATTTACATGTAATCCGAATTGGGAGGAAATACAAACTTTGCTATTACCAGGCTATCAATCAATGCATCGTCATGATGTCACGGCACGTGTGTTCAAACAAAAATTAAAATCATTGATTCATTTAATCGTAAAACATTCAGTTTTCGGTAACACACGTTGCTATCTGTATTTGATTGAGTGGCAAAAGCGAGGTTTGCCTCATTCTCACATTTTGATTTGGCTTGAAGTTAAAATCCGTCCAGAAGAAACTGATCAAATAATTTCAGCCGAAATTCCGGACCCATTAATTGATCAAGAATTGTTTGATATTGTTACCAGTCACTCGATCCACGGACCGTGCGGTGCTTTTAACATGACATCGCCATGCATGGAAGGTGGAAAATGTAAGAAGCGTTTTCCAAAGGAATATACGAATGATACTATTACGGATATCGATGGTTATCCGTTGTATCGCCGCAGAAACGCTGAGAATGGTGGCCAAACATTTACAATGCGAATGTCAAATTCTAGAAACCAAGTTGAAATTGACAATCAGTGGGTCGTACCATACTCACCATTGCTTTCAAGAACGTATAAGGCTCATATTAACGTCAAGTTTTGCAGTTCTGTAAAATCCATTAAGTACGTTTGTAAATATGTTAATAAAGGAAGTGATTTGGCCGTATTTGAAGTTCAAAATGTAAATAAAAATGACGAAATAACACGATACCAAATAGGTAGATACATCAGCAGCAACGAAGCTATCTGGCATATTTTTAGTTTTCGCATCCAGCATCTTGCAATACATCTTGAATACGATCAACGTGTATATTTCACCGAAGAAAATATTTTCCAAAGAATACTTGAGCCACCAAAAACGACAAACCACAAACTGAATTTTTCACATCGTGTCAAAAATCTGATGTGTTCCGCCAATTTGCAAAAACATTATTATATACCGATGTTCCAAGCTATTTTTCATGGAACATATTAGGTAAAAAATGGTAGCCACGTAAACAAGGAGAACCACATCCTTCGATCGCAGGCATATTCAAAGCAAAGACTTTGCATCCAAAACAACGTGAATGTTTCTTTCAGCGTTTGTTATTGGTGAATATTCCTGGACCAGCTTCTTTCGAATGTTTACGAACAGTTAATGGTCGAGTGTTCAATACATGTCGAGTGTTCAATACATGTCAAGATGCATGTCGCGAGTTGCAGCTGCTGGTAGACGGCAATTATTGCGACCTGATACTTGCTGATGCAGCGTTGACAGCCACGCCGAATAGTATTCGTCAAACTGTTTGCAATTATTTTGACAACATGTTATCCAACACAATCTTCGAGTTTGTGGGAAAAATATAAAAACAGAATGACTGAAGATATAACTGAAATTTCAGTTTATATAAATAAATAAAAAATATTTTTTTATAAATATCAATTTTTATATAATTTCAATTAAGTAATTTGTAATGAAATGTAAATTAAAATTTTTATGATCGTTTGTCCTTAATTTCAACTCTCCGTAACTCTTTACCAATTAAATTTGAATTTCCAAATCGACTACAATGTTTTTGTCTTTATTAGTGAATATTAATTGGACTACTTGAGGAAGTTTATAATAACATTAATCCAACGTACTATAATTAGTAAGTCACAGCAACGCGTGACCGGGTCAGCTAGTTTTTAATAATTATTTTTGTTATAATGTCTTTAATTCAATTAGAAAAATTAGTATTCAAACTACGGACCACCTATCCCATCTTGGTGGACCACAGGTTGATAATCACTCGTCTATGACCTATGAGTCGGACTTATGCTGTGGTTCGGTTTCTAACAGCAGCAGGTGCAGGTAGGATAAACTGCTGCTCAACGGAGCGGCCTGAATTAGACGAGCTGACAGCTTCCTGTACAGCACGGAGTAAAGCATAACAAACACAGCAGCTAAGGCAGACAGTTTGTTTGTCCTACACCGTGCAGCGCTGTTCAATGTGCCGGCTTTCCAGACTGCTTGACGGGATCAGCAAAGTAATGAACGTATCACTCCCCGTAGTGGGAATGACCGATGTACAGTTCGAAAGACTGATGACTGGAGTCACCATTGTTCCTGATCTTTACCACTTTTTCTGCACAGGCAGTCTGACTGATTTTATAAATTTCCACCTTCCTGACACCATTCTCTATCCTAGTTTTAAGCCACGTTCCATCTCTTACCTTTTTGAGTTAATCCTTTTATTTCACCACACCAAATGAGAGCCTACATTCTGAATTATCTGCTTCATATTTTATAATCTTTGTCTTCATCTACTGTTCTTAAATTCAACTGTTCCCTCGAATAACTAATGAACAATTTCCGCAATTCCAGCAGGTCATATCAGTAAGTCGTTATTGAAGACACATTTACAGATATTTTATATCCTCTTATACGTTAGGACGAAATATGTTTTGGAAGAATAAACACCCCACGCAGACAAACAAATGAAGTACGTTGTTTTCATTAAATTATGTGGTATATTTTTAAGAAGCACGTGAAGAACAAAATTATAAACATGTCAGTATGTTAACATTTTCCGTAAAACAGAAAGTGCTCGTGGATATCAACCTGCTGCGAAGAAAGATCCGGAGCTATAGTCATAACTCTCCACATACATTACACCTGACTTAGCTGTAGGCCAAGTAACATATGTTGGAGAATATTTACGGGGCAGAATATGTCACTGGTGGGACATTTCTCTTTTATAATTGTATTGTGTGTGCACAGAGACTCTTTCAGCGTATTCTGCTCCCGAAATTATTTTGACACCTTGTTTGTTTTGTTGTTGCAACGGAAAAAAAAATATTTTGAATAACTCCCTCCGTAATTTACTACTGCTGAATTTGGCCACGAGTAACTTATGCCCTCTAAAAATAAGAGAGAACATTAATCCGCATTACAAAAAAAATACCACATTCTTTACCTTTTCTTTACAAAATCTGTTTAACACGCGACCAAAGACGAATAAAATTCTTACCACCTCATCTCCTGACAATCGTATGTGAGAAAAATTAACAGGTCTACCCCGGTAGCGTAGAGGTAGCGTGCTTGCTTTGCGTTGCAGTGATAACGGGTTCAAGTCCGACCTGGTGCATAGATGGCTTAATTAAATGTTTTGTTCGACTTCTGCCGTTATTACATGAAAGATAAAATTAACCAAGCTGATATTGAAATAACACATCGAAAGAATCACAAAATACTTTGAGCTGACAGTATGGTTAACATGGCAAAATGCCAATTAAGAAAATAAACAGACAGACACGCTATGATTTGTCTGTTACTGATGTACGTTATTATCTGAATAATTGTGTGGAGTCACGAACAGGATAACTTAGGCCAGCTTGCTGATTCTTACCATTCAGGGTGTAGCCGGAGTAGACTTAGAGTGAACGGACACTTGTGATAAGCATTAGATATTCCCTTGGCTATGTTCGTACCGTTTGAAAAAGTTTAACAAATGATGGATGTATGAACATCTGAAGTCAACAATTATAACAGCAAAAAAATATGTTTCAAGGAAAACAATGACTTTTTCGATAGAATACCCAATATTTTATGCAGCAACACTTGTTCTAAAATATGTCACATACAAATCTTTTGACTCAATTATTTTGTTAATTTAAATATTTGTTCAATAGTTTGGTATAAAAATATCCTTTTCACTGTTGTAGTGTAATAAATCCAGTCTCAACTTATATTTCATTATAATATGTCGTAATTGTTTGGCCTAAAATTTTTTACTCAGTAACACGTTCAGTTAGGTCAGACAGTTATGTATTTCAGCAACAACTTTTAAGATATATTAACAAACCAATTGTCTGAGTGGTAACACTATGGCCTGATATCCGAGAATTCGGATTTTATAGATTTCCCGAAATTACTCCAGACGAATGCCGGGATGGTTCCTTCCAGTGGCCATGACCTTGCCTCCCTCGCTAGTCCTTACCCACATCTAGTGATCACGAATGTTTACGAGTAGTAAGGCCTTAAAAATTATAAAATATCGTTATCTACACAACATTATACCTCAAATGAGACCTCGACGTTAAACATAATGTTATAGGTACGTAAAAATGGTCCTTTAGCTAAATATCCCTATATTTGCTGTTAATGCAAACAACGATAGAAGAGACTGTTACTTTGACATTACATAAACAAGATTGAAAGCTACAGTCTTTTTCATGTGTTAGTAATTGTTTAGTAAACATTTTCAGTTTCCGCTATAGATCAATTCGACGATAAAATTTTACATCTCAGACATAAAACTATTATTAGGATGAAAGTAACTGTTTAATAATATTTAAGCAGCCGTTTCAACTCTCCACTAGACTTGGCGTAATTTCCGCAATTTCTTTTTTTTTTTTTTTTTTCCTTTTACTTATGGCTTTATGCCTCGTCGACACCAAGGTTACAGGCGGGTGCTGCAAACTATGTCTCCTATCTTAAAATCAGTAAAAAGTAAATTAAACATTGAGTCCTAAATTCGTAATCAGGTAACTCATTTCACAAATGGCTCTCTCTTTTCTCTTATCCTACTTGAGCTTCCCGTCCGCCGGCGCCGAAGCACCACAAAGACCTTGGCGCCTCGCCGGGAGCTGCGAGCGCCCAAACCACTTGCCTGTTGCCTCCCTCCGGCCAGCGGGCCAGTACCAGATTTACATATAGAGTGCCTGTAAGGACTCTGAAGCGCAGTAGACGAACTATCAGGCCTCACACACGAGATCCTCGAGCGAGATCGTTTGGCGAACAAGGGCGGCTGGCGAGGGCTCAGCCGACAACGACCCGCCCGGGGGCGGGCTGATGCTGTCGAGCCGAGATAAGGACCAGCAGGGGCCGCACACCTGCAGTGTCATCGCGCCGCAAGCCTCACTGTCCATTTCTCCTCACCGCTTAACGACTTTTACCCGGTCCAAAGAAATGTATCAGATTTAAGACCCATTCACACTAGCGGTCAGCTCAGCTCAGGTCAAAACTCGCTATACACGTAATACAATGGGAGCATTCATACTACGCGGTCCGCTAAGGTCAGGGCAAGGCAGGTCTCAAACCGAAGATCGCGCCGCCACCGATCAACAACGGTCAAGATCTGAGCTGAGCTGAGCTGATCGCTAGTGTGAACGAGCAACGGACAGGTCAGGCCAGATCAAATGGACGACGAACGTCTGAAAACTATGCTCGTAAGCAATAAAAAAGAGTTATAAATAAATATTTTAACAGTATGTTATTTCTGTTTATTATAATGTCGGCAAACTTTAATATAAATTCAAATATTATTACACATTTTAGTACTGTCGAGATACAGATCCTGTTTCAGAATTTAAAAAAAAATATTATGAATTTTTTTTTTTTTTTAATCAAATGCTTCTGTACCAGCGTTAGCACACAAACTAAGTAGGGTTTCTCTCACTCATCCTGAAATTCACTTTCTATATGGCATGAAATTTTATCCTTCCGTAAATATTTGTGCAAAATACATGTTGCTAAAATTATGTTATCAATTAATCCTGGTACAAAATTATTTTTTCTAAAAAAAAATAATCGAAATCTTTGAGCCCTAAAATATTAAAAGCATTTCCCACAACTCGTCTCTCACGGCATAGCCGGTAGTAACCATTCTTTTTTCGCTTGATCTGTTACCGGTTGAAACTCTGGATGCACCAAGAACCATCCTCTTTTTTGATCTTGACGTATTTTTAGGTTCTTGATCCAAAATCATTGCGATTTAATTGATGTTGGGGTAGAAAACGGCATCGTTCACTATGAGCAACTGAAATGAAGTGGCCTCGTCTACTATTTGACCTGACCTGAGCTGAAATGAGCTGACCGCTAGTGTGAATGGGCCTTTAACTGTTGTTCGTGCGAGTCTGTTGGGTGAGCAGTAGAGCACGGGTATAGCGTTAGAGTGGGCGTACCTATTTGTTTTTTGGTGTGGGAATTGGTGACAATACGAGGAGTCAAATAATAAAGCAGAGCTAACAGCAGAAAAACTAAATTCGTGTGGTCGTAATGACCTGGTGCCGGGGTTTCTTATCGGCTGCGCAATCCGTCCCTATTGTAGGCGCCTAGCCTAACCCGGTAATCCTATCGGGTATAGGCGACCAGTTTAATGTGGAATACGAAGTGCGGCAGCAATCTGGCGTACTCTTCATTACAAGGCATGTTGTGTTGGAGGTGAATTAACGTGGAATCCGAAGCACGGAAGCTTTCTGGAGTACTCTACATTTCAAAGCGTGTTGTACCGGAAGTGAAGATAGGTTTAAAACCAATGAAATTCGCAGCCAAGACATGTATTCGAACCAGGGATCTTTCGATCTCCAGCCAGACGCCTTATTCACTGAGACATCAGGTGTCCACTAATAACAGGGATCAGGATGGACGGAACGCAGCGTCAGGAGGTGAACTCAACTTACGTTGAATATGATGCAGCTCTGCTTTTTCTGTAGACCGTAACATGTTAAGCTGCATTTACACTCGCATCTCATCTCGCTACTCGTCCAGAGATTCGACGAAATGTTCATGTACGAGCACCGACACGAACTCATATATGTATATAACATAGATGACGTGAAAATCGGAATTACAATACTTTTTACTGAATAAAATATTAGTATTTCAAAAAATGGTATCTGAAGGTTGAAGAGTCTTCTAAATTCTATAGAATGTCACAAGCTTATTTTGATCTTCTTTTCAGAAAATTTTAACGTTTAATACCAAAACAAAATACTAGTTTCAGCAAAATCAGCAACATTTCTATTAGAAATAACTGTATGGTATATAGCTACTGAAGACGTTTTCGGAAGTCTTCACGATTTTTGCAATATTGCAAGTTTGTATCAGTAATTGTATATAAAGTTTTTAAAACTATTAATTCTGTCTTAAAGGATGAAGCAAAGAAGGGAAATAAAAATGTGCTATACTTTAATGAATTAATTTTTTATTGGATTTATCAGACTTATTTATTTCGTTTACTAAAAAATTATTGCTTCTATTTTTTTGAATCTTCAAATAACATACTTTTTCTTATATTTATGTGCAACAATTTTGTGTTTATGATATAATACGAATTAACTCAGTAACAAAATAATACGTAAGATCATGTAAATATTAATCAGAGATTTAATTAGGCAGAGTTTTGTGATCCGTCGTTCATAGCTGTTTCAAATGTTGAATCGTGGCGATAGTATAAACAGCGTTCTCGCACCTAGAAACCGCCTCCGATACGAGAAAACACGCGAGTCGAGCCTACGCGAGCGCACCGTGTTCGTGCTATCTCGCGTCGACTCGTGCATGCTCGCGTGAGAGTTGTAAATGCAGCATCAATGATGCCTTAGATTTATGTTACAATGTGCGTAATGTTACTTGTTCAATGATAACCAGAGCGTACCGTTCACTTTCAAGTTCTCATTTATTACATTTATTCGTGTTCATAGTAATTCTGCATAGTTCCAACAGAATGCATGTATATATACCTTAATAATAAGAAACTGAGAGATCATCAGATGTAAAAATTTCGTTACTACAATAAATATATATTTAAAAGACGCAGGTAGAACAAATTAGCAATTGGTAAAAGTTATAATTCAAAAATAGTTATCTGGATATATCATTAGGTAATGAGAATATGTACGTTAATTACCAGCCGTTAAAGACCGCATCTTCAGAATAGAGCAATATAAAATATGTGATGGAATATACAGAGGCTGCTAATCTCGGTTCAGAAAATGAATAAACATAATTAATGCGATGAAAGAAATATAATGGCACACATGTAACAATGATTTACTGATGATTAATAATTGAAGTAGACGAGATCCTGATTAAAAATTATGAACAATAATATTGTAAAATTTCCTTTGTAAGCACTGAATGGATAACGAAATAAGTTGGAGGCTATATGAGAATTAAACAACGATGGCACAGAGAGTGGAAATGAAAATACACGACTCTGAAGTTATTATTATTAAAATATTAAAGAAGAAAGTGCTTTAAGACCAGACGAAATACTCAGATAGAAAATTATTGACGTACGCGAATGTCTAAAACATGAGACAGCGAGTAGATACCAAATTAGTGCACTCGTCTTGGTACACTGTTCCTTGGGGAGAACTTCAAAGAGTTGTGTTTGCTCCAATTTTTTTTGTCCAGTCTCTGCGAGCTGGGAATGTTCGTGTGATCCTCCTCCCCCAGGAGGTTGCCGCATTCCCCAAGCTGAAGGTTCAGAGAGTTGTAGCGCGCTTGGTATGTAGGTCGAGAGTCGACTTTGTACTTAAAGACGGACATCACAGACCGGGAATCCCCCTAAAGAAACAGCTTGGCTGATAGAGGATGGACCTAAGTTATAAAAAGGCTGTAAGCAGATGGAGTGTCGTGAGGTCGAATCTTAACTAGAAGACTAGACGCACTGAATAAATAAAACAATCACCTTCTGGTAATTTTGGACAAGATCGTTCTTCCACATAACTAAGAGAGTTAGTGTTAGCCAGCTAACCTAATCCGAAAATCTTATGTTGAAAAGAGACCTTTCAATTTAAAGGGAATCTGATCCAAGGACTGTTTTAAAGTTGTTCATATAAATGAAGCAAAGATTTACACAGGTGAAGACCAAGCTACGGGACAGTGAGAATTCCACCCGATATCGAGGTTGAAGACGGGAACCACTCTCCCGCAGTCAGGCAACTTAAATATTAAACCATCTCCAAGCTTCCCTGCTGGATTCAATCAGACCAAGTTATTTAGATACAAAACACAAAGAAATATTATCAGGTGGCTTTCGATTTTTAAGCATTCCTTGGCATATTTATACAGCATTAAAATATTTTCCTTTGTGAGAATAGATTAGATGCCTAACTCTACAGACTCTACAGCCTTAACACGAATTCTGATTTTACCCCAAAACGGAAAAGCAAGAACAGAAGTAAAGTTTTATTAATGGTCATGTTTACTACTGGAACTTCGTGTTTATTTTTTTAAATTCAATTTAATTGCGATGGAGCCCAGTTTCCCCGACAATTCCCTACACACCCATCTTGCCCCTTTTTTGTACCCTGGGAATTTTAATCTTACATTCTTTCTACGGTTAGGGTAAATTATTCATTATTTCCCCTGGTAATTTATTCCTATCCCTGAAATTTCCTCATGGTCGTATTTTCGTTTCTATGCAGCACTCATAATTCTTCTATTAATATCTCTCCACGCCTCAACACCTGTACACTCCTTGTAAACTTCCAACACTTTCTATTACGAGTCGTGATTGGTGTGTGGTCGGGCTCTGGCCTCGCTTTCTGGAGGACACTTGTTCGAGTCCCAGTCTGGCCATCAAGATTTTGGTTTTCCACGGTTCCGCAAATCCCTCCAGGCGAATACCGGGATGGTTTCTTCAAAAGGACATGGCACAATTCCTTCCCATTCCTTACCCCAGTCATCTGCCGCCAGTAATGACGTTCACTTTGACGAGGCATAAGGCCATAAAAAAATGAATCTCGTTCCAGCCCCTTTACCATGTCGATTACTGATGGTGTTCTTCGGTAATTTCTAGAGACAAATCTACCAGCCCTCCTTTCACTCCCTACAACTTCTGGGTTTGACAACTTCATGATAATCAAACAATAGTCTAACTGAAGTTTTTCAATCCTATTCTCACACTTTTCTGTCACATACCCTCATCACTCTATTCAATAAACGAAGGATGTTGAAATATTTTCAAGTGTTATGCCAAGATACTAACTTTTAGATCTTCAAAAAGCAATTCCTATAATTGTAATCAACCTTTAGTATTTTTTATCTGTGCAATGTTGGTTCTAAATATTGTTCAAATACGAATCTTATTTCAGTGTCTAGCAAAAGAAAGATATACCTAAGTTGATGTCCCTTCCCGTCGATCGGTAACAATGCTAATCTTTTCGACAACAGAACTGCAGTGGTTTCTTGTCTGACAGATACCAGCTTCTAGAAACGTTTGAAATCGTTGAAAATGCATTATTTTTTGTTCATTAACCACTGTATTCAAAAGTAGTGAGACTATGCTGATATTTATAAGCAATGGTAACTAATTACTAATAACAGGCCTATATTTTGAAACTGAGTGCATTTCGCATAGTTGTGTAGCGTATGAGCGGTTAAGAACATGTAGAAGTTTCATACTGGCTAAACTCTTCCGTTGGCTTTTAAGTATTACATTGCTAATGTAACTACATATTAAGTTACAGGCTATGCTGTTGAAACTGTTACATTCAAATTCTCAGTTAATGTAAATTCGATATGAGTTATTAGAGAGACTACGTTAAAAGTGTTAACAACAACTTAGTATCTGAAAGACATGTGTCAAGATCCCAGTATCCACGCATGCGAAAGTTTTTAGCTATTGATGAATATGAAGTTTTACGACAGTTGCACAGAAAGCTTATCTATTAAAGATACCAAGTTCAGGACCGAGCCATAAATTCCACCAAGCTAATTGTTATTAATATACATTCTTCATTAACATGTGTTATTCAAATAACCTTACGAATTACACAGTATATACGTATCAAAATACTGTAGTGTTTTTAGAGACAATTGTAGAAATTACTTTAGACACAAGAAGGAACTATAAATAGAAGAGACTAAAATCCAGCAGCACAGTTTGAAATTAACACACGTCAGTTAGTTCTTACTCAGAAAAACCGGTTATAATAAATCAGTAGACTATAAAAAAAGCCTGCCCACATTAATGGCACTGCAAGAATTAAACAATGAAAATATATAATTAGGATTTTTCTTCGTGTTGTTGTTTTCGTTAAAATTGAAATATTTTTATTTTTATGGAATTGGAGTTTGCAGAGTTTCTACACAAAAGAAGGAAGTTTTGAAACGTGTAGCCATTTCTATTAGTGCTTGCTACTCTATTCTCCTCGATGAATAGTTACTTTGAAGGTAAAAACTGACGACAGTTCTGTATTCTCTCAGAGTGTCGACCAGTAAACGACTAACGATGAGCTTATCTCATCACGACAAGCAGGGAATCCCGTGAACAAACTCGAAAAAACTGTTGGACAACACTGCTTTGTTGTCTGTTATTTATAATAAGGACACAGCCTGCACTGAAAACACATTCCTTAAGATTGATAGCAAGCAACAAACGCAGTACAAAGTTTGCTAATATAGGTGACAGCAAGAAAGAAGGAGAACGAAAAGCTTATTCCGTAATGTGATCTCTTTCTGTAACGACACAGATCCAAATACTGACGCACAGCAATCTGATATGGACGTCATTTGTACACATATGTCACCGTTTTCCGTTTGTTTGCGATGCCCTTCGCTGACGGAGTTAAGCGGCTCATATTGATTTGACTAATGCACACATGGTACACACTGTTTCCCCGGTCGTTCGTCAAACATTGAGATCCATTGTGTAACTTGAAGCAGAACTGTCAGGTTCTTATTATTTCCTGAAATATGGCTTGATGTCAAATGACAGTAGGTTTACGCACAAATCAAATAAGTAACATAGGTACATTATTGTTATTATTATTGATGTTTCTGATCGTACTGTAGAGATTAAATGCTTAATATCATCAAAATTCGCATTGAAACAAACGGCTTCAGCGTTGATTCACTGCAGCACACTGTTCTCAACCATTTCTTTAGTCTCTTCCCTTGTTCCCGATCTACAAATCCGTCCGTGTCATCTGATGTCTATACTTGTTTCTACATCAGAGCCTGTTTCCCAATCTACCCTGCGCCTTGCCTCAGGATAAGACAAATTCATTTTCACTTCTCTCCTTGATCCGCACCTGTATTGCCCCCTGGCTGGTTATATCTCAAAGCTCTGCATTGTAATACATATAGCAATTTAATTTCCTTTTTGTGCACTTAGAGGCTTGAGAAAACGCAACCACAACAACAGGGGATCATTTATCTGTAAAGCGTCTGCAGAGATGCCGCCGGTTAAAGTTAACGAAAGAGGCAAATAGCACTCCTTTAGAAATCAGGTATAGGAGATGGCAGATACATAAATTTTCGATAATTTTAGGAAGAGTAGAGCTCGAACTGGAAGCGATTTGAATGAGGAAAGCAGTGCAATAAACAATAAAGCATAACAGAGGCTCCACACGATCCAGGCCAGAGTCTGGTGTCGACCCGATGACCCAGAAACAATGCAACAATGGTTCCAGGTTATACTTTACTTCTCGTACAAATGGCGTTCAAAAGTCTTGTCCACTTGACTGGCCCCTACATATCCCAGATTGTAAGGAACTTTGTTCGAATTTAGGACCTGTCATTTCTCCATGGTTTAGCCATGCACTACAAGCAAATACGAATATTGTTTCTTAATGTCAAGGCTAAATTTCTTCACATCTCTTCCTGGTGTACTGAAGCTGTTGCATGTAGACACGCTCAAAACTCTTGCAAATAAATACATTACTTAGGTACACGAAGATGCAGTTGGCGAATACTGGACTACAGTAACGAATGCTTTGTTTCATATCAATGACTGTGAATATGCTTATTTAGGAAATTACACGGATACGGCTCAATGATTATTTACTCATCGTAAGCAGAGTCGAAAATTAAAGAAAATACCTGTAAACACAGCGGGTGAAAGGAGTTAGAACACACAACCAAAGAGCAGCCACTTGGTCAACCCCAATATTACTAGTGTGGTATTAGAATGTGATGCCTATATTTACGAACTAGCATTTACCCGCTGCTCCGCACAAAAAAAAAAAAAAAAAAAAAAAAACTTAATTTAAGTATTTTCCTCTCCTTTAGTTACTACCTTAGATTCGGTTTTCATACTACAGTTCGAAAGTGTTTTTTGTTATACTTATATTATAACACAATATAATATATGAAATACAATAAATTTAAGCTATGTCAAGCATTATCGTTAACGGTCCAATAAGGACGAATCAATAACCAGTTGACCTTCTAGACAAAAATTTGGAACAAACTTTCCTGGGGATCAAAAGTGCATAATATTAAAGCAAAAAGAAATGTATCTTAGACATAAGGCAACACGAAAGTTAGTGCCTGTGGTAGTACAGTAAAATATTTCTGCCGCCAAGGATAGCATTTGCAACAACGAATCTGAAATCGTTAGCAATTTTTCGTTATGCAATACGTGTATATTCACATGCCGTGGGTAGTAACATGTCTTTTGTGCTTAGTAATTTATATGCATCTACACAAATTTGAGCCATCTTTTTGAATCGTATCTCAGAATTGAAGTTGTTAGGTTGAATTGCAGCCTGGACGAAAAAAAAAAAAAAATTGTCTCAAAAGCCACAAGGAAATATAGGCTGCACTTGTACAACGTCTGTTGGTTTCCAGGAGTGCATGTCATCACTGACATGGCACTCATTAAAGCAGCTTATTAATTACTACCAATAATTGAATCACTAATGCCTTATGTTGTTGCAAGAACATTCTGGCCCAGGCTGCATTTCGACCTAACCACAATCTATACTGATATTGTCCTTTCAAAATCAAACTATGCAGATAAACCTAAATACATTAAATGCATCGCTAAATACTTTTTTGGGAGTGACAATATTGTCAATTTCAGGATTCAAAGTATGTTTAATACAAATTACAGTAATTAATTTTGAACTGCAAGAGGACTAAAACACTCGTAATAATACATCGACCGTACGCAATGTAAAGTTTGTTCATATTTTCTTCCTAGCGATTGTGGTTAGGTTGAAATGCTGCCTCGAGCAGATTAAAAACGTCGCCAAAAGCAAAGGAGCTATACATATAACTGATTTTTTACTTCAGATATCTCGAGAAATTCCGGTAAGTGATATATCACAAAAATTTATTCCTTACTTTCAAATTGTCTATCGCTATACATTATTAAAATTTTGGTGACTCGGCATCTTACTATCGATATTAAGCACAAAATTAATCACCGTAAATATTACACTCCTGTTACTCTTATTGAGAGATAAAATGTTATGGTTTCAATAACGAATTCCGTATAACTATGATTATCAAAATTGATAAAAACGTGAAATTATTAACAAAGACAAATGTATACAATCCAGAGGTATTAATGTTTGGTCCATCGCATCATTTTTACAGTCAATTAAACACCAATATTAGTAATGCTTAATACGTCTGATTCAGTTATTCAGTTTGTTTACTGCATTCAAGGAAACTGAAAAGCTAAATATTAAGTCAAAATATTAAACAGAATTCGAAGTTAAATTTGTGTGATTTTTTTCATTTTTTTTTTTTTTTTTTTTTTTTTTTTTTTTTTTTTTTTTTTTGTACAAGATGTGAACATCTCAATTACAGTTTGAACCGTATCTCGTAAATTAATTATTCCCTCCTTACCTCGGTACATATAAGTCATTAGCTATTTATGCAGATTTTGATTGTGAGCGTTAGCTCTAAAAATTTGAAAATCCCATCCAAAGTGATGCGGTAGTTTGTGCGCAGTTCCCGTTCAGATAAAGATACACACGCAGCTTGCTTACAAATTTAAAATAGTATAGATTATTTAACAGAACTGTTATCCTATTGTTTGAAAAAGTAAATTTAAAACATGGATACGCCTCATTTTGCATCATCCATCTTTAAGATTAATACAAATTTTGAAATAAATTGTGAAATACATACTGAACATTTCTATTAGCAGACTAACAGTATACATATTGGTAACCGTTGTGCTGGCAACAATTATCATTCAATATGGTCTACATACTGTGCATTGGTCGTAAGGTTGGATTATCCCATAGATTACAGGAAAACTAGTCGTAATTGTAGAGGCAAGACAAGTATTTTGTTATCGCTGTGCATTTAAGTATTGTTGTATGATTGTAGAGGACTATGATGACCGTTATACGTCTATTATGTTGTGTTTCGTGCAAAAGTAAGGGAAAGGGTGACTCGGCCCACACAGACCTACTCTACCGAAAGAAACCTTGGCAGGAAGCCAAACTTAACGACCTCGTACGATGGATCGAAGGTATCATTCTAACACACAATCTGGTGATTGGGAAAACTCCATCACCATTTCTCTCGTGCCCTGATCGCCAAGTCCTGAAAGATGAAAATTCTTTCTTCCACCGGGCTTCAAACACGCTAACCCCCTGACAAGCGCCTGGCACCATCATGGTTTCGCAGTGACCTTGGCGAACAAAATGGGTTTCTGCATAAGATATTGTCGTCTGAGCGGAAGTTGCAACTTAAACTAGGGTTCGTTTCGATCGGACGCACTTCCAAGTTAGTTTTACCTGAAATATGTGGTCCTTGTGAAGGAAGGATTACGCAAGCTCTCAAGCTCATTGCTGGCTACTGAGCGGGAATTAGTATTGGCGAATGAAATAGCGAGGGTAAGTTAGCTTTAATAAATTCACTGGAATGTTATACACGGACAAACATACGAAAAATCACGAAAATACTGTATGGAAATAACTCTGAATCAATTCAAGAATATTACTAAAAAATCTTAAATAACTGAAGTATCTTTCCTAACTGGCGGATGGATTTGAATTCTTTCAGCCATTGCCTGTTAATTACTGCGTGAAGTTGCGTTGTTCCTTCATTGGATGGTTTCCATGCTCTCTCTGAGAGTCAAGTTTGTACTTTGGTTCGCGAGTATTGTTATGGAGGGGGAAAATAGCAACCCACTGGCTAGTATTCACGTGTCCATCAGATGACTCTCCCTTAATTGGTTCATTAAAGTATAGAAAGGACGTTAAACATAAAGGAGTGGGAGAAGCCTTTCTGACGCTGTGGACGACAGCTAAACCTTGATGCATGCTGTGTTTACAAAGATTTAAGTTGCATGGCTCAAGGACATGGGAAAGGTACTCCAATTGAATATGCTATCCTATTCTGATTTAAGACATACCAATTCGTTACACGTCGCTGAAAAAACAAATTTCAACACTTCCTCTGGATGCTCATTCCTCTTACAAAACAACAAAACGCTAGTAGTAAATAGTATCACTGAATCGGGCGGTACAACAGGACAGGGCACGAGCCTGGATCGCCGCGTACTGGCTGTCCTGTTTACGGTTTTTAGGCGTTTTCCCACAATCATCTAGGTGAATGATGGCACGATACCCAATATGCGCTTCATAAACTACACATTTCACAAAAAAATACACTTATCACATTAGACACAAAGTTACACTTTTCGCAGACAGATGTCAACACAAGACTTTTCTCCAATATATTAGTTACACCGGATATAAGAGGCCCGGTTAGAATTCGGACAGTGTGGTGGCCAGTGTCTCCGTGATACTCGATGACCGAATCGGAGAATAAAAGAAAAAAAAGGGGGGAGGGGACGTCAACATCATCTGCTTCGAATACGCTACACCTCGTTAATAATATCTTAGACGTGAGATCAAACAAATCATTCAATGCGAATAATAGGCCTACGATTTCAGTGTCCAGACTACTTGTCTGAAGATTAACGTGTATCGCACTCTAACGAAGCTGAAAGAACAGCTGATTTCAGTCATACCTGTTTCACATCTCTGCGCAGGAATACGATGAAAACAGTTTTTAAACCTTTATTCATTTTATGAAAATTAAAATTCACAGTGTTTGCATATTTGTGATCACTGTAGAATTTTTATAAAAGCTTATTCATCGTCCAGCATGTAGATGGTATAAATGGGGGCTTGGGAGGAACATTCCAACATAGTACACAAATTATTCCATATCGTAATCAGAGCCATACTGCCGCCCAATCAATAGATCGACGGTAGATGAAAGAAGCCATCGTTCAAAATCCAAAAGGTTTTTGCAGCACTGCGAATCATCGCTGTACTGAAATTGGGGGCTCAATACTAATCATGTCCTATTGCGCAATGGCCAGACCTCATTTCTGCTGCGGACGCGTTTGTTACTGACCGACGGTAATAAGTTTCCTATCACAGGTTGACGAAGTGCGCTACGGAGAATTACGTGCGTGCACACGCGCGAGGAATGCGGAGCTAGTTAATGCACTGCATGCGCGTTGTGTACAGGCACAAGATTTACGAGTTTATGTGCGCAATTCAGTATCAAGTGTGAACAGTTCGGTGAAAGCTGCTTTTATCTACTATAATTAAACTTTATTTCGGATAATGCCATGAAATAAAGTTGTTAATTGTAGCAATAATCCCAGCTCCAAGGTGTTTTTCTTTCAGTTCAAGTTCATTGAAACGATCGTTTAAGTGAAACAAAATTTTGTAAATACTGCGTTTTTAGATTTCAAGAGAGTGAGTAAATTACTGGATGAAGTAAAACTGCTGCATATGGATCAGTATACAATTAAGTGAATCACTTGCTAAGGCATCGGAATAATGAAAACGGTCTCTAAAAGTTAGATGCCTGTATTTCAGAAGAATGAGCTAAAATTTTCAGGACTCTGGAATATGCAAGTGGAACAACAGGGCAATAATATTTTGTTGCATGTAACTCGTGATACACACTCGTCCTGTTGAAAAATAATTCCTAGCAACAGCGTAATAACCCACATGTATACGATATTCTGAAATTTTACCTGTCGATAACGATATCAGTGAGATCACTTGTGTTGTATGTAGTAACATTCCAGACAATACATACCACCAGCGCACTTTTCCAACGATTGAGGAAAAGGTCTTGATAGAGGTAAATACATAAATAAAACTTGGCAAAGACGTGTGTGATATTTTAAGAAACAGAAGCAAGAGAAAACAGCTAAACTAGCATCATTTAATGTCCACGATACGAATGATCTAGAAAAGTACTGACCCTTGAGTTGTTGAACAATCCCATTAAAATAAAAGATAAGTAAGCAAATTCGAAATTATCACTATCGTAAATGTTACATAAGACTTTAAAAAAATAATGTTAGGCCTTTTTTATGGTTGCATTCTTAAAAAAAGATAAAAAAATCTATAATAGTGGTTTAAAATATTTTTTGTTTTGGTTCCACAATCATATATGCTATAACGAACACTTTTTCCTAATAAGACTGGTTGGTGTTGAAGTTTTATTTGTGGGGAACAGGATGATTTAAACCGTTTATTTTTTTACTCGAAAAATATTTGATTAGCACATTTGAATTTTCCACTTTGTCCATAACACTTGCCGCAACGATTTTAGGATGTTCTCCACCACTCAAACAACGTCCAGTTTATTATCTGTTCATAATACAGCTTCTTTTATTATTTTTTTTAACTGCTTAAAGACTCTTAACAACGAGGTCTTTAGAGACGGGAAAGGATGGGGGGCAAGGAATGGGAAGGAATTCGGCCATGGCCTTTTGAAGGAAGCATCCCGGCATTTGCCTGGAGTGGTTTTGGAAACCATGGAAAACCCAAATCTGGATGCCCGAACGGGGATTCGAACCGCCATGCTACCGAATGCAAGGCCAGAACGCTAACCGTTACACCACCACAATCGGAGTCTTTTTATTACATTTCTCCTCAGCATGTGTGCAGCTCGTAATTGTGTGTTTGTACAATACTTCCGTTTACTGTGTGTACAAAATGTGTATGTTCAACAATTGGCTGTGGATTATGGGTGGGTTCTGATTATATGAAAAGTTTCAGATTTGTGATGATTCCATGAACGTAGTTAAAAAACACACTGAAGCAAGACTTCCAGCTATAGACTTGAAATACATTCACCAGAACGACTAAACCGAGGAGAAAAAGATTGATTTTTTTGTATTAATCATTTTTTATATTACTAGACAAAATTTCAAACATTCGTCGCAAAGAGTCATAAATAACTGTTGTGGCAGACACAAAAGAGAAGTAATGGTTAGTCCCTGCAGGATGTTAATTATAATTTCCTCTAACTACACAACGCCGTACATAAAACCCTAAAAGTATGAAGCATCCAGGGTGTCGACGAATATTACACTAATGACTTTCATGACATCAAGTTGTAGCTCACCCCGACGTGAGCCAGCAAAACAAGTTTCCTGCAGTAATCTCTTGTAAAATTCTTCTTATGATGCAATGCCCGATTCCAGGCATTGGCGATTGCTATGCAGAATGGGTATTCTCTTAGGAAGATGAATTAAGTTTGTTTCGCCTTGCCTTCCCCAGTGGATTCGTATGTGTATTTGTAGGTGTGGATGACTGTGGTAATATATCTCTTCAGTATGGAGTGTTGTATGAAATAAGGAGAGGTTTGGGATTTAATCCAGGATTTAAGCGCGCAATCTGGTATTTGGATACCACCTCTCCTACCCTGCCGCTAAAGCTCTGATTGAGAAAATTTCTTCCACCACCAGGATTCGAATCACTGAACCCCGTGTCACACATCATAATGACTCCACCCCCAATTGTGCTGGCTAGTATAAAATAAGCGACATTCAAGTATTTGTAGCGAATGTTAGAACAGACTGAGAATTCGAGTAACCTTCATGATAAAAAAAAGGTCACTTAATGTATGCATTACACGTTATTTTCTCTTAGAGATCACTTAAACTTTGAACAATAAGGATTTCGATTAATTCTAACCCTAGCCATTGATGAAAACGCTTTCCATATTATTCGTATTCATCTCCCATTTCGGCCAACAGCTTAATAACACAAAAATCTTATTTAATTGTTTTAGACTTAAAACTGTACATATTTCATTGAGTAAACACCATACTTTAACTTATTTTGTGTGTCTACAACTTCTCGTCTGCGAGTAATAGTTTCAGAATCAAAAAATGTATCCACAGATTTAATTCTTAGTTGAAGGAATTTATTTATACCTTTTGTACAAACGCTAATACACAAATCAGAATCGACTCGGTCAACAAAATGAATGATGAAAAATTCGTTATTTGTGAATACTGTCATAGAAACTCGTACATTATTTGAACCATATTTATCTCGTCTTTTGCAGCAAGTTTCTATGTAGTTGGTTTTAGAAATAATTTTCCTTACAAATTTTTCTTACTTTTTTTTAATCGATAGAGTGTACAACTCTCTGCATTTAACATGTATTTAGTTTCATTTTGATGAATTCAACTTAATGTAAAAGTTTTGTCATTACCACCTCCGTTTGCATTTTGTTCAATATCTCCAGTTATAGTATTTTACAGCCAAATTACCCACTGCAATTTTTTTCTCAATCTTTAGTTCCTATTCCATTCCGCATCCTACTTGCATGTCCATTCGGTTTTGCTAACATTTTCTAGCTTTTCGTTTCGTACGTGAAAATACGTGCTCAACTCAAGATCTTGTAATTTAAAAAAATTCGAAGTAAAAATAAAATAAAATAAAGGGTACTCCAATAGTAGCTACAATGCCTATCCTACTATTTCAAATGTTATAACTCAAGAGAACACTGTTATAGCGTCAGCAATTCTCTGTCCTTGAACATAATAAAGTAGTAAATTTATATGATGCGCGTAGTCACCAGCGACCAGAAGATGCGGGGAGAACATGTGAATTATTTTAGAAGTGAACGCCTTTCCTGTATAAATTGGCTTCTAAATCGTTAGATTTGGTCAGTCGGTTAACAGCAATTTGAAAGTAGACTGGCTTTATAACAATTGTTTTCTTTAGAAAGCACCCATCAGATCAAGTGTAGAAGTTACTGTCAAGTATTGTCGATATCCTATTCCAATTGAATATAGCTTACACACTACATTTGTCTAAATCTTCACAACTTACGTCTGGTTCAAGTTTTTTTTTTAATAACGACCACAATGAATTGGGAACATAAATTTATAAAAATTTATATATAGGCCCTACTATAATTATGAAATTTCTTTGAAATTGATGTTATAGTTACGCTGAATATAATTTTACAATAAACTCTCTGTTCAATCATATCTTTCCTTTCCTTGCAGGCAGTTGGTACAACTATTTGGAAACGTATGATCTGTCTGGCGTATAAATTAATATTGTGATTCTGTTATTCTAACATTTCTAAACCTTTTGGAAATCCTCGTTCAGTATTGTCCTCAACTTGCTCACGATTTAGACTGTGTTTTCAGCTGAGTTTTAGCCTGGGTTTAGTAGGACATGTAGGCAACGTATTGCGTGAGCGTAATGATTTCATTTGCCATTAAACGGCGTCTTGTCTGTGATCAAAGTTTAAAAAGCAGAGTATCACCACAACAAGTGTTTTTGTTAAGTAATTGACTGCTTATGAGTTGTTGGTAATATAATTGATATTGTTAATAAGTGTTTGTACTGTTCCACATAGATAGCAACTAACATGATATAATATGTAGTCGCAAATTACAGTGAAACTTATCATGGTTACTGGTTGTAAGAAAATAACTGATTATTAGATGCTGGTAACAAGTGTATACACTGTTCCACATAATAAGTATTAATTAACTCGGGATTGTATTTGTAGATAACAGGAGATATTGGTTATACTAATGGGTTGGAGCTAACTTGTTGTCAATATATAATAACATTATCAATTATATAGTAATATTGACATTACAAATAAGTGTATGTACTGTTCCACATCCCCGAGATTATTCTCACATGGGATCAAAGTGAACATATCTATCTATCTATCTATCTACTTAAGAAGTCAGATACTTTCATCACTGTTTCTTGCTATGGAGAAATAGGGCTGCCAAATTACTGTTTTAACTCTACACTGAACCACGACAGTGATTCAAGGCGATGTTAAAATGTTTGAGTCAGTAATGAATTTCGTTGAAAGCGAATATGTAAACAGTTTGACAATAGTCGCATAATGTTGAGTCTAGATATTGTTTGATATTATGGGTATGAGGCGTAATAACCAGTAATTGGAAAGATTTTATCAATTTAAAATTGACTTCGGTTTATAGAGAAGTACCGAGCTTGGTGGTGTAACGGCTAGCGTTCTGGCCTCGCATTCGGGAGGACGGCGGTTCGAATCCCCGTCCGGGCATCCAGATTTGGGTTTTCCATGGTTTCCCCAAATCACTCCAGGTGCATGCCGGGATGCTTGCTTCAAAAGGCCATGGCCGAATTCCTTCCCATTCCTTGCCCCCTATCCTTTCCCGTCTCTAAAGACCTAGTTGTTATAGGAGACGTTAAGCAATTTAAAAAAAAAAAATATAGAGAAGTAATATACAACTACTGTAAAATAACGGTATTGATCCGATCTATACTTGGCTAAAGCTATGCTCTCCAGGTTGGAAAATTTGAGGGAGTGTGTAAGCTCAGTCGCCAATATTGTTGAACTTATCGTTAGCAGATCATAGGGTGGTGCTTTAAACGTTTCAAGTACGGTAACAGTGCATTCTTCCGACGTAGTGGCGCCACTTTAATTTTTTTTAATGATCTTTTATTTCCTCACGAAATCATGGGTATGATTTTAACCGCAAGTGCATTTTTTTTAATGTAACTTGCAATTTTTTGAGGCACAAATTGGTAACCATCCCAATATTTGACTAGTTTATTTTCGGCACACAACAGAAATCACGATGACTAATAAAATTAGATCTTAATGTATCAGTTATCTGTAGCATGCGCCCAATGTCTTTCGTCACCAATCTTACAAGTATTCTAATAGCTATCAAAAATTTCCAAGTATAAGTTTTCATTCCAATTTAGAAGAAGTTAGAAATCTGTTTTATCCTTCGTAATGATTAGATAAATTATTTTATACTTTTTAGTCGGTTAAAAACATGGAACATTAAAACGTTTTTTATTATTATTTTGTGTTTATTATGTTTCAATTACGTAAGAGTAACCAAAATCCTCAGGTAGGAAGACAAGGTATTTACAAAACGTTTCACTGGCAAAATTTTCTGTACATCTTTGTTGATATAATTATTAGTTTTTATTTAGTAACTTTTGAGGATAAAAATTGTATGGCGGCGCCTAGAGTGAAGAGTGCACCCACTACAGTGTATCACGCTGCTGAGGCGACACGCAATTCCATTCATATGATTATTACTCACGTGCACGTATCAGCCAGCTGTAGATTCGCAATATTACTTAAGCACTTTGATATTCTAAGGATATTTAGCGGTGATTAAGAGAAACGACAGTATGATTATACACAAGAAGGAATAGACGTCGTTAGGAGAGCGTCAGATTACGAGCTATCATACGTGGGGAACAAAACCAATTATGACCTTTTCCTTAATTATTGTTATTTATTACTGACGACAATCACAGATCAGCTCCCGAAGGAGTAAAATGGTTTAATAATCTTTCCACACTATAGGGAAATACGCCGTGTTATGGACGAGAAGGCTTATCTCATCATGAACACATGCAAGCTGCTACTAGTTTAGTTTTAAATTAAAATATTGTTAATAAATTTAGATCCTGCAAATTGATGGGAATTATTGTTACTAACGAAGAAAGAATCGATTTATTTAAACTGTAGCTGTTATCGAAATCAAAATTATATACTCGTAACAGCATTTCTGATGCTCCAACACAAATTACATTTATATTAGAGTCTCCATACAACGGAGCTACGACACGCGGTCTTGCGTTATTACAATGTGGCGCCAACTTACACATTGTGCACTCAGCTGTAACCAGCGTGGTAGCCAAAGATTCTGAACATGCTACGGCTTGAGAAAATCCTACGATATACAGATTAATTTACATATCATAAAACACATAAAATCAATTAAAAAAAAAATAATAAAATTATATAATACAAATTATTGGTAGGGTGTGTTATTTTTACATGATGTTGCTGAAGTGCCATGGAATTAGATCTTAGTAGCGGTACAAAAAATGTTTACTTTAAAATATGTTTTACTTAATTGTCTACAGTTTGGTGTATGAGAGGATGAACTACATTTTGTTTTCACTTTTACTCTGCTGTTTTGTATGGTGACAACTGAGCATTACACTCGCGGAAAAACGTAATATCAGAGGTGGTACCATATGAACTGAGTAACGAATGCGTGCTCGTGACAGATGAATCTTAGAAAGAAAGTTATGTACAAGCGGAGCAGGGGAAAAATAGACACTTCTGTCATGAGGGGTTTTATATTTTATTTATATATTTCTTAAGGTTATTCATTACATATTAGTTAGCCAACGTTGTTCAATGTCATTTAAGTATTATCGTCAATTTATGTATAGGGTGATCCGAATTTAGTTCTGTATCTTCGTATTATTTTGAACAAGACATGAACATAAATGCTACGAAACGCTGTGGTAGCGTACCCTTGACCGTTTCTTAACACTGTTCCAGAAAGCAAATTAAGTTACTGAAGAGATACACCTGAAAATTACACGACACATAAATTTCCTGTTTTCTTGTATTTTAGCGCATTTATAGAAAGTTTGTAATTAATTTGCATAGCTATTGTTTATGTTCTTTTTTCTGCTTTAATTGGCATAGGATTCATTTCCTAACTTATTTAGTGTTGGTAGTGGTGTTAGTGGCGGTATTCGTCTAGTACGTACATAATTTTCCACAGAGTTGCTAAGCAAAACACAGGAAAAAGTTAGGCATTATGGCATCAGACTCTTCGAGAATACAATTCGTTAAAATCCGATACAGTGCTATAGATAGAATGCAGAAATGATCTATATCGCCACTCTTTCACTTCCTTCCCTGATTAATAAAGCAAAAATTGTGTTTTTCTAAGTGGGTGCAGGACACATTATTTTTATCATTTTAACCAGCACGGTGGGTGACCGCCAACCTAACTTTCGGGTCTAACATTGAGGAGTACACCGATTCAAATATCCGTCACTTAGATTTCGGGTTTCCATGGTTTCACGAAACCACTCCATGCAACTGCCGGGATGATTCCAACAGATGGCCATGACAAAATTCCTTCCCATTCCATGTCCCCCCATCCTCTCCTGTCCCCAACAACTACAACGTCTCAGGAAAGTAAAAACAGAATATATCATTTTATTTCTGCTCGTAATGTGTGGCTTGTAGATTGATGAAAGCAATTTTTGCTAAATTCTATCGTTGCTGCAATATAAATTAACAAGGAAATTTACTTTTATTTGCTCCGTCTTATTGTAAAGTAATTTATGAATGCTGCAACCTCTTTATACATGAAATTCTAGTAACGTTCTTTCCAACTGAATTTCTGAAGTGAATATTCTTTCACTAGTCTATACTAGTTGCTATAATATAGGGGCAAAGTAAAACGTGGCAGCCAATCACCTCAATGCTTTCAATGCAGGAAACGTTTTATATAATTCACTCTCCTTCTTGATTTGCTCATTCTAAATTGTGTTTTCCGGGAAAGTGATGCTTATTGATTTTTTTTTTAACTGCTTAACAGAGAGGTCTTTAGAGACGGGAAAGGATGGGGGGGGCAAGGAATGGGAAGGAATTCGGCCATGGTCTTTTGAAGGAAGCATTCCGGCATTTGCCTAGAGTGATTTTGGAAACCATGGAAAACCAAAATCTGGATGCCCGGACGGGGATTCGAACCGGCGCACAGTGGGCCAGAATCGCAAAAAGCTGGTCAAAATATAAAAAGTTGTTCAATTTGTACCAAAGTTAGTATGTAAAGGTTATCGAAGTTGCTGATTAAGAATATAATATCAAAAAGTGAAAATAGAAAATGGCGGATCCAAGATGGCGGACAAAAATTGCTAAAAGTCATTTTATTCATATAAAAGTAATTTTTGTGGAATTATCGAGGTTGCTAGAGTTGTTCAATTTGTACCAAAGTTTGTACGTAAAGGTAATCGAAGTTGGTGATAATAATATGGTATCAAAAAGTGAAAAAAAGAAAATGGTGGATCCAAAATGGCGGACAAATATTGATAAAAGTCCTTTGATTAATATAAAAGTAATTTTTTGAGATTTATCGAGATTGATGATGAAGATTGTAACTTCAAATATTAAAAAACAAAATAAAATGGTGGATCCAAGATGGCGGGCGAAAATAGGTAAAATTCTTTTTATTTATGTAAAAGTAAATATTTAGAGGCTGTTGTAGTTAGTGGTTAAAAATATAAGCTCAAAAAATGGAAAGCTCGAGAAAAGTACCAAATAGAGGATAGAAGATAGTATAAAATATTACAAAAAAAGAATTTTATTTCAATTACAGTTAATCAGTTAGTAAATTGTTTGTGACTATAATTAAAAGTTATTGTTTTCTTCTTCTTTTTTAACTTCATTATCTTCTTCTTCTGCATCTTCAGTTGAATCACCATCATTTTCAAAGACTGTTTCCTCATCATCTACATCGGAATCTTCATAATATTCCGGCACAGGAACTAAGAGGGCAACGGCTTCTGACGACAAAATCCTCAGTTTGTTTGATGATTTGCGCAGAGAAGAAATGTTGAAGTCTGTGGTTGCTAACAATCTCCTGAACACGTTTTCCATACTCTTAAGTCCTAAAAACTTTCGTGAAAAGCCAAAGCGATATTGCTTTATCAACTTATTGATTGATTCTTGAGTATAGTCCGACAGTTCATATAATTAATTTATTTAATACTTATTTCTTAAAACGTGTTTGAAATCATTAAAAAGTAATTCCACAAAGTATGTAGAATATTTGTGTTTCAAAAAAATTTACTTTTTCATAATTATTAATGAAAATTTAACTTAACATTAATAATTTCATTTTTTTAAAAAAGGATACATTTTGCAAGCGTCGCTTAAAAAGTTGTTCAAAGCCGGAGTTGGTACTAGTAGGTGGATTTGAAGGTTAATTTATTAAGGTAATAGTATATACTTGCGGAGACGGTGCAAAATAAAGCGGAATATCGGTGAATTCGTAACTTATCCCTATTTTTTAAGCACATTTTAAAATTTTCTACAGAATTTTTCGGTATTAAATTAATTAAAAAATTTATGTGTAATTAATGATTTAAAAATTACATAAATGTATTTTAATTAGTACATACTTCCTGGAACACAGTCCATATTTAAAATATTCGTTTCACTTACACAGAACACAAATATTTATCTTTAACGACAAGACTATTTTGTTTCCTGGTCGGCTGCATGCACCGCTAGTAATGAAGTGCCGACTTTGACATGAAATATAAAGGAGGAAATGAACAATTGATCGTCCAAACAATCGGTATTCAGTAGTTCCAACATTACTGTAGCCAACCTGATAGTCGAAAATTCCCATCCAGAAACTTTTTTTTTTCCTTTTTGGCCACGTTTTCAAGATTCTGGCCCACTGTGCGGCGTCCTCCCGAATGCGAGGCGAGAAAGCTAACCGTTACACCACCCGGTTAGGTTTATTGATGTTGATGATTTCATAATAATTCTCATTCATTACATCAATAACAACCAAAACTGGTTACTTAGAAATCAGATCGGGAAGACATATTCCATTAGTGAGGTAGAGAAATTTGCGAGTTTTCTGCGCTTAGTTTTCTATATTCTATGGATAAAGAAAATATCTTATTTTTTTCTGTACTTGATGTTGTTCAAGTATTCGGGCCCAGCGCTCGATACTTCCATGTCGTCCAAATGGAAGAGGGTAATTTATTACCACAGCGTCAGAAACTTTGATACATTAATATTTTTGAGTGCAGCTCATTAAAACATATAAAAAAGTGCAACAGGGTCGAAACAACTGAGCCATCGATTTGATAAATATTAGAAGACCCGCATAAAACAAACTCAGGAACAGTATATCATAGTTTTCAAGTGTATTCACTTCACCTGGATCATTTCGTCAAAATATATTCTGCCAACTAGCACCCAGTATCGATGACCACCTTTGCTCTCGTGCTTCCCTTAATACTATCAGGCTGAACTATGTCTCCAAAAGAACTCCATGCTCATACCAAAGACAATGTAGCCAGCTACGAGAGATTTAGTTGTATGGACCTCGAAACATTGGTTAATCGGCCATTCTCTCACCTCCGACATCAAGTCACTGGCTTCGTAGCGTAGTGTCTTCATTCGGATTAGATTTTTTTCAACTTTAATTTATTGGTTTTTTTTTTTAATTTCTGTCATTTTGTAATCCTGTCGATTTCAGTTTAAAATCTCAAAATAGTCAGTTGCTTCTTCAAGAACGTCTGGAAACTCACTACCGGGCAGAAGCAATTAAGCGGATAGAATGTGAAGCAATTGTATGAGACTGCAGAAAATTCTGTGTTTCTGAAAACTACTCTTTTAAAATCTATTAGAAATTATTAAAACTTTGATGTTAAAGCAGAAAATAACTGTATACTGTTAGTAGTAATTTCAATAAATTAAAATTTAAAAACCTTAACGGAAAGCCAAAGCTTGTAGATATTATGTACTCGCAGACCATTCCATTGATCGTCTGCATTGGTTCATAGTAGTTATCTCTTTGAAATACTTGCTTGTATCAAGAGCCTAAATTAAAAAAGCTCTGCCTGAAATCTATTAGTTTATGGATCACGTACATACTAATGAAAATTATTCGTTCACTCATTCTGTCTGGCACTGCCCAAAACTTTTCTGCAGTCGTAAAATATAAAAAAGTTATTTTTGCGAAAAATACGGAGAGTCACAACGAGTAGCTTCATTAAATTAAATTTACAATGGTGAAAAATAGCTTCACAAAGTGTGATGAAGAAAATTAGTGAGTGACATTTCTGATCCTCCCCCCGTAAGTAGGCTATTAAACGAGACAGTTCCCTGGCTGCGTGTATATAGGCACCGACATGCTGGGTCTGTGAAAGTTCGCGTGTTCAATAAGAACACCGCGTGCTTAAGGGGCCACGCTCATTATAGTTATTATGTTGCTCTTCTGTACTAATCTTGGTGAAGCTGATACTATACAACCATGCACCGCTTAAGTCTCGTAAATACACGATTACCAAGCAGGAATACCTAACGAAATATTGTATACCACTTGAGCGGTTTAAATTCCAGTTAAATAAAACGGGAAAATACTTGACCTATAACTTTCATAGTTATCTTACACGTTTTGTGCATCTGCAAGCTCAAAACGTCTTACATTTTACATTTTTTTTTAAATCATTGCAACATAGGTAACGCTTTTAACCATAGATATGAACATGTTTCTTTGCGACGTTTTTATTTAATTAATTGAAGCCAGTATCTGAATCAAAGAAGACTAAATAAGTGAGCTAAGAGCACATACCCCGATTAAAATGGACACAACAAAACATAATGATTACGATCTCTATTCAATTTTTGCATTATATAATATATCGTATGTTCTCTTTTGAAAATTCGAAATACATTTTACGATGGAGCGATAACAGATAGTACATGTCTGTCTGAAATTTCGGTGTTATCATGTTGGTGGATTTTTGGATTTCTAGAACCCCCAGGTGACTGAAAAAAAAACTTAAAACACATAATTACACAAGTTTATTTAAAAATCCATAGTGAAACTACAATTTAGATTCAACTCCTATATTTCTTATGGTATTAATCTCCTATGCTACAAATCGTAGTACTGCAAAATCAAGCAGATTCATTTCTTGTTTCCTATTATTATTATTATCATTACTCCGCCATTCACTAAAAGTGTGTGGCGGAGGGTTCATTGCACCTATGCGAAAGCGTAATGGTTTGGAAGGGATACATGGGATATGGCAGGAGGCGCCGATGGGTTATTGTGAGGAACCATCCCAGCATTCGCCTGGAGTGATCCGGGAAAACCATGGAAAACCCAGATCAGGATGGCAGGAGAGCTTTATCGAAAGCTACTCCTATTGAATTTTAAGATTACTCGTCCAGTAAATTCTTTCTATTCCATTCGCTAATCGCTCGTGGAAAAAATGAGTACAGGAACGAATCGGTTCTGGCCCTGATTTCTCTTATCTTATTTTCACGGTCATTCCGAGATATGAATGTTGCTGGTAGCAATATTTGTTTGCTGTCTTTCAGAAATACGTCAGTCAAGAATTTTTCAATTAACTTCTGTCGAGAGCAACGCCGTCGGTGTTCCAGGTCTTCCCAACCTAACACCTGTTGTGTTTTGCCCAAATATTAATTCACATTCGCCTGGAATGAAAGATATCTGTAGTTTCAGTGGCTGCATACACTCCATTATTACTTTCTGAAATATTCCAATGTAAACTTCTGGACAGCTTCTCCATAATTTCAATGCATCAATGTCAAGTCAGTGCACAAAAAAATCTGAAAAAAAAGAAAAATTGTATCAAATATGTGCCGCAAGCTGACATTCGAGAAGCAGTGTCAATTACTTATTGCCGTCTGATAAATCCCTACACTTGTCAATAATGCTCTGCACAGACATTTCGAAAAGAAATACGTTTTAAAAATACAGAACTGCGTAGTACCCAAACCATAAACACATAAGCCAAAGTTTTTTTTTTTTTTGTATAACAAACTTTTTTAATGATGATTACCTTATACTCGGACCATTGCTTACATTAAATACTACACCAATTCTGGGTGCAGGGAGTTCGGCAGACATTTACACAGTCAGAAACCTCAGGCTAGATAGTGGCTTTGACTCAGTTGTTTTCTGTCTGTGACATAGTTTTGTGTGCACCACAGTCAACTGATGACAGTTAAGAGTTTATGAGTTCCGAGCAGGAAACATCTAACATTTCTCGGGGATAATTGCAATTATTCGCCTGCATATCTGAAACGTTGTTCATTTTTCATAGTACTCTCTCTGACATTAGGCATAATAATACCAGCAGTCCGGCCATTGTTTCAAGATGTAAAACTTGTTTTTTACATTAACCTATTCCAGCTGCGATTTCATCTCGAGAAATAAAGAATCCTAGAGACCTACACTAATGATTTTGTTTAACAAATTCTGAATTAGACTGTAAGAATACACAGCTTTGGACACTTCATGCTTAATGGAAATCTGCCGTGTGTTGACTACATTACTCACAAGCAAGTTGCTAAAATTGATCTTTGCTGGAGGATAAGACTGGTACCTTTTACCAAACGGCAGCTTCTATGCTTCAATCGTTATCCACACGATAATTTAAGTTCAAACATTTACACAACTCTTATCAACTACCAGATAAAGCTTTCGATTATTGATTACAATTCTGCACTAACACTTAAGACTAATTTTCTAAAATTTACCTTTAACAAGCCGCAAAAGGATTCGTAAAAGTTTATTATCAGTATTATCTAATAACCTACACTTTTTTTCCCACGGCATCACCTACGCGGACCAACCAAACCTTATCGTCGTTTTATAATCGAATTGTAATTTATCATCATTAATTCAACGGCATTTAATAGCTTATCAATTTCAGTTCAATGCAAAATCATAATCCTTGCAACAGAAAGCCTTAAATAAGAAATATTTAAAACTGAAAGTAAATCTACATACTGTAAGACGAATTGTTAAATGACATCTAAAGAAACTCAATTTGGTTCCACTGTCCGACGGTCTTTTAGCTCAGTGGTTAAGGCAGTCGAGTGTAAAATTCAATCACTATCGGAGCAGTAAATTTTACGGACTTTACTTTGATCGTGTGAACAATCTAAGACGCTCTTTGTTTCTGATTTCACTTTAAACTGTAGGTCTATCCATGTTAAAGGTGGAATAGAGAAAATCGGAACTCCGTTACAGGGTAGTAAATCATTAAAGTTAATTTTTTTTATTTTAACCAACATTTTAATTTCAGCACATTATTCTACATGAAAAGATGTAAGTGACACGTTTATCGTAGTCCTATAGCCTGACAGATTTTTACTCCCTGCCCTACTTCCAGATGACGTCTCCTGATGAATAGTCATCATATTTTAAGTTAGACTATTTACTTCAAAAATGTGAAAACTCCAGCGAAATTTCTTTAGTAGTTTAAGGAATAAGTATACAAAATTACAAAAACAATTGGTTTGCTTTCACCACAAAATAGTCTGTAAGACTGACGTTTTCAAACAAAATTCAGTATGGAAATATGTAGAACAGCATAAGCTACTTTGTGGGAATGATATATTGCAAACAAATATTAAAACAATTATTTTTAAAAATCCATTGTATATCTCAAACGGCCTGCGACCACCAACCATTCACAGACAAATAATTCAAATGTTTAAAGACCCTGGATAAGTGGAGCAATACAACATATTTGTAAACAAGCTATGTCTGGCATTAAAAATAATGTGTTCTAAGACAGCAAAGTTATCTCAATAAATAATATTTCAGCAAGCAATCGGCCAGCGTAAACGCTGCCCCATTATTAATACAAACCAAGAACAACGTTTAGGTCAGGGAACATTCTACAAATATAGTGTCTCCAGTCATACTAGGTTATCGAATATCTACAATGGACCCACAACCAAAATAATTATCGTCAGTTGATTATCAAGCCAGGTGGATGAACAGTAACACTGGTTCTTGGGGATCAGGAGGACGAGGTTTCAAATCTCTGTCCGGCCATCTAGATTTCGGTTATCCATATTTTCTCAAAGTCACTCCAGAAAAAGCCGGGATGTTCATTCAAAAAAGTCCGTGGCTGAATTCCTTCCCCGGATGTAATGACCCCTCAAATCCTGAAACAAAAAGTGTCAAAAGAAAACACGAATCCAACAATTTCCTCAGCATATTTATCAAGTCACTCCGGGTACACACGCGAGTTTTTTGGAAGTCCAAATTTCGTGTATATCTTACAGGAGCAAACGGGAAACTTTAGTCTCTCTACATGAAATAATGGAAAAAGTAATAAAAAAATAAATCTAAAATTGTTTATTTCTTATAATGTTAAATGCCCTGGTTATAAAAATTGACTTATATTCCAATATCTCCCTATTGATTGACGTTCTATACTCCTTCTTGCTCAGAAGTCGGGAGCTGTGGTGTACCCACTCCCCTAATAAGCGAGAGGCAACGCAATCAGAATTCTTATTGCCTTTCCAGCTGTCTTGTTTGCTGCCTCTCGCCGCTGAGATCTCTGTTAGATATTTTCTCTCTCACCAGTCGCCCGTCGCTTGGCAACTGATTACCTCCCGTTCCGCCAGTCTGCGCTGCCTTGTTATTTAACTCACTTCCGCTCTTTTTTTCCAAGAAACAACTCTCTTCTTTTCACTCTGATCACGTAATAATCAATTCCTACGTTGACCAATAAGCTTCAACCTATTGCTGAAAGTTTGAATAATATTGAATCTGCTAACTGGAAAGATTCATAACGTATCCCTCAGATAATGTTTTTAATAAGGTGGCCCTAACATATATTTGTCTGTCCAAATTGAATGTTTGAATGACGTACTTTCTCAATATAAAATTTGGTGTCTTTATCTCTTTTATGCAAATTACCGCATTCCACAAAACACTCTAATCTTCTTTGTGTTTGCAGAGTTGAATGTGCATAACTAACCATACTTATCTGCTACAACAGTTGCCTTAATATCGTTCCAGTTTAATAATTTTGAACATTTACGTTATTAAATAGGAAAGAAGTAATAAAAGTTTATTCTTCTATCGACAGAAAAATATTAAAAGTATAGCAATACTGCCGCTGTTCAAAAACTAAATAATCTTATGCCTGAAAAAAAAATCAAGTTTTCAGAAGTTTAACCTTCTATTCTCTTATGAAAAATGCTCCTAACACCGACAGCGAGTAGAAGAATAAACTAATAGCCAACGATTGCACTTTGCCTAGATTTTTTTGGTTTTGTTGTAACAGAACTTTTCCTTCAACCAGTAGGCATACAGAAGGCGTAATCTCTAGTTCGAGTATTACCAACATAACTTTCAGAGACCACGTTTTCTCCCCACCGAATTCCCTCCTTTAATGAGCGCCACTTGACTTTCAGAGGAGACTAGCACAAATTTGATTTGGTATGTTGTACCGGTAACTGGCCAAAAACAACGGAGGAAGCATGGAAGGCAAATTGTCGGTTAATGCCAGTTTTCTGTTCTAAGATGGTTTGGTTTGCCCATAATAGATCGTATCAGATTCACTAAGTTATTCTTGAAACTCAAATTATTTACCTCTAACATGTTTTGCACTATGAATTGCGTCCACAACAGGCTTTCATAGTGATAAGTCATGTTAATAGACTCCATTTGAAGGTGTCTACGTTCTCGATTATCTACACACAGACACAATTACCTTAATAAATTTTATTAGATTTTGTAATATTTCTATTTACAAAACTGATTTACGAATTATTCTGCTAATCACCTTTTTATCCACTGTTTATGAGGCCGCTTGCTTTCATGCAACAACTTTTTCGACGCATAAAGTTTCATCACAATTAAACTTCGACCAAGTATCTAGCTGAATACTAAGCGAGTAGCTAATCTACTTAATTACTCCCCTCGAACGGCATAATTCAAAGCAAGCTGCAATGAAAAATCCTGAGATACTTGCATGCGACTGAACCGTAACCGGAAAGTGAAATAAGAGCGGCTTGCGATGAGTGGCCACTGAGAGGAAGGCTTGCGGCCGAAACTATTTTTTTAACAAGAGTTTAAACGTCACAATGGCACCGCATTTGCGTATGATGGTTTGATCGTCCTATCTACTGCGACAGCTTAAAAGTACCTGACTTCCTCGCTGTGGATGCTAATTCTATGTGATTTATCGGCGCTAACTTTTCCAGGAGGAGTTCTTCGCAAACAAGTTATATTTTGTTGTTAGGCTTGAAACAATCTGTTCCTCTCTAACGTTCGTTGCACCATGCGTGAGGAAAGAACAGCACCACTAATTTTCTAAAAACTTACTTCGCCATGAGGCCCGAATAAAGATTTGAAATGCAATGTGTCTTCTCTATTATTTCAACTAATACATAAATTATGAGAAGCAATAGTGCATAAAATATTTCATCATCATAACAAATAAAATTAATTTTCAGAGTAAATTCAATAAGAATTCCTTAATATTAGATGTATTGCCCATTAATTTCACCTTCCCTGGATTCATGAACATTTTTCGTAATAGTGTAATATTAATTCTCTGCTGTGTAGTCAAGTAATATCGTCAAGATCATTTACTATTGCTCTTGCGAAGCGGGTGACTCATCAGGCGCAAATAATCTGAAAAGGATAATTTATTGTTCATCGCGTACAACATTTGAGACAGGTGTACCGATTGATTAACTTTTTGAGACAGGTTTGCAATAGAGCCATAGCGTGTACTGTACCCCGTTTTCGGGAATAGTGATTTCCATTAAGTTTACCCCTCCTTAGAAAATTTTAACTGCGGTCGTTTCCACCTGCTTTCCTCTAAGTTAATAAGTATTGTTTAAAATGTGGGTGTGGTGACGGTGTGTGACGAGATTTTAGTATTGTTTGCGTTTTGGCGGAGAGATGATAAAAGGGAGACTGTGAAACCACTCCTTGGCCTAATCAGGCTATATCTTTGCAAAGATAGCAAGAGTGCTGGTAAGTTAAAAGTCCTCAATTCCTCTGGTCCTTGGAGAATGGAATGCACTGGATGTAGTATAGTTTTACCACAAATGAAACTCTGACAAGCACAGTATTGTGAATACCGCTACATAAAGATGGGAATGTCCCTACATGTGTATTTTTTTGTTCACATCAAACGAAATGTAGAGTTTACTCTCTCACATAGTGGCCGTTTTATCTTTTTAAACTCTCTCCGATTCTGATAAAAATGACAGCTGTGATAACTTCTCCATTCGATGTCAAAAATAACACAAGGAACACTAGCGGTGACACACTTTGTACAGAAAGATGGTAATAATCATTTCCGTTCCATGTTGTAGGCGTATATTTAATAATGGCTTGACTGAAAATGCGGAAAGGAAGCAGCTGACTTCGGTTGAACAGTCATTCGTAGATTTTTGTTTTCCATTCTTGCTTTACAGAAAATGAGAGCAGTCGTGTGTTAAGAAATTGCTTCTTCATTTGCCTACATCGAAAAATGCCGGAATAGCGATCGGAGTAAGAGGTCTCGAATCTTGTCGCTCACGTTCCATATTCACACAGTTGTGTTCAATAATACGTTTTGTATCTGTTGTGTAAATATTGTGATGTTATTGCACTTTCAAAACATTTGCATACTACAGCTTTTTTTGCAAAATTTCATTTTGATGTTTGTCGCAAACATGCAAGGCAGCTCTTGTATTATTCATAAAATCAGTTTATGTTATTCCATAATGTTTATAACAGAACGTAGTGAAGAACAATAATTTAAAATCCCTTTAATCAACTTCAAATCATAACTGTTGATCGATTTAGAGTCAACCTTATCGGACGTCTACCTCTGAACTCTGACTCAAGCAGCCTCGGACGCGTGTTGTGGTAGAAATACCTCCCGTACACCTCATACGTCACCTGGGATGGCCACTGCGGTATGCGACATGGCTGAGTACATGAGTGCATACACCTCAGGCGCGGCGTACGCTGCTTTGCTTTTGTATGGCATTTTTTGTTTTTTTTGTTTTGTTTATTACTTTGCTATGTATTTGTTACAAAATTCAGAGATGTATGGTATAAGGTACAAATTACAAGTTGTATGATTCAAGGTATCAAAGCCAGTTACAAGATACAAGACACAAAATCAAAGTGTGGTGTAAATACAAAGATTTAAGATACAGGCTTCTTGGATGTGAGATACGAAGATACTTGCTTCTGTTGAATTCACCATTCACAATGTTCACTTCTTGTGGGCTTGCAGCGTGGTCGTTCGGTGAGTTTTGTTTTGTTCGGCAGCTGTCTTCTCCTGCGCTCTTCCGGGTTGGCACCCCTGTGTGTGTTGTTACGGAATGCTTGGGTGTCCGCCCATTACGAGCGATTGCAGTGCATTGCCATATGAGCTGGCGTAACGGGGAGATGTGGTCGCCTTAGCGAATTCTCCCTCCATAAAGGAGATGTAATTGCTGTATTCTTTGTCGTGGTGTTGACAAACATATAGTACTGTGTGGCCTAGCAGCCATGTTGCGGCGTTTTGTTTCTGTGCTGGTTTTCGGATCATATCCGGTCTGAGGATTTCTTGTAGTGAAATTGTGGTTCCGTCCAGCTGTGCTAACTTGTATTTCAGCCATATCCAAATGCGCTGTGTTTCGCCGCACGAGAAGCGATGTAGAAGGGTGTCTGTGTTGCCGCATTTGTGGCACCTGTCAGTTGCCGAGAGATGAATCCGAAAAAGTTTTTCGTTTGTCGGTATTAGTTCGTTGGTTGTTTTATACCATGCGGACATTACCTCGGATGGAAGGTTTTTGTTAAAGATGGTTCGCCAAACTTGGGGCCAGTTAGTGCTCGGATACTTTAATTCAATGTTGTTTCTTTCGGCCATTGTTGAAAGTCTAATATAGATGTCCCTTGTTGTTTTGGGTGGCGGAGGGTCTAAGCTCGTTTCGAAATAACTTTTTTCTAGAAAATAGATTCTGAGCTGGTTTAAGTTCTTCCCTATGTTTCCTATGTGGACCGGGGCTTTCGTGCATTGTGGTTTGTAGTGCCTTATAACTGAAGTTGTGAAACTGGAGTTGTTGTTGTCTTTCAGCTTGTCTATTGCATGTATCAGTAAAGCTTTGCATCTGGCCTTTACATTGATGACGTCCAGGCCTCCCTTTATTTTTGGTCGGGTTAGCGTTTCAAATTTTACCTTGAATATGTCGTTTTGACATACAAACCAACATAAGGCTTTTTGCAGATTTTCCGCAATGGGGTCAGGCGCTGGTAATACCTGGGCTAGGTAGCTTATTTTCCCTAGGATGCAGGTGGTTATCATTCTTGACTTTTGGACCATATTGAGGCTTCTGAAACTATGCGCTCTCAGAATTGCTCTTACTTTATTTAAGGTGTTTCTCCAATTGTTTGTGGACATTTTTTTCGGGTTTTCCTGGAGTATTATTCCTAGGGATGTGTGTTTCGTAACTTCGTGTCCCAGAAGGTTTTTCTCCGTGCCTGTGAGTCCTTTACCAATGTGAAGTAGTGCGGATTTGTTAACGTTTACTCTTGCGTTTGTTGCTCGTTGGAAGAGTTTAATGGCGTTTATGATTTTATTCATGTCGTCCTGTGAACTGACATAAAAGCCCACGTCATCTGCATATGCTCGGCAGCTTACTCGTTTTCCTTCAAAAAGGTAGCCATTGATGGTTTTGTCTATATGTCTTAATAGAGGTTCTATTGAGATGCTGAAAAGTATCATAGACAGAGGGCATCCTTGTCTTACGGATCGCGTTATTTTGAAGCATCTGGTCAACGTACCGTTGATTTGGAGTTTTGAGGAAGCATTAGTTGTTATTTTTTCCACCACCGTGGTGAAACTGATGCCTAAGCCAAATTTCCTTAATACTTCTAGCAGAAACTGGTGGTTCACGCGGTCGTAGGCTTTTTCAAAGTCGGCAAAATATATTGCTGCGCGGGATTTTTTTTCAGCGGCTACGGAGATGACATCCCTGTATTCATTCGTGGCTTGGATTATACCTCGTCCTGGTATAGGGCCTGATTGATAACTGCCTAGGATCCTGCTTAAATACGGTTCTAGTCTTTTCTTTAACATTCGGGTTAATATTTTGAAATCTGAGTTTAGTAATGTGATCGGCCTCAATTGCCTCATCTCTTTGCTTTTGCTGTTCTTTGGTAACAGTACGATTATCCCTTCACTGAAGACTTGTGGTATAGTGCCTTTCCGCCATATTTCATTCATTACTTGGAGTAGTTTCCTGTTTATGAGAGGCCAGAACGTGGAGTAGAATTCAACTGGTATTCCATCAGGCCCGGGGGATCTGTTTCTTGCTGCCTTTTTAATTGAGGACTCCATCTCTTCCAAGTCAAATTCACTGGACAGGTTTTCCCTTTCACTGTCGGAGATCACACTATTGATGGGTTCTAAGAACTGTTGGGCTGCTCTTTCATCATTTCCTTCCTCTGTGTAGAGATCGGAAAAGTACGAGAGTGCGGCGTTGACGATTTCCCCTTGAGTTCTTAACGTGTCGCCGTTGTTGTTCTTTATCTCCGTAATCAAGGTCTGATCTCTTCTTTTTTGGGCTCTCGTTAAATGATATAGAGAAGCAGTTTCTTCTTCTACTATATCTTTAGGCTTTGATCGTAACAATAGAGTGTTTGTGCTGTTTTCCTTAAGCTTAGTTATTTTTGCCTTATATTTTTTAATCAGTGCGAAGGTGGTTGGGTTTGGGTTCGTGTTTGCATACAGTTCTCGTAGGCATCTATAGTAGAATTCGATAGTCTCGTTCTGCCAGTATCTTTTCCGTTTTGAGTAGAGTATTATTGTTTTGCGGAGATAAGGTTTTGCTTTGAGTAGCCACCATTCCAAGCTATTTCTGTATTGGTGGCAGTTTTGCAAGGAGGACTGCCAGGACTGATGAATAAGGGTTTGGAGCTCAGCGTCTTTTAGTAATGAAGTATTCATTTTCCAGTATCCTTTGTTCCTTCGTATTGGTTGGGGCTGCATTTTGATGTTGCACAGGTAACTGCAGTGGTCTGAGAAGTTTATAGGGGCTATATCAGTGCTACTTATTTCACTTGCTAAGTTACTGGTTACGTATATTCTATCTAGCCTGCTGCCTGATGAGCTAGTGACATATGTGAATTTCTGTAGGTCTCCCTGGGTTTGTCTGAATGTGTCTACCAGATGTAGCCCGTTTATCAAGTTCTCAAGTTCAGGACATCTGTTAAAGTTCGGGTGCTGGTCTATGGGGTGAGTGACGCAATTGAAGTCTCCACCCATTATGATTTTTGTCGGGTTGTTCCTGAGAAGGAAAGGCACGTTTGTTTTGTAGAACATTGATCTTTCTTTTCTTTTGTTAGTTCCTGAGGGGGCGTAGACATTAACCAGCAAAATGTCGTTTATAAATATTGAAATCCCTCTCCCCGTTTCCACGATGTCGGCATCCCTGCAGGGAATGCCCTCTCTGACTAAAATTGCGGTTCCTGTGCCGCCATCTGGGGAGGAATTCAGAAAAAGGGTAAACCCTGTGATGCGTAAATCTATTAGGATGATTTCTTGGAGCAGTGCTATGTCTATGCAGTTGTCATACAAGTAATCCTTTAAGCTTTTCACTTTTGATTTTGTAGTGATTCTGTTGATGTTGATGGTAGCGATTTTGTATGTTTGCAGCATAGTTTTTTTCTATGCGCGCTGCTGTTTTCTCAGGGGTTATTGTTTTTGTTCGGGGGCGGACAGACTGCTTTGTCTTCTTCTGTTGACATCGGTGCTTCTTCCGAAATTCCCTGCATGTCGTCGGCCCAACTTAAACCTTTCCGTTTCAAGAACGAAAGGATTGTTTTTCGTTTTTTCAGGTTTTTGCTTGTTGTTTGGGGGATTCGGAGGGAGCTGGGACGCCTCTGCTACGTTAGATTTTTCCTCCTGTAGCCGCGTGCGCTTGTTGCTTTCTGCCCTTGTCCTCGAAGTTTGTGCTGTTTGCGTGGCTGTTCTGCGTCCCCGTCGCTTTTTCCTTGTAGTACTTAGCTGCGTAGTACCATCCGTGTCCGAGTCAAGGGCGGAAGAGGACTGTAATATATCCTTAGGAGTGGACTGGTGTGACTCTTTGTGGGTGTGGGCTGTCTGGTTGAGTGGTTCCGTCAGAAAGTATTTTCTAGTGGTAATCTCATTTTCCTGTTCCTCAATTATGTTACACTGTTTTTGTTGAGTGGATGTTTATGTCTGCTAAGCGAGTCCCGCTTCGTGTTGTTTCTTCCGGGTTTACACTGGTCTTTGTGTCTTGTGACACTTCCGTGTTTTGATTCGGTAATGGTGGAAAGATGTGGTCCAATTCGGTTCTGGGTAATTTATCATGATCTGGTTGTGCTTCCTGTCTTGCATAACGGATCGGCAGTACCGTGGTTTGTTTTTCGTGGGCACTTCCGCTCGGATATGATCAGTGGAGTTGCAGACGGCGCACGTTCTGGGCTGCCCGTCATAAATAATCAGAGCCCGGTATCCCGCAATCATTATGTATGACGGGATGTGTCTTTTTATTTCCATTTTTACGATTTTCACCCCGTTAGGCTTTTGATATCTAATATTTCCTCCCCAGCAATCGTCTGATATTGTCAGTATCGTCCCAAAGGGTTTCAGAGCTAAGGTTATTGATTCGTTAGAAATTTCAAATGGGAGGTTAACTACCCGGACATTGCGTTGTCCCATTCCCGCATCTGATACATGGACGCTACTGATCTGACCGTCGGTATGTTTAAATTTCAATTTTCCTGAAAAGTCCCTTATTAGCTTTTCGCATACTTCTTTATCCTCGAATTTTACGAAAACAGCATTCTGGAAGGAATCTAGTTGTATTCCAAAGACGTCAGTCTCTCTCAAGTGCACCGTTTCAAAAAGCCATTCATGAATTTCCAGAGCTGTAGGTCTGATGAACTTCCTATCAAAGCTAAATCTGACAGTGTTCTTTCGGACTGAATCTACAGGAGCCATTATGTGGGTTGCTACTTACTGCTCGGCTGTAAACACGAACCCAGCGTGCGCTGTGGCGGCGAACAGCGTGCGCCGCTTAAATCCACGAGATTCGTGTTGAGGACTTCACCGATGGAGATTCTGGATCTTCAGTGGTTCACACGGTCTTCAAAACACTCTTCAGTAACACTGTAGAGGCTCTTTGCCTTGATAAACGATCACTTAACCTCACAACACTCTGAGGGAAGTTCGGTGCGACCGCTCGCTACGGCTGGCCGCAAGCGACTGTGGCATAGAACAGCTGGCGTTTTGCTGGTGATTACGACGACGACTAGTTACTCTGTTTACATAACTCATAGGTCCCCTTCCGAGAAATTTTTAATTCAATATTATTTAAACTGGTCTTTCCTTCTATACACTGAAACTCTCGGGATTACCAACTCTCCATCTTTACTCTTGGTGAGTCCCTGGAAATATATATGAGCTACGATTTGTTGTAAGAAGCCTCCAGAAGAATTGTTTGATTTCCCATCTCGGTAATTTATTCCTTTGGTGTCACTAGCAATATCTGTAAGCTATGAATTTTTGTAAGGGTCCTCTACATGAATTAATTGATTTTCATCTCTATGAGCCAGTAATATATTCTCCCGAAGTAATAGTCCAGCAGAGGCTTTAGACTGGTAGCCTCAGTGGTGGACTAGCCTTTGAGCGTCCATAGGCTAACTTGCCTTATGGCTGCTGTCAAACACTACATCTCACTTCCTATGTCAAATACTCTCTTTAACATAAGTGAATCATGTGATGATCAATTTCAATTAATTATCTTAAATGTTAATCTTAGAGTTTCTAATTAATTGCACATTATAGCGTTCTTGTCATGAAAGTGATGTAATATTACATTATTAAAAACTAAATTTGAATAGCGGGACCTGATACCGAAGCCACGCCTCAAATACCCAAGTTTGGTTGGTATTTCATATACAACGAAGTCAGTATGGCATTTATTCTCTACAGAGATTGACAAATATTTACATCTATGTCTTAATTTATATGTGGTACCCTGGCTTTCTTTTGTGGTTGATGATAGTTCAAGACTTCAAACAGAAAAATAAATCATTGGAGTAGCTATAAGCACATAAACTATGTATTAAATACAAGCTATTGAGCCATCTTCCACATGAACTGAAACCAGAGAAGAAGCTTCCCAAAGGAAGCCACTTTCAACAATAACAGTACTCATGCGGTTATTGTGTGGCAGCAGCAGTAGTAAAAATTCGATGTGCTGAACAATAGCCAGCCAGTATTATGAAAATTCAGCCCATATGGCTGCTCATGGGTTACCCAAATTGCGTTCCATATTTAACGCGCCTGTGCCATTTAAATGCGGTTGGCCTGCCGTGGACAGCCTTCCTGTCTGCTCAGCGCATTTTTAATAATATCTGCGGCGACAGAACACGCTGTGCTCGTCAATTGGTTTCTGCCTCGTCGGCCGCAGCATTTGTTACCAACATGGCCGCTGGCATGTGGAAATTGAGAACGGGCAGGGCTATATTACGAATTTTAACGACTATGTTGCGGTCTGAGGCCACCGACCTAGTATACGAGACATAAAACCACCGCTTCTGATTCGATACAGCTGTTACAAAAATGTGTTTTGGAATATTTTATTTATATCAGTATCAAAACAGTCTTTATCTCATACAAAAAACGTAATTAATTTCTGTGCCATTAACTTTTGTGAAAGTGTTTCAATATGAACAAAATTACCATCGTATAAAAGAAAACCATAACTTCAGGTGATTTTAAATTAAATGAAATAGATTCACTGACTTTTAACCTTGATTCCACAAAAAGCAAATACATACTTAAATTGCCTAAATTTTTCCTGGTTGTTAACAAACAATAAATTCAAGTCTAAGACGTAGGTTCTGAAGGAAGATGGAGGGCCACTAAAACAACATGTACTTAATATTTCTCTGATATAGAATATCACATCAATTTTTATGTTTTCCTGATAGCACTTACATATCTGTCAATTCTGTTTGTACATAACTTTCATAGCTAACTGACAGCTTCAAACCATTTCGTTTGTTGGGATTGAAAACTTAACTCATAGTTTGTCCGCAGCACGTACATTGGATACTTCCTCTCGAAGGTGGCGTACTAAGCCATTATGTTAGAGGTAGGACCGCCATTTCTATCCTCCCGTACTTTGTGTACCTCATACTGTATGATGAAAGTATAGGCTGTAAACATTTCTAGACGTGGCGGTATTCTAACCCGGGATTATATTAACGGAATTGTATTATTACAAATTATTGAATGGAGGAGCACATCGTAAATCTAGTGCTGTTATAAGGAACGTGTGTTCTTACAAACATAAAAATTTGCAGCACTGAAAATATCTATCGTAAAACTAACATAGGTATAAGATCAGTAAAGTCAGTAGCTAGATTTGCTTTTATTTATTTCCATTGACTTCCATTACTTCTGTAGATTGGTCTCAGCCGTAATGTATATGGTCTGTTCAAGAAGTATTAGGACGGTATATCAAAAACTCTCAGTGTTAGGGTAAACGATACCAGTAGCTGTCGTAATTTACCGCAGAATACTGTTTGATATACTACTGGATGTAGACATCAAAGGAAGCGGTTACAACTGGCGTACCTGAATTTATTCGGCTATCACCCATGAAATATGCGTAGGATACCTTTATATTTATTAGGTTATAGTATTTTCTTACTATGGAAAGTTGATTATTGGGCGACATTCAGTCTGGTTGTTCACTAATTTCTTACCCCTAAAATGCAATTGAATATGTACAATTTTTAACTTTGACTCATCTGAGAATAATCTTAGCAACATGAAACATGTACTGTTCTTACTAATCTTTAGAAATATGAATAATAATAATAACGAACTCAGAGTGCAGGGAAGTAATGAATATTGGCACTTGTGTATTACACGTTGCATGGCGCACCTTTGAAAGCGTTTTTTTCTTACTTTAATGCTTCTTATCGCTGTCCTCAAAGACTACCCTTCTGTTAGAGAGAGTTGATTCGTTCTGAGAGTTCTGTATAAAATATCAAATGTATTTCATAACAGTTTTTCAAGCATTTTATTACCATGCTTGGTAACTTCGCTTTATTCTAAGGTCATCTATTTCTATCCCTTATGTATAGATAATAATCAGTATATAACGTTGGGAGAGTGTCACATGTTACTGAAACAATACAAAATTAATGCTTATCTTTTTACCTAAGAATGAGAAGTTATTTCCATCCCAATAATTTATTAGAAGTTAGTAACAAAATAACTCGTCTCATATACCGTTTAAATGTTACAATGGTCATTGCTATATACCGCAAAAAGTCTATCGGCAAACTCCTCCATCTTCATACATAAAATGTTTTTCCACTCATCTACAGGCGTTGAATTAGCTCTCTACCCCGTCCTGAATAGAATCCAGCATTTTTTATTTTTTTTTTCCTTGGAAAGAAACTACAACATATTTTCTGGGACTACTTCAAGAGCAGGCTACTTGCTATTTTTTTAATCTTTGGATTCAAAACGATGACTCTTCGCAGCTGTTTTCAGTTTTCAGAAACAATTTAAACTTTGTAGAGCTTATTCAGGTCACGAAGATTGGAGCCACGTTCTGACCAAAAATTTTCTTGTTATCGGTATTATGCTACTACACTCATTGTCACCCTAGATTATCGAGCATTGTTGTCTTGATTTAGATGTCTTTTTCTACCACACTGCTTCACTGCAGCTAAGTAATATGTATTCTCCTACAGAGTGAACAATACTTTCAAACTAGGATATAAGTGCAGGATGTTGAATCTCCAAATGCTGATTTCAGAATTTCGCGTGTTCCATAAAACATTTTCCATGTTCCACATTCAATATACATACATATATATATATATATATATGGCTAATTGCTCGTTCTGGGTCCATATAAAATTTTGGACGCAACGAGTATCTGCTGACCACTGAAGCAGATAACAATCGTGCAAGTTGAAATGATATTCAATCATCGGATGGTGCGTACTTTTGTATATATATAAACCTTTCAAAGAGAATTTCTACACGGCTTCCTTTCTTTTCCAGTGACAATGTTTCTTTTCTTCGGCTTCTGAGTCTGGAATAAATTTGTACAGCTTAAAATTAATTGTGATGTTGAAATTCTTTCAGTTTCCGTAAAACAGTCACACTTTGTACTGTATTCATTAAATCATATTAAACCTACAGCCTCCCCAAAATGCTTTAGTCTTCCTTCTACAGCTGACAATGAACTGCATTTTAAGTATCGTTTATTTATTTTTTGTTATGTCTGCACTAAAAGTTTTTAGGACCGCTAGAAAATACGCAATACTGTGAATGAATAACAGCAGCTTCGTAGATGCCATTACCTGTATATAAATTTCGGTACCGTGCCCACTCGTTTCCTCGAAACATTAGAGAGAGAATTTTTTCCAGTTTTTATTTGAGGCTGACAACTAACATCGCATAAATTATGAAAAATAGTTAAAACGTAGCTTGTTGGAAGCAGTAAGCTGTTCTCTCGTCCTTTTTCGTGCATAATATGTTCGCGTGTCGGTATATTTTAATGGAGCTGTAGCTGGTGTGTTTGCGTGATATCTGCTTACAGACTTCCCCGCCAGGGGCGTGAAGGCGCCCAGTGGTATTATGTTCGAAGTTACGACACGGCATTAAAGCTCTCCCCTTTGGCTATATATATTTCTTTCCGGTACGGCGTTGCTGAAAACTTTCTACTTTCATTGCCTGCTTCAGAAGAAAAATATAAGACGAAAACAACAGGAAACGCGATGTTTAAAAGCATGAGAAAATATCCAGCTGTAACTTAAATAAAAGTTGCATATTTTAAAAGAAATAAAGGACACAGTTATCACTGCTGAGTAAGTGTTGGTAATATTTAACTAAACAATAGTATTTGTTTTGTTCTATCTCAGCATAGATACTTTGCAAAAATTCCAATCAACTTTTCTTGATATTATTATGGCCTTACGTATTATATAAGAGTAATGAGGTTTTTTTTTTAAGTTTCATTTTCCCCGTATGAAACTGAAGGTCCTTTTCAACCGAGAGAAAAGGGATTGGGAACAAAGATTGGGGTGGATTAGGGCCTTGGTCTTTTTAAGGAACCATCACGGCATTCGCCATAACTGACATCGGGAAACCATGAAAGATAAATCAGGATGGCCACGTCCTCATTAATGCCATCTTAGAGCGAAAGAGTTCTATCATGTTATTTTCATTCATTTCGGAAAACAATTAAAAACCTAAATCAGGATGGCTCACAGGCCGTCAGAATCTAAACAGTTACGTAAAGCGCGGAGGTCAGTCCCAAGTTTGCCAATTTGACATCTATATTATTCTAGGCCACAAACACGTCGATTTCGAGAAGCATCTAACTTTTCGTTGAACGTGACTGACGTAGAAATTTGTTTATAATAACATATAAATTGTCAATACTTATAACAGGAATGTATTTTGAACAAAGTCTGTCCAGTTATTTTTGAAAACATCAGTCCGGGTCACTGTTTAAAAGCTCCAGAGAAGAAATCAACTGTTTCTAAGTAGATAAAAATTCTTACCGGTTATTTTGCCGGATAAGTTCTTCTGCCATACACGACGTTTCGACAGATACCTCCGCTGTCTTCCTCAGGTGAACTGAAAGTCGACATTGCTACAGCGACGACACGTCACCGACTGTTTTTAAGTTTGTGTCTGACTGTTTATTGAACGATATTAACGCGAAAACCGATTTTGATGGGGTTTCATACACTGATCAATCCATAATCCAGAGTAACTTGTAACGGGTTAATGGCATTTCCCCATTACTTTGGAAGATAATTTGAGAAGTTTTAAATATTGGTAGTTTGCGTGGTTGTCTGGTGACGTCAGCATCCGCCAAGTCCTTGGGTTTAGGGAGGTAGGACCCACTTTTAAAGCATGGATTGAACTGGTCGTTGTCTAGTGACGTCAGCATCTGCCGGGTCCGTGAACTCGGGGGTGTAAACTAAAATCGGAAGCATGGTGCGCTTGGGAGAAAGACGCACCTAGGCTTCTGGGCAGTCAGTCTGCCGTTGGCCCTGGAGTAGGTGAGTCCGTCCTGGAAGTGAACAGTCAGTCGAGTCGACGAGAACGCGTGTTCGCGCTCAGTCATTATGATAAAGAATTAATTTTGTAGAAGGTGATATCTTTGGTGATATGAAGGAACTTTAGTAATGAAGAAAGTATTTGCAGAATTTTATATGAATTGTTTCATGGTGAGCCATAGGTATGGTCTGAGAACTAGTAAGGGTGTTGATGTATGAATGAAAAGAGTGCATGTTATTCAGTCTAAATCTATCGGAGACATTACCTGTAATCTTAAAGGATCGAAGTACGGATAGTAAACTTTCATAAAGGTTGGGAGTTGGAGCGAGATTATATTATTAACTATTAAACGCATGTGTTTCAAATAAGGAGGTGCATTTTCATTTCATTTACTAACATAGTGTTGGTTGGCGACCGTCAGACAAAGAACCAAAATTTAGTGAGTGCACGGGAGCTTTAAAGGTTCACAGTAAGTATTGTAGCTGAACCACCAGCATAACCGCTACAAACTTACGGTACTTTTCTCGTCGACGTGGACTGACATATGAGAAAGGCACAAAATGGTATTCATTTTTCGATGAATGCGATTTACGAACAAACTACTGGGATAAATCGGAGTATGTTTCATTCTGATATGAAGTGTTAAAGCTGAGTATCATAAAATTTTCCATAAATTATTATGCATTTTTAGTTGAACGCAATTCACGCAAAAATGATTCGTGGGGTTTTCATGGAATTTCCAATAACCAACAACCACCGATCCCCGTTGTAAAATATTGTATGTTTCATTTCGATGTGATGTGAAGAAGCATAGAAATTTAAGATAAAAGTTTCCACAAATTTGTATCCATTTTTCGTTGAACGTTATTCGCGTTAGGTTTAGTTAATTCTCGCAATCGAAATTCTAATCGCGTTCAGCGTACGAACATTATCGAATTATTCCGAAAAATTAAGTTACTTTTTAGTGTTGACTGTGACATGATCCGTACACTAACTACCTAACTAAAATCAAGTTGTGGGCAACAGCTATCATTTAAATAGGTAAGAAAGCCATCTGGCCGCAATCCCTATAGCTATTAATAATAAAAATAAGCTCAAACAATGGTGAACAATTTTTATCGCTGTCGGACAAAATACGTGACATGCAAACTAGTCATAAAAAGCACAAAATATCGACTTGTATCAAAGACTGAATTCAGATCTCAGTTTTTTGTTTAGCTAGAACCAAAAGATTTGCGTTTATATCTAGAATTCCAACCAAATTATTAAATTGTGAAAATATATAGAATAATATGACGATTATGGAAATTTTCGCCGTGGAAAAATGATGCCATGAATAAATTTCTTTCACTTTACTAATCATCTAACTCACATACAGCTGCCATGTCTCAAAGACAGATGACGAGTACAACATCAGATTCATACCACTGGCTTTTGAATTCGGTCATAATCTTGCAGCAGTTTGCGCACAACGCAGGACTGTCGTAATTATAATTCAGAATCAAGCATGCCCGAGACCAGAAACTAAGCGACAACCTAAGTATTTAACATAACTTGTCTTCAGCTACTCTCTTCAGGACAAAATTATAAAATAGTCTCCGCTTTCTAATAGAGTATTTAGAGTGGAAAAAAATGTTCCTGTATTCCATTACCAGTTCCTGAAGAAAAACAAAACAATCAGCTATTCATAAAAGGTCAATCTTAGTTTACTAATTCATGCATCAATTATCAATTACTAAATACAGGGCGTTCGCCGGGAAACGCAACCCACTGTTAGCGCTACAAGGAAGAAACTGCTCGCGGCGAGCGAGCGGTCAGCTCCCGGCATTGTTCGACCGTCGGCCGCGGACTATTTCATAAACTTGTATGTGCTAAGCATTTAAATGTGACGTAATTCATTAGCTTACCTTATAAAAGATGCTGGAAGTGTTGACACTCTTGTGTAATGCACATTTCACATCTTCTGAACATATTTCGAGACACACGCTGCCCTAACTGACTTAATGATTTTTTGGGTGACTGTTCTAGTCGAAAAGTGATATCGTCAATTTTCTCCTCTGTGAGAATACGGTTGACCGACAGTCTCTTTTTGTTAAAAAATGAACCCGTTTCTCTTACTTTTTTAACCAGACGCAGAATTGTTGATTTAGCTGGCAGTAAAGCGCCAGGATATTCGCGACGAAATTTACTGCGACACTTTTTAAACGACTTCTTCTTCACATATGTATCGTAGAGAAATATTCTTTGTTGCAAACTGTAACGTACCATAATTTTACTCACACTCAAACATGGTACAGATTAGTAAGAATATGAAGCCCCAAACCAGCCAAACCGCAAAGAAACGTTTATTCACAACACTGATTAATAAGAGACTGAAGTCACAAACTAGCTACAATGCAAAGAAACCGTTCTTAACAATGTAAGGGTCACTGCACTGCACTGTTGGGGCAGCGGAGGTGTTAAACAGTGCGGTGATTCACGGCGCCGTGTGGCGGAAACTGCTGGCTCCGCTGTCCGAGCAAGTTGCCGACAGCAACAGACTGGGAGGGTTGCGTTTTCCGGCGAACGCCCTGTATAACATTCGTCCGTGTGACTGGAATTTAATTTTATGAACATGACACCCAGAACGTATCAATCAAGGAATAGAGTAATAAGAGATCAAACAACCACATCGATCTTCTAACCGCATAGTGCAACAATGCAGATATCTGTATTTACTGCTTCTTTTATATGCCGAATTAAAGGCGAAAAAAACTATTTTTCGATTATCATTTAATTTCGTTATTATTATTTTCTATCTCAGGTTCAACAGAAAATAATAGGAGGGTGTTACTTTTTCGTATTATACCGTTATTGGCCCGTCGGTCGTCAAGTTAATTGATACTTAAATGTATTAATTTAGCGATGCGGAGCCATTTCATGTCTCGTTCAGTTGATTAAGTTACACGGTAATAAAAGCAAAATAATCCATTTATTATATCCCAGTCACAAATTATAAATACATTGACATACTATCGCGTAAAAGTGTTATCATTGGCTAGCTTTGTAACAAACATTCCGTTCTCTCTAGGTAGTTACACGTTTATTACTCATGGTTGACACACAGTGTTACCTTCTAAAGTCAAGATATAGGTAGCTACACTTGAAAAACAAGAATTTTGTTACTATCAGTTCACTATGGTATTTCTAGAAAATAGAAATATCCTGTTTGTGGACTGATGTTTATGCTGATAAAAATTAACATCACATTGCGCGTGCATACCTTATTATGTCTACAAAGATTACGGTATGAATACTTCGAAAATAACAAACCAAACATCAAAACAAAAGGGTAGTCTGAGCATAAGTTCAAGTGAAATTTTAAAATCAATTCTTGTCTGCATTCAGGAGTAAAATTGTCTTCAATTAGCTACAGATCAGTTTTCGGTTAAACATGAATTGCATGATATTGTTGAGTAATTTTCTCTTCACATGATGTTAATGTTGACAAGCGCGCCCTGCTCAAGTGGTGGTCATAAATAGCTGCCGGCGGCCACTACACAATCAACTGCCACCGCCATATTCTTGTCGCAGGAAAGCCATTCGAGCGGTTCGGAAATTAATTACCGACTGGTTCGGAGCAATTCCCACTGCGGAAATCCGTTCTCTTTGTAAGCGAACTAATTTGGTGCGGCGACAAAGGGGCTGTCAGCCAAAATAGATTAGCAGTCCGACAGTCTGTCTTGACGTGGCCACCGCCTCGAATATAAATTGCGTTAACGGTTCTAAATTTGGTAGCTCTGACGTCGGTCGTCCGTTTGCCTTGTTTCGGTTCGTTAGCGCGCGGCGCTTTTCCCGCGAATTGCACGCCTCTACACGAAGCATGCGACAAGTTCGGTGGAAGAAACAGGCTGCTGGTACTTACAAGCAGTCTTGCCAACCTTTATTATTCTCATCTAGGTTAAATTTAAGCTAATTAGGGTAAGCTTAGTTCAATAGAAAATCTAGTTACACTGAGGTAGAAATAATTTTTATATTTTTTTTATATTATGGAACTCATTTATTTCTGTATAATTGCCCTCTAGTTTTATTTAACAGAATATTAAATATATAATATGCTCAATTTTGAAGTCTTCCTCTTATTCCGTTTAATTTTTAGAGACTATGTGTTAGACAGACAGCAGAGCGCAAAGTTTCCAGTTGGGTATTGAGCCCTTAAAAGAAATTTTCAGTGAAATGTTTCAGTCATAAAACTAGTTCATCTATACTGTTAAACAGCTTAAGGTTTTCTAATACCGGCTGATAATTTGCGTGATACCAACCGTTCGTTATCTTCGTCAAAACATACTGACTCTGGTTTTAGCTAAGGGACGAACCGATGTTTGGGCTATGCGATGCATAGACTTCCATGTCATTAGTTAATAATCTGGACTAGACAGGAATGCGGAACGTCTACATCTTTTATTTTTCGCTTCATACCAGACGATATGAATTACATACATATGGATCGCTGTAGAATACCATAAATATATGTGCAAAGCCTTTTATTTTTACTTATGGCTTTATACCACGTCGATGTAGAGATCATTAGAGGCTGGTTGTGATTGGGGACAAGGAATGGGAAGCAATTCTGCCATGGCCTTTTGAAAGAAGCATTCCGGCATTCACCTGGAGTGATATGAGTAAACCATGGAAAACCCAAATCTGGATGCCCGGAAGGGCATTCGAACCGGCGTCCTCCGGAATGCGGGGCCAGAACGTCAACTGTTCTCCAACCACGCTCGGCAGGACATTTTCATTATAATTTAGTGAAGTGAAAGTCCACCGAATTTCTTCTTTGATACGAGTGCTTACTGTAGATTTTACTCTCTCAAGTGTTTGTAGACTTCATGATAGTGTCCATAATCAAATTAAAAACATTATTCACGACTCTTTGCTGTCTGCGTTTCGCAACACGACTTGTACCCCAAAATGATCATTTTCCCGTAGCGTTCCCTACCTTGCAACCCAACACAAAGGAAGATAGGGTTTGTTTCGCGAATGAGCAAGGACCATTACGACGGGAATTAGACACTACTAGTGGGTCAGTTGTGACTCCAGATCAAATGGGCAGCTTACAGCTGAGCTTAACGGAGATACGCATACAGATCTTGATAGTTCTAACAGTAACATTGCATGACACTCCTGGCTGTTTGATTCATAACCAGCTTAATTTATGTCTGTTTAAAGATCCTCCTTGGCATTGTTGCTACAAGACAGACAGATGATAACTTGGTTACATGATGACATTGTAGGTGGCGGCGAGGCACCAGATAACAGCTTCCAGTTTTACTGCTTTCATAAATTACTCATTGAGTGTAGAAACGATATTGATGACTGAATCCTAACAGCAGATGAACCAAGCTTCAATGGAAGTAGCTACTACTCCAGTGCAATGTCTCAAAAAATTTAAATGCTGTAGTTTCCTCTTTCCTTCCTGATGTGGAAAAAGTTGATAAGTTATATCGTATATCTGAATGACTGTAATGGTATGTACGTTTGCTGTGAAGTGTTTTTCATGTTCTCCGTAAAAGGGAGATAGAAAGGAGAAACTAAAAACCCCGTCACCGGGTTATTCAGACCGACTCTACAACAAGTGGGAAGCCAGGTTTAACGTTCCCAGCCGATGGACGAATAATCATCAATTTTGCCGTATACCCCCACCCCTCCCCCCACTCCATGTGCACTGCGCAGATGTTCAGAATTCCACGCAGGGTTTAAGTGCACATTCCAGTGATGAGGAAGCTTACGCCATCATCTTTCATACACTGCTGTACAAATCCCTAGTGACGAAATTTTAATTATTACAGGGGACCAAACCATCTTATCTGGTGACGAGCGGTCACACTATCTTAGCAATTTTGGTTATGGGGCTGGATAATCTCTTACTATATATGCAGAAATACTTTCAGTATCACTGTACTGCAAAGAAATTAACCGATTCGTGAACTGTGAGGAGCAAATATTGTTTTTCGTACTGTCACTGACTGTGACAACACCATTTGGTGCGATTGTATTATCAGACATGCCTCCTTGTAGGAGCTTATTCGGCGCAGCGGGAGCTTGAAAAATGATAACTTTATAACTGCATTATTATTCATTTTAATTGAGATGGAGTTAACGCTCCGGTGGCATTTCCCCTAGTCATCTAATTACCCATTTTTATATTATTTTTTTTTTATGATTGGAGTGTTGAATTCCTCCCCCATTTACTTTCCCAATTTAGAAATTTTAATTTTAAATTCCTTAAGCTTAAAGTCATCGGAACCCATACAAACAGTCCGCAACCGCAAATTAGGAAAGTGCCTGGCCAAGCGAGCAGATTGGTTTATTCACTAACTAATATTTGAGGTTTAGACAGATTGCGTTTAGGTGTCTATAGAATTCGTACTTGCATACAGCAAACACAATGAGCACTTCCTACATACTGACGAGCTTTTAGATGTAGTAGAACTGGTGATAAATATTAATTCTACATTGCTCGTACAGCACTAACTAGCCAGCTGCATGCAGTGCGCTCTTCCTGTTAGCTATTGTGTGATGAGTTTGCTTCCCTTGGGCCAGGTTCCATGTCAAGTAAAACTCCTATGTTCCATTAAGGGGACCACACCGTGGTTCAGGTTGAAAAAAATCGATTTTCGTTTTTCATCATATTTTGATAGATAAAGGTATTCTTTAAGTATCCCGAAAAGGATTTCGCAGAAAAAAAAATTTCGGGCATTTAAATAGCATTTTCCTACCACGTGCATTTCGGAGCCACGCCCACTTTTCTGCATATATTTTAGACCGTTATAATCCCTATATTGCACAGTAGGGATTTTTTTTTTCTAACTCCTGAGTGTGCTGGTTATCTTTGGAGGGCAACGGTCAGTATTCTCTTGTTTCTGCTATTTTTAAACAACACACCTTGAAACAAGCTGTTAGTTTTGTTTGAGTGCGTTTGCGAGCAGTTGTTTTCTTTAAAGCCAATTTCCCGCAAACTAAAATTTTCAGTACATATGCCCCATTATATCAGAAACTATCATAGATAAATGAATGAAATTTTCAGAGACTCTGCATAACATAAAAAGCCACCTCTGGTACTACATTCATTAATATTCCCCCAGTAGGAAGTTCACAAAAAATATTTTCTGCAGAAAAAACTTAATATTTTTGTTAATAAATTTAAAAAAAGTACAGTTGAATCTATTAGCATCATGTAACATACATTCAAAATATTAAGGTCCTGCATCAAATAGTATTTTTTCTTCAGAAATGGGTCAAATACTTGTCTAAATTAACATGGGTTAGATAGTCAGGGTGTAGTCCCCTTAAGTTACGAGATATTTTTCATAAAATTTGCATGTTTTTCAGTGATTTCATGCTTAAATATTTACTAACTCATGGTGAATCTTGTCATTGGTCAAACACTGTTTTCATTTTCGTCGCAAATTGTATATTACCGAGTTACAACAAAACGTTCATAAGCTAAACAAAGAAGCAAATGAAGGGATTGATACATTTTGAACAAAAATGAGAATTATTATTTCTCTGGTATGTTATTAGCGCTTATGGAAAATATTCACAAAAACCATAAGAATTTTGTAGAACATGAGAAACAGTAAACCGAGCTAGTTTGGTGAGCGATAACGCTTTGGCGTCACATTCGGGAGGACGTGGGTTCGTTTCCTCGTTCTGCCATCCAGATTTGGGTTTTCCATGGTTTCCCCATATCACTCCAGGCGAATGCCAGGATGGTTCCACAAATAAATACATTGCCGAATTCCTTCCCGTTCCACAGCAAGGCGTAGAGACATAGTAAAAAAAAAATAATAATAGATTCTAAACCCCACAGCTCATATAAACTCATAGGTTAAACCATAGGAGACATTTGATACCCTTCTTGTTTCGTATAAGTTCATTAATCACCTTAGCTGTCCACAAATATACTGTGAAACGCCGTCAGAAAATAAAAGAAGCATTGAATACCTCTGTGGCATTACTTCGTTTTTCATCCATACTTCACACCGTTGGACCAGGGAAACCCACAAAATTTCATCCTAATTATCTACATCATTTTCAACGTACATTTCTATCGCAGTCTCCTGCTGGAGGAACACACGAAGAAGTACTTAATTAAAAAAAAAAAAAAAAAAATTGAAAAACGTACTCATTAATTTTCCCCAAACATTTTTACGGATCAGTATATAGCGCATATACATCAATTTCATACTTTACACAAATACGTAAGACACTGTCAGTTATATTACTGCTCAGAAGAACACTCACCAGTTGCGACCGAACGAGAAAGTACCAAATACAAGTTCAGAACAACAATTAATCTCTAAATACGATGATAAATCCAGTAAAATATTCCAAAATAATATTTAAAGCGTTACCATTTTTAAACTAGTGTTTATATGCTACTGGAAACAATAACTCGTTTTTTTGGGGTTTTTTAGTAAACCGCCAGTAACGAAAAATAATTTTTCATCCTGGCTTCATACTTCGAAATTCTTAGAGATATTTCTTTTCCAAATGAATTTACAGAGAGTTCGAGAACTCACTCGTGGCGGCCGTTATCTCCTCTGTTTCTGTCAGCTGTCAGAACCGCCATGCTTCCGCTCTGGCGGGCGCTCGCGGCTTATTTGGATCTCTGATGCCCCCGAGCCTCCTACGGTACGCGCCTCACTGCCTCAGCCGGGCAGATAAAAACGAGCTGACAGCCACAAGACGGAGGGAGGGCTGAGAGGAGGACAGGATAAGGCTCTCTCAAAACAGACAGTCAACGTAAAACTTGAATAAAAACAGTGGTACAACATAAATATTTATACATGTTTCCTGAAGGCGTGAAACGTGGCTAAACTTTTGCCATTTTCTTATTTGGTAATAACTACTCGTTGCCGTCGTGATCATCAGAGCAGGGTAAGATCGGAGCGCGAGTAATACGAAGGAATTCAGCCATGACCTTGTTGGAAGCAGCACCTCAGCGTTTGCCATTAGTGTTAAATGTCTCGGTTCATTACGAATTTATACTCGCCCAAATTAGCGTAGACATTCAGGTTCGTCTTTGCATGTTATACAAGGTTTGGTAGCTCGTATTAATTATGAATATTTTATATCTCATGGGAAGGTAAAAATTGAGTAAAAAAAATTTATGAAACAACTCGAATAGAGAATAAGAAATCAATTTTTTTTTAAATTATGTAACTGAGAAAAATTACATGTTATAGTGGTACAGAAAATGAATGCTACAGCAAAAGTAACTTAGCTAGTAAACGAAATTCTGCCAATGTTTAAAAACATTACCGGCTAGAGTCAGAATAACAGAATATTTTTTTCTTATTGTCCATCAGTTCAATAATCGTTCAACAGGGAGTACGAACTATGAAAAAAAGGCTCAAATAATAATTGTCACTTAACAGTGTCGCAGCAATGATAGTTAGAGGTTTACCTGCGCTGAAGCAGTCTCCTCGTATTTTCTGGTTGCTTCGCATACCAACACTTGTTAAGGAATTCGCAAACTGACGTACCACATCAAATTACCAACTTGCGGAGGTTGCTCCTGGAGGCACCAGAAGAAACACCTTGACACAAAATGCCGTGATCAAACACGGCCTCAACGTTTCGGAAACCCTACACACACGCGTGCGTACTTTCGTGGGATTGATTGCATCAAAGTAACACAGCCACTGGACGACAACTCGTTGCCGGACAGAAATTTTGCCACCTTCCACTGTCTCACTAATATGGCTGGTCGTGCACTGAAACATCTTTATAAAAATATATAAAAACCATCGAGGTGAGAGGAGTGACATTACAAATGCTTTCGAGAAGGCGTGAAAAACGGAAATTGGATGGTCATACCCAGGATCGAATCTTTGTGATCGCAAATGTCAAACCCAAGCATTGATCGTTCACGTATTAGGCTCAATGTATTTTACGCTACGGTATTTAGCTGAATGATATGACATTATCTCACAAACTGTCAGTCTATTCCTATATTATTGTTCACATTTGTAATACTGTTGCCGTATGTCTGTCTCAAAGACCGGTGAATTAGCAGTTAACGCTAGAATTCTGGATGAATCTGGTTCGAACCCCGCTTCGGTCACCCAGATTTCGTTTTCAACTATTTCCCGAAATTGCGCCAATGACGGAATCATATATATTATTTCTATAAGGTATTTTTTTATCACAAGCCTGTATCTTCCTTCATACTTACCGAAATCAATGAATGAGGTGTCATTTTAAAGCATATGGTCTCCACTTTGTTTACATCATATTTTAAGAAATAAAGTTTTCGGAATTAGACCCTTTAAGCGCAAAAATGTCAATATTTCTAAAATGCTGTTTTCTGTGTTATGAATCATTTATCTCCCTTGATACCTATCTGAAGTCGTTTAATGAAGTATCATTTTAAAGATTAAGATCTCCGCTTTAGTGAAGTCATATACTAAGACGGAAATTTTACGGAATTCGACCCTTAAAGGGCAAAAGTATCAATATTTTTGAAATGCGTTTTTGTGTCACGAGCGATTTATCTCCCTTAACATCTAACAGATATAGATAAATTAGGTATCATATTAAAGACTGAAGTCTCCGCCGTGGTAACATTATATTTCAAGAATGGAATTTTTCGTAATTCGACCCTTAAAGAGCAAAAATTTCAATTTTTCTAAAATGCGTTTTTTGTGTCACGCGCTCCTTATCTCCTTGGATATCTATCCAAAATCGATAAATCAAGTAAGATTATGAAAAATATTGTCTCAGCCTTATGACATCATATTTTAAGAAAGAACGTTTTTGGAATTAAACCCTTAAAGGGAAAAAGTATAATTTTTCTATAACGCATTTTTGTGTCACGAACGATTTATCTCCCTTAATATCTAACAGATATAGATAAATGAGGTATCATTTTATAGAATAAGGTATCCGCCGTGGTAACATTGTATTTTAAGGAAGGAATTTTTCGTAATTCAACACTTAAAGAGCCAAAATGTCAATTTTTCTAAAATACGTTTTTTGTGTCTCGCGCCCCTTATCTCCCTGGATATCTATCCAAAATCGATAAATCAAGTAAGATTATGAAAAATATTGTCTCAGCCTTATGACATCATATTTTAAGAGAGAACGTTTTTGGAATTCAACCCTTAAAGGGAAAAAGTATAATTTTTTCTATAACACATTTTTGTGTCACGAACGATTTATCTCCCTTAATATCTAACAGATATAGATAAATGAGGTATCATTTTATAGAATAAGGTATCCGCCGTGGTAACATTATATTTTAAGAAAGGAATGTTTCGTAATTCGACCCTTAAAGGGCAAAAATGTCAATTTTTCTAAAATGCGTTTTTTGTATCTCGAGCCATTTATCTCCCTGGATATCTAACCAAAATCGATAAATGAAGTAGGATTATGAGGAGTAATGTCTCAGCTTTGTGACATGATATATTAAGAAAGAATGTTTTTTGAATTCATCCCATAAAGGGAAAAAGTATAAATTTTTCTATAACGTATTTTTGTGTCACGAGCGATTTATCTCCCTTAATAACTAACAGATATAGATAAATGAGGTATCACATTAAAGAATAAGGTAACCGCTGTGGTAACATTATATTTTAAGGAAGGAATTTTTTGTAATTTGAACCTTAAAGGGTAAAAATGTCAATTTTTCTAAAATGCGTTTTTTGTATCTGGAGCCATTTATCTCCCTTAACAATTAAACAATATTGATAAACGAGGTATCATTTTAAAGATTGAGGTTTTCGTAATGTCTTCGGTTCCGTTACCACATTTTAAGAACGAAATTTTTCAAAATTCTGACTTTAGCGTGCAAAGGTATTAGAATTTTTACAACGCATTTTTCTGTCACCAGGTATTTATTTTCCTCGCACAGCAACAAATATTTCAGAGATATTGATAAGTTATGTGCATTTTTTTTCAGGTTTAATTTATTCTGCTTAGGTCAGTGACAGTTTGTCATAAATACAGAGTGTTTTAAATTTTCCTAACTATTTCGTAATATGTTGCGAGTATTTTGATGTGTACCTATTACAAACACACACACACAAAAATTGTTACAAAAGTACGGTTCTACTTTTCATTATATTACAAGCATTCAACCTAACTATTCATCGCATTTTATTCGCGAAATTTTCGCACGGGTCGTCTAGTCGTTCTTTTAAACAGCCATCGCCAAATTCGTTCCCGTTCCTAGATCCCAGAATTTTTTCGACTCTAATGACCTGGGAATAGACAAACCAGAATACCTAACACAGAAATAATATTTCTATTCATGATCATGAGCCATGATTCGAGCAGTGCGGCAACATAATAGTTCAGTATCGATTTCAGCAACAATTTAAATGTGCTCTTAATGCCATCGTTAACCCCTCGTCACGATTTCTACTTATATGAAGTATAATAAAATATATCCATCCTTGAAATTCCATGCCACGCAGAGACGAAAGAAACAACTGCTTGATACTCCATCATGCGATCTTTAAAGCCAAACGAATTTATTATTTTATTTCAGTGGATACGCACTTCTACAGACTCAATAATAAACAAACGTGAGAGCAGGAAAATATACGTATCCCTAATCTGAACAGTTTAACAAAGTAATGTTTCTGGATGATGGTTATTGTATTATTTTTATTATTTTCCTCGTGGTTATTGTACTAAACCAAAAATGTTATTAAGAAATATTCAAGTTTTTGCAGGTGGTAAACACACCTACCTGCTTCGTAAATCAAATTTATTCACATTTCAGTTACTTTGCCATTCATTAATAATTTGTGGGCGACACTACCGAACAGACTCCGCCGATGGTATATTTATTGGATTTACTGGAATTGGGGTTCTTGCAAGTAACTTTGTGATAGCCCATGTGGAATTCATTGGGACACCCCGGCGGTAAATTACTTCCGACCTCGATCAGTCCCAAGTCGGAGAGTTCCCCCTCAAAGTTTTTGGCTGCAGAGTCTGCCCCCATCGCGAGCCGACGGCTGAAGGTCACAAGGTTGCCGGCAAGTGTGGAACAGCTGTGTTTTACTGACGTCGCGTCGCTCTCTCGAGAGGAACAGCCTAACTAGATGCACGTATCTCTCCTGAAAGAATACCCGGTAGTGGAACTCTTGCATTCTAAGGTCTCGTTCAAATAGCTAGTTCCTGATACAATCTTTAAAAGCTCTTGCCTTTTCCTATAATTGGGTACATTATTACTTAAATTTTCAGTACGTAGTGAAAGACTTAAATGTTTGTAAAGGGTGATGCTTATAAATATTACGTAATGTTTTCAGTATTCAATTGGCTATCATTTGCAGGTGGTTCTTGTGGTTTCCTCGTTCCCCTGTAATATTTTTTATGCTTTTCCTCCGCAGATTGTTTGATATTTTACTAGAGAGCTCAAGTGGAACAGCTGTAACATTATCACTAACCCCCCAATCATTTACAATTATTACTAATATTGCCGAATTACGAAGCATTTATCAGTTATACATTTACTAAATAATTGTATCAATGCTTTTAACTCGGTTTGTAATAATGTCGGGTGCCACTGTCTGGTGTTTGTTTCGTAGTCTGGATAGCATAGTGTTTTTATCTAAGTTGTGTAACATTAAGCCCCCTACACAAGACCTGATCTGACGCCTGATACGGTAAGATCAGGAGCAATATCGTGTGGTGTGTAGGCTTGTCGCCTGATAAATCCTTGTCGGGTGGCAGAGTCGGCCGATCTGGTCAGGGTCTGACCAGATTAGGTCGTGTAGTGCGGGACATGATTTAGTCAGGCCGATTTCGCCTCAGGTGCTCAGAGACCTTCGCACAGTAAACATCTATTTGTGACGTCACAATGGAGGAAGCTGTCACTGAACGAAGGGTGTTAGTAGAATTATTGGAAGCATACAAAGATTTTCCGTGTCTTTGGCTTTTCATTGAAATGGCAATAATTCATTCTGTTGCCGCCATTGCCCTTGTAAAGTCTCATTTTCAACATCGTTATCAATACATGAATTTTTAATACAATTCACAGAGTTTTTCAAATAATTATCAAGAGACAACTGGCCATTATTATTTTATCAACATTTTTAATATCCACCTGTATGGGTTTCTGGAATACTCGGAAACGTAATGCCAAAATGCCGAAAACGTTTTACACGACCCTTCTAGCTTTGGAAAGTCCGTAATTAAAAATTTCATGTGTTATGCTTTTCTGTGGGTAGGGTTTTAAGATATGTTCATTCAAATCAAATGCATTGTCGCCAATGAAAACATATGGAGCCAATGTATTTGTTCTAGGCAACAATGACGTTTCTGGCAGCTGCAGCTCATCTGCAATTAATTTCTTATAAAACTTTGTTCATTTTAAAATGCCTTCATCTGATACACTCCCGTTTGTGCCGGAATGCATGTAAAGGAACTCGTAATTGGCGTTAACAACTGCAAGCAGTACGACGCTAAATTTCCCCTTATAATTATAATTATTTTAAAATAACAATATGCTTGCCGTCCATCGAGCCGATGCAGTGATTAAATTGCCACATTCTTTCATATTGTCTGGCTATATTTAACCATTCATTTTCTGTTTTAGGCATCTGAAAAAGAAGTACACAAAAGTAAAAGACGTTTCACTGACCTTCAGAAGAAACAAGAACAGCTGATTGATACAGCTCAAAGGTTAATTTCTGCTGAGGAAAATTCCACTGATAGTTTTGGGAGAGCAATGGGATTACAATTGAAAGAAATGACTCAGTTTCAAAGATGTGTTGCTAAAAAGTAAATTTCGGTAGTTATGTTTTATGGCAAACTGGAACAGTTAACTATACAATCTTCGATTAATTTTAACAATAATACAACTGGTTATCATTCTGTAGTATCACCACTCCACTCCAGTTATTCACATAGTCACAGACAGAATTCTGTTCCTTACATACCAACTCCAGAATCATATTAATGTAATGCAAATGATTACCGTTCAGTCCCACCATCACAAAATAATTTAACCAAACCTGTTTCTACTAAAAACATTATGTCCCATACCCCTAAACCACGTTCACCAAGCCAAATACTTGTAACCAATACAAGACCTGATACCCCAAGTAGCGATAATACCATGGTAATTACATCCCGAATATAATCCATCTTTTCACTCTGCACCCATTCTCAATCGCAACAGCTATACATTACGAACAGTTTCACCAGAGTTAGCATCACCACCGCAAACATCTGTTAAAGAACATAACAGTTTTCCGGCACAATGTTCTCAACAACCAAATGCTGTATTTGAAGGCGAAGGGACAGTTTTGAAAAAATGATAATATGATTAGTAAAATTAAAAATACTTCTTGTGAAAATTAAAAATAATAGTTGTCCTTGTCATATTTTTTTAATGAAGAGGTTATATTAAAAAAATTCTTATCTAAATAAAGTTTTTTAAAACCTTTCAAATTGCTTCACATGTTTCAGGAATTATTTGTGACAGTAATTGTGCAGAGATTGCAGTACTGAACTTGAGATCACCATACTCTCTACCCGTTGCCAAATACTTAAGAGTTGCAATTAATCGCTCTTCCGCTGAATTAGATTCTCTCATGTTGGTGATAAGAGGTTTCACTAAATTTAATAGCCCGATGAAACTTTCGAAATCCATTCGTAAATAACTGCGATAATCACTGTCAAGTTCTCTAATTAACTTCATCTGGCTAAATTCATTTCTTTTCTTAAGCCATTCTTTAGCCCATATTCTTCTTTTGTTTTCTAAATTAACACTTAACGCTAAAACAAGTGCAACTGTCTGTTGTTTCGACAAAACAGGCGGAATGATTACCGTGCGTTCGCACCGACTGTCTAAAGCAGACTGCAGATCAGGCCTCGTGTGGATGCGAGACCTGATTTTACGGATGATATGGTCAGGCCGACCAAATCAGGTCGTCTGTAGGGGGTATTATTTGACACTGGGAAGCACTGTTGTGATGTAGTAATTGTTGGTTGGGCGCTTGAATTGTAGGAAAGCAGGGCACGAAGCTGTGTCCACTGTCCAGGCCTTAGAGGCCCGGGCACACAGAACGCGACAGCAGCAAGTGGTCGTTCTCTTGTCGCGGCGATACGCGATTTTGGTACGTCACACAGGATGCGACAACTCCATAGCGACAAATGCCAGTGAGACCCTCGCTCGCGAAGAGATCTGTACTTCTCTATTTCTTTCTAAATAAGTTTTCTTGGGCTAGTAAATTCTTAAAAACATGTCAAGTGATGAGGAGACTACTTATTTTGTTCGCACTAAATACTGTCTGGGTTCCTGACATCAATAAGAAGAGAGAATGCTTTGGTGAATACCACCGCCTTTGTCGGGGACTGGTATCACAAGAAGATAGATTTTATACATATTTTCGTACGTCTCGAGAATGCTTCGAGAAAATACACAATCTGTTAAAATCAACTATATCGAATTGCACCACGAACTGAAGAAAAGTAATTGGTACAATAGAAAGATTAGCCATTTGTATGAGGTATGTTCTGTTCATTTCATATATATTCTTTAAAAAAAAAAACGACACTGCCGAAACCAGGGCCGGCGCTAGGGGGGGTTAAGCGAGGCAAAAGTATCCCGGGCCTGTGCCCCCGAAGGGGGCCCCTCTGCCAGGGTGTCTAACTAAATAGAAATAAAACTTTAAAAATCTGTTTTAGGCCTATGTGTGTCGGTTCGCTTGTATGCCGCATGCACAGGCTCTTCGTACAATCGTACACAAGCTAAAATAGCTTATGAAATGTATGCGAAACTTTTGTCGATGTAATACAAGTGTCTTTGAAAGTATTTCAATGAACGTTATTAATTAATTTCAATAATATTTCTACAAAAACAGTGAGTTTTTCATTTCCAGAATATGTCAATTTACATCTAAATTTGTTTATCTGAGCTTCTATTCGTTGAGAGAGGGGAACTTTGGCCTATCTCCTCTAAATAACACTCCGTCACCCAATGTCAGGATAGCTTACAAATTGCTACCACTTCAGGATAAGTTCACACAGATTTTCTATTATAATTTATAAGGCTCTTAGCATATATTAGATGATTAATTTCTGTTTCGACTTGAGTATGTAATTTTTCCAAATTGATTTGTACTGAATAAGTAGTGTAATAAATATAGCTAAAGCTTCATGTAATAAGTTTCACAATTCGACTCCGACCTCTGACAGATACCGTTTCATTTAATTATTTTGTTCGACCTGATGTTTACGTATAGAGTAATGTTAATTACGTGAAGAATTATCGTCACATTCTTCTAAAATGATCTAGTAGGATAACTGAGCCTATAAGCCAAGAGCTTATAAACAAAAGAATTCTGTACTTCGTTGTCATGTTAGAGAGACATAACAACGCTGAAATGCCCAATATTTATTGGTTTGAAGTTAAATTGTACTTTTTCCAGTATTAAAAATAAATCTTATTTTCTGAAATTTGATTCTGATTGATTTAGCCGAAATTTTTGAGTATCCTTCATATTTTTAACTGATTAGCTGTCTTGGCCCAGTATCAAAGGGGATATTATGTTTCCTTTATGGGCGCCGCGCCGGCAGGATTACTCTAAGGGAGGTGCAACTGTATATTTTTTTATACATTATGTATAACACTTATTACTTATTAACTAAGCATACTGAATTTATTGACAAAGTGTTTAACAAAATTATATAACAACCTAGGCGCCCTAAGTCATTATTCAAACAGTGAATTTAATAATAAAATTTTTATTTCCTAATCATTTTTGTGTATTTTATTTCATTGCAGGGGGTGCAAGTGCACCCCCTTGAACCCCCCTCCCAGCGACCAAGGTTTCCTTGAAATTACTTTTCACTTTGGTGAATAAAGACAATAGAGGCTTGTATGTGATTTGAAGGGAAACCAGAAAAGCGCCTGAAGAATATTCCGTGGCACTTTAATGTGATAACATTAATAAGGCGACACACTTGTAATTTGTGGGTGTGCTCATCTATTATTACAAAACGACGTTACACTATGACGAGACGTTTTTCGTCTTCGTTGTCCAACTTACTATCGGAGGTGTTTTAGGTTATGCACGTAATTCAATAACAGTTCTATTTAGCTAAGCAAAAATTGTCAGTGTATTGAAAGAAAAGTACGTATTCCGTTTAAATCGACATAATAGTTATTAGTTCCTTATATTCATTAAATATTCGATTGATCTATCGTAAAAATCTTTAGCCATAGATATGTAAGATAAAAGCTTTAATATACGATTAGCAATGTTAGTGGCAGTTTTGATAGATTTTTGTTAGAACTGACACTCAACGTTACAGCAGAGGGCATTAGCAATTTATTTCTTTTTAAAAATAATTTAAACTCTTTTTATGAGTGTTCTGTTACTTAAATCATTTCTTCGTTTTAACGAAAGTAGTTCCACACGCATCTCAATATATACAACATAGACTACAATTGAAATTAATATTACATGGAATGAAGTAAGTTGTTAAGATTTATTTTTAGTTTCCGTTGATTTTACTGATGACGTATTTCAGCCGCATGTAACTGTGCCAGCCATTCAAAGGTTGTAGTATCGCTCTGAATCACGAATATAAGGAAAGGAAGATGGAAGAACCGTTAAAGATGTTTGTGTTAGTTTATATAGCGATGCATTATTACCACTAAAGTATACAGTATATTCGAGGGGGTATCCAAAAAAAAAAAAAAAAAAAAAAAAAAAAAACGGAATTATTTTTTAAAAACTATATTTTTCAATTTTTTTTTTTTTTTTTTACAAAACATCTTCAAAATATTTTCCATTACAACTAATACATTTGTCCCATAGGTGCTTCCTCTGTTCGAAATATTTTCTGTCGTCATCTTTATAAATGGCTGACAGCTCCTCCCTCGTTATTTGGAATTACTGAGTATTGTAGTAATCCTCTGATGGGCGATGTTATTTTTCGTTTTTGTATGCGCCAACAAGTTTAGCGAGGAAGCAATTAATAAAATTTATAAACAAAATTACTTCGGATGTTTATTACAACCTAATGAAGGTATGATGATTGATATCTGTAAGCGATACATGTAAATCCATTTAGCTTCTTCTTTTTTTATTCTTTTTTTTTGCGCCTTGTCGGTATGGAGAGGCGGTGGCACTGCAAGGCGGGAAAGGAAGGGGCAAGGAGTGAGAAGAAATTCAAACTTGTTGAAGGAACCATCCCGACATTCACCTAGCGTGACCCAAATCTGGATGGCCGGATCGGGATTAGAACCAACATCCTCCCGAATACAAAGCCAGAGCGTTACCGCCTACCCACCACGCTCTGTAAATCTATTTTATTCTTGTTTGAATAACAGATAACTTTTTGGACGAAAAATAAGTACCAACCTATGATCATTCATGTAAGAGACTATTGTGCGTGAAAATTGCAACAAAAAGGAAACATGTGATTACAATGACATTTATTTCACAGATCAGGAACATGACAGTACATTTTTTTTAACTGCTTAACGTCTCTTAACAGCGAGGTCTTTAGAGACGGGAAAGGATGGGGGGCAAGGAATGGGAAGGAATTCGGCCATGGCCTTTTGAAGGAAGCATCCCGGCATTTGCCTGGAGTGATTTGGGAAACCATGGAAAACCCAAATCCGAATGCCCGGACGGGGATTCGATCCGCCGTCCTCCAGAACGCGAGGCCAGAACTCTAACCGTTACACAAGACAGTACACAAATGATTAGAATTACACAACTGGATTTTGACCTCGAGAATTTAGTACGGACGTACGGTGTGAAACCGCCACTTCCTGCACTAGGTGTCGTGGCGTGGAATCAAAGAGAGCCTGGCCATGTTGCTGGAGGATACACTGCGATGCTGTTTGTATATGGTCCACACGAAACGTCTCGGGTTATTGTTAATATACATGGAAACTATAGGTGACTAGATACTATTAATATCAAAATTTTCTTCTCATTTACTGTCAAGGTCATATCCAGGATCAGAACTACGGAGGGTGGCAACTCTATCTATCAAATTTTGGTTTAATTTTTTCACTTTTAATAAATTTTACTACACAAAAGTGTGCAGACGATCATATAATTGTAGCACATAAGAATAGAAATAAATCAAAATTAAAGGAAAAACCGATCAAAGTTTCCGTGTTTGACGGAACCTGAAGTTGAAAGCTCTTCAGTATAACGGCGTTTTAAAATAAAGTCAACTTTAATTCTATTACAAAATTGTCCCTTACCTATTTAGAAAATTTCCTGATCTTCATTTGATGCTGGCTTTAATCCGACTACAGCAGGTTTTCATCGTTCGTACTTGTACACTTGTACTTATTACCTATCTAAACACAATAATCAATATGATGATTATTAACTACTATTAACTACCAGTCCTCCATTTATGGCTGCTAAAGAAAAACGCGAGCTGGAATTGCAATACATTTACTGCACACTAAACTTATCACCAAATTGTTCGACAGTTCCCATATTAAGAACTTATTACTCAATATCCCTGAATAACACACTGGTGACAGGCCTTTTATACTACAAGTGACAAAAGTCTCAAACTGCCTGGTGTATTACGCGTCGCTTCCACAAGAATGGAGGAAGGAATATATGAAGACGGCACAAGGGACCTTCACCACACACTGGAGTGAAACCGGGTAGAGAGAAGTGGGGTGGGGAGGTATACGACAGCCGTGGCACCGCAATTTGATGATGGATTATTATGTAACTCGACAAGACAGACCAAAAATGAAGAATATATTTTTTTTTTTTTTTTGATATCCTGCTTAGTTCTCGAAGTATACTTCTCAAAAGTGAGGCGTTTTAGGTTGAAATTCAGAAGAAAAATATCACCAAAGTCAAATTTGATAACAGATTGTTATGGAAAACGACGTGAGAAATTGAAAGTAAACAATAAAAATTTTCGATATCTCGTTTAGTTCTCGAGATATGCTCTCTCCAAAAGTCAGAAGCTTAAATGAGAGTAGTATACATTGCGATACGCGATACACGTTGTGTCACTAACATGGTGCTTATGAAATTACTAACAACTAATAATAAATTGTTTGTCCCTTCTGGTACAAGCTGTATTTCAACTTACCCACATTTCCATTAATATTGACGCTACAAAATCAAACTATGTAGACACACCTAAACACATTAAATGCAACGCGAACTAAATTTTGGGTAACAACAACGTTTGCTTCATCACGTTTCATAGTTCGCACACACAAATTATCACAATTAATTTCATCGTACACTTTCAGTGTAAATTGAACTGGACTAAAGCATGCAGAATACCATATTCATTGTATCGCGATGTAAACTTAGCGTGTTTAAATTAGACTTCCAACACTTGTTTACAGTAAGGCTAGCCTTTTATGTACAAAGTAGTAACATATGCTGATTGTCCACACTACACCAATAAACATTTGAGAACGACATTATCCTACTGAGAGCAATGAATAAATTTATAACGATATCCCCTAATGTTGTAGTTACCTATCAGACACATCAAGAACAATAATTACAATGTGACTTAATTATGAAATGTTATTCCGGGTCGTTTCCTGTCTTGTCTGTTTGTGCAACCATAAAACACAACTTATCATTATATAAAACTTAAGAATATTAGAAAATGAAATATTCTTAGCAGCAGACACTGTGCAAACAGCCCAATAGTTGGGGTTTTTCTTATGGCCGCCGCGCATGCGCAATAGGAGACGAGTTTTTATATGAGGTTGCACAGATTTAGCGTTATTTCGTCTCTTCTACCTTCCTTCCTCCATGACCACAAGCTACTGGATCATTCCCGAATCCAGAGCCATCTGGTGTATATAGTCACGAGTAAAAGAAAAGCATTACACAGAGAAGTAGTTCTGAAATTTCATTACAGATGGGTCTACTTAAGTCGCAATATTTATTATTCAGTTTAATGATGGATATACCTTACGCTGTGCTTAGTTTAGATTAGTACACTTTAATTTTCTTGTAGGGTGGGGGAGGGGCAGCAGCCGCCCTCCTGCGCTTCTATGTGTACGCCCATGGATTCCATCATTTCCTTATCGTAACGAAGTACACAACACGCTGAGTAACTTTGACATTTTAGAATGCTAGAATTACATATTGTATGAGATTTATCTACAGTGGACCACTTGGTAATTACATCACCACTGATTCTATTTTTATTCGCGTAATTAATGCAAGTGTTAACTTGTATCCCCGTAACAGCAGTATCTTAATTGCATAATACTACTACTATATCATTATTCAATCATCGTTAGACAGTTTCCTTTTTAGTCTTTAAATAATTACCAAGGGCGTAGCCTGAACTGGGAAAAAGGGGGGAGGGTGAGGGTAAGATATTTTCCCCCTGGGTGTCAACTTGATTTTTCTTCTAGGGGGCAGCTGAGCTTCTGCCCTCCCCCTCGTCCTGCACCTCGCTAGATACGCCATGTTTAGGCTACTGTATCTGGAGAATATTTATGTGGATAATAGATCCGTAGGCAAGATCTCCGGTGATTTAAAGCATTCCATTGATAGGTAATTCTTCAGTTTTTTACAACTATAATACTTGACGGAGATCCAAATATAAAAGAAATCTAAATGCGATCTACATTGTTGAATAAGAAATATTGCGAAAGAAATAACTGAAGCTGATAAATTTTTAACAGGAAAGCCAGAGAAGAAATTGTTAATTATGAAACTTTTGAGGTGCAGGTTTGTTTATTATTCGAACATTTTGATTATCATTTGTTACCATTAGGCACTATGCCAAAGCGTAAATTTTATTTGACTAATAGTTATACTTGTACTTACTGTTCTCATCCATTACTCGTATGTTACGTTGTGGTCTTCTCGACTGGATATCAGAATTATTAGAGAAAGAACGGCGGGCAAAATAATAAATAAGCAGCGAGTGTTACCTGCCTTAATTATCCGAATATCAACTGTCAAAAATTAGTTATCGGTATAATTACTGATGCCTTTGTCGGCCATTTTCATCTAGTCCAGCATTTCAAACTAAACACAACCCTGGAGGAAGGAAAAGGAAAAGATAGTAGGCGAAATACCGCTAAATCTTTGAAGCCTCCTTTAAACACTCGGTTCCTACTGTGTAGCGGCGGCCACAATAGATTTCCCAAAACATTGCGCTATTAGCACAGTAATTACTTGCTGCTCTGAATATTTCATTTTCTAATATTTAAAAAATTTTTATAGTGTCAGCTTGTGTTGCATACAGTTGCACAAACAGAGCAGATAGGAAACAACCTGGAATATCGTTTCATAAGTTAGTCACATTGTAATTATTGTTCTTGAAGTCTGGGCCGGCCTTAACCATCTAGGCGCCCCGGGCGCGTTCCTGCATTTGACGCCCTTTTATTTTTAGTCATAATTAAAATAACGTATTTCATATTTTGTAGTATATTTTTATTCAATTAATAGAATACTATAAACATATATTTTGTTATTATTTATAATAATATATTTTACCCATTCATTCTCTGAACAATGTACCTATATTTTCTGTCAGATAGTCACGAAACATTTAATGAAAAACGAAAATTAACAAACAACTAAAACCTTATTTTTTTATTTTTTTGCCAGCAAACTCTTTGATAAGACTGGCAAAAATCCAGGTTTTCTGCAACTAGATTTTCAATGGATAGCGAGGCCAAATTAGTGAATCTTGTTTCTGACATTGTAGACCGCAATTACATTTATATCAATTTTAGTTTAGAAATACTGCTTTCGCCACTTGCAACAGTCACTGGGATGGTTAACAGAATACGCAGCGGTATCCAGGTGTTGGGATATAACTCTTGAAGAGTGTCCTTTTTGATAATGTTTAATGTTTCGATGGGTGTTGCCTGACTGTCTCCGATATAGTGTTGCAGACCTAAAATTTCATCGCACAACAAATCTCCATCTATATCAGATTTAAAGTAGACCGTTAACTTTTCTTGCAGTAGGTAGGCCTACTGAACAATGTTCTTTATTTAGATTTTTTTTACGTTAAACCAGAAATTCCACGTGATAGAAAAATCTAAAATGTGTTGAAATCTTTCCTTCACAGCACGGTGCATTAAAAACATTGATATCAGTTATTGGTTCATCAACAGCCTCTTCACCCGGTCTACGTTTAATGCGTCTTAGTCCCGTTTGTGGTTTGAAAATTGGCTGGATATCAGGTTCCGATGCTAATTTAGTTCTTGTTACAAAAGCTTGTTCGATACTTGTTTGTCCATATGTTTTCAAATAAAAGCAACATTTATCAAGCATTTCGATAAAGTTGATTTGAGGTGATTGACTCACCACAACGTTAATTTGAAAAGAATATTATACCATATTATAAGAAAAACAATAAAGCTAAAATGTTTCATTTGTCCTGCCAGTGTGGTCGCTTCGTGTGACGTCGCAGAATCGCTTTGTTTGGTAACATCGGCCAAGGAAACCAAAGCATCATATATTTCATATAAATGCAGTACTAAATTATAAGTATGACAATCTGCATGGTACAAAAAAAGCTAGAGGATTTTTGTCCGTAATTATTTTCTGCATGCCTTTATTTTTTCCCATCATGTTTGCGCCATTACTATAAACCTGTCCACTGCAGTCATTAATGTTAAGGCCATGATCATCCAATGTTTTTAAAATGCTTTTGTGAGACCTGCACCCGTTGTATCACCTGCACCCGTTGTATCATTTAATTACAAAAATGAAATAAAATGCTTACGACATCCTCTTTCATATCTGCGCATCTTAATGTGATTGAAAGGTGCTCTTTATGACTTACATCGGGAGTAAAATCGTTTATGATTGCATAATACTTTGAATCCTTTATACAGGATACTATTGTAGATATAACTTTTGATGCCATGAGTTCTATTAATTCATTTTGTATATTTTTGCTGCAATATTGGCCAGTCAAATCACCGCTCACTGCCAACCTGACATGTTCTTACATGATGGTGTCAAACTTTACCAATCGGTGGCGTAGCGAGGGGGGGGGGGCGGTCCGCCCCGCCCGTTTGGGGGTGACACCCGCATTTCGAAAATAGTAAGCAAAAACATTTTTTTTGTCCTTTGGTGTCGTCTACTTTTAATGTTTTGAATATTAGTTTTTAAGTTGATGTAGCGCTTTTTCAAACACGATCCAGGGGGCTGTGCTCTTCCATTACAGTAGAGTACAATTATTGGCAAAACCACACGCTTAAAGAATCGCTCTGTAGCTTCAACAATAACAGGAAATCGTTCTTGCTGTCCGTCACTGTTGGTTTGTCGGATGCGGCGGTGGATATAATGTAAGTTTTCTTGTATAAAGAGAGGAAGTTTTTAAATTAAAGGATATATCACATATATCTAAAAAAAATTAAAATCATGATAATTAGACAGCTAAATTGTAAATCCTCGAAATTATTTCAAGAAAAATGTTAGATTCTCCTTTGAAAATGGAAAAAAAAAACCAACCAAGCGTGTGTCGGAATACGCGTAGTCTAGGCTTCAAAATTGTTTTACTTATTTAGAATTTCATTAGCTTTCAATCTAAGATTCATAAATGCCTTGAAGTATTTTCTAGTAATTTTTGAACTTATCACCTGGCAGAGTCGTAATGTACCTATAAATTGAGTACATTTCGCGTTATCCGACTTTACTTTCCGTACTATTGTCGACAGTGCACCTATATTCGACATGAAATCGTATCATGTTCGAATTTATGCAAATAAAATGATTCGTAAAATTGTGCATGCTGTCAGGTTTCACGTCAATCCGAACGGGTCCCAAGTGTTTGTTAGTCTCGTCTGTCGTTGATAATCAGTTTTTGTAGAGCAAGTGTTTAAAACAGTCGGAACCGCTTATCTTGCTAGCGAACTCGTAACATTAGTAAGCACTTTAACTGTAGGTTCATGTAAGTTTTCTATGCTTTCTACTGATCGAGAATACGAGAATATGGAAATATGATTGCGATTAAATAAATAAGCGTATGATTGTCTAAGAATTTTCCTCAATAAATTTAGAGAAGAAGATTTCTATTATGGGTAACCTCTCTGTAGAATACAGGTGCCTAAATTCTTACGAGTTCTTTAAATCGTCAGGGATGTCGAACTTCTGTTCCTGAACAAAAATTGAACTTTAATCATAAACTGAACGAACATTCGAGCCTTTTACAACATTTTTATTTCTACGGTACAGAGTGGCGCTAGAAATCTAAAATTTACACGTGGAGATGGTCTTCGATACATTCAGTGTCATATTTAGGAGTCTGTAGCCTCGTATAGTATTTCTTAGGCGGGTAGTAAAATACTTCACTTGTTAAGTACTTCACGTAAAGACGGCGGATATCACAAAGGCATGTATGTTGTTTTTTTTAATTATGTTTTTTTTAATTATGTTGTTTCTATATTTTATTTATTCTTCTGTTTTTTTGAAGGAACTTAATGTAGAATTGCTTCTCTAACTATACAGTATCCCCTATGGTCTCACAAATTATGGGACCCGGATCCTGGGTTTGCACCAATGGGACCCCATCTGGGACTGGAATTGCTTCTACTTCGATCAAACCACTTTTGTTAAATTTCCTCTCGATATCCCTTGGTCTTGCAAATACCGAGGTTGTGAAGTCATTTAAATACAGCCTATGTTAAGATTTCAATAACAAATGATTGGGTAGCTTTCGACTTTTTTAAATTTATAGCGCAATCCTATGTTCGCCCTATTGTTAGACTGGCATCACAACACGCTTACATGACTGGTAGAATTTTAGGAACTTTGAACATATATCCAGGCCCTACCTAGAAGAAATGATAACAAATGGAAGTGGATCAGGCTAGGTTAATACCTTTATATACAGTAGTCGGTGAGAAATGGGCCCAACTTGAGCACCAATACATTCGTAGATCATTGCCGGCATTGAATCAACAAGTGTTCGGATGTCTTTTTGTGGTATGTATCACTGCACCTGAATGTCTTTTGCAGTCAGTTGTTACACTGTGCTGTTATCCCTCTGTATGGACCCATGCCTGCCCTAGGAGTATTAGAGCCTTCTTTCATCCACTGTGTAACAAGTCTGTATACTGACAATGCACTACGGCAAATCCTTGGGGAGATTTCACGATATGATGCACTCTTTAAAAATTCTCCGTCTTCTTTCCCAGTTAGACCTTGGGTGTCACTCTTCGCCTTGGCAAACTTAGCCAACAAAAACTTGTGGACAACGCAATGTCATGTTACACCACATTGTTAGTCACTAATACGCTTAAAAAATGTATAATAATAGCAATTTACATAGTAAATAGCACCATAATTATCATATTATTACATATAAAACTTTCAATTTTTAATCATTTAATACTCTTCATGCGGGCATACTTGGGGCCAAATTTCATTCATTTATCACAACACCGTCTGGGTGTTGGGATTTTAATTTGCGCCAGTTTGTGTATCAGTTGCTAAGTGTAAAGGTCGAGCTGCACTTTCCCAATATTGGTCTGGCTGTACCGTCACTACAACGTAGTCGGCCGAGTGACGGCTCGCCCCCTTGCGTCCACACTTTTCCATAGCTCGCCCGTGTTCCTTCTAACCCGGTCTTTAGTCTCCTTTAACGTTTTCAAGTGTTTGTTTCATAGAATCAGTGTTGGGGATGACAGGTAGGTTTGACACCCTAGTTTCTTCTTCTTCCATCGTTCTGCCCAACTCAGGAGCTCCAGCAAACTTATCTAGCAGACGTGTTTTTCCTCTATTCCCAAAATCTCTTCATTCTTTCGCAGTGCTCTTTCCTATGTTTTTCCGTCCAAGAGTTCCTTCTTCTAATATAATGGCTGCTGGCAAACTGGTGGTTATTAACCATGCTACTAAATCGGCGTCTGTCCTGTATGATTTCGTCTGGTATTCCAATTTCTTGGAAATCCTTTTCGATTGTTTTTGATTTTCATTGAAATGGCCAAGTTTAGAATTATTTTTTTAGTCTGTTGTTACTCATTCTGATAATATGGTCGTAGAATTTAATTCTTCTTTTCCTAAATGTGTCTGAATTTTTTTCTGAATGTTGATATAGTTCATGCGATTTCCTTTTCATCCATATTCCTCCGGTACAAACTGGGCCAAAGATTTTCCTTAAAATTTTCCTTTCTTGCTTTTCAATATCTTTAATCAATGATCTGCCCCCAGTGATCAATGTTTCCGATGCTTATAATGCCTTCGGTTTGATTACAGTGTTATAGTGTCTTAACTTGGCATTTCAGTATATTGATTTTCGTGTTGTATCTGTTCCAGGTGATTCTGTAGGCTTTTTGTAATTTAGTTATTCTCTCCTTGTTTGCTTCACGATTTAGTCCTGCAGGTTGAATAATTTCTCCTAGATATCTGAATTTAGTAACGTGAGTGATATTGCCAATCGAGTTTTTAAGGGTTGTCCATCTTGGTACCGTGAAGATCCTTCCATATATGGGGCTTTAGCATATGAGATTTGGAGACCACATTTAGCTGCAATTTGATGCAATTTTTCAAGGACGTGGACTGCCTCTTGCCTGTTGTTGGAGAGAGTTGCTAGATCATCTGCAAAGGCCAAACACCGCAAGCGAAGTTTATTTCTGAGTAGCCTGCCAATAGATATTCCTTTCATTTTTCTCTTCCAGGTTTTGAATACTTTGTCCAGAATAAGATTGAACAAAAGAGGTGATAGTAAATCTCCTTGTCGAACTCCTGTCCTGATTTTAAAAGGTTCAGGCACCTCACCTAAGAACCTTACTTTTGAAATGGTATCCGTTAATGTCTGTTTGATTAAATCTCTTGTTTTCCTGTCTACTTGGTATTCTTCTAGTATCTTAAAAACTGTTTGTCTGTCAATAATAATAATTTCATGTTATCTCAGAGTTCTAGTCACAGAGTAAAAACAGAGTGGAAACTCGCAGTGCATCTATATTGTAGGCACCTAATTTGAAAAGAAGATCTACAAATTAACGTGCAATTCGAACAACGGAGCGTCCTTCGCATTAACAGATAAAAGCTTTGTCAGAGGTAAATGCCAATTTTCAGTACCGCAAAAATTACAGTCGAGACCGGAATTTGAACCGGGACCTTCAGTTTCCAAATCGCACCCAGTAACCATTTGAATCACCAGTCAGAATATAGTGTAATGAAAAATCAGTTTTAAAAACATGATAAAATAAACATAGTCTTTTTCTATACCATCTATTTTTGCTATAAAAAACACGAATCCACTTTTATGTGTTTGAATACATATTTTTCAGTGCTTCTAGATTAGTCTTGCGTCTGGTTACGGCGCGAGATTCGGGTGTGGGAGGTTTCCGTTACAAATGCGGGTCTCGGCTGAAATTTTTGCGGGTCTTAAAATTGATCTTCAAATTTGGCAAGGCTTTGAATTTTTAATGCGAAGATGGTAGGACTCGTCTTACATTTTACGAACATTTTATGAACATAAAAAAGAGGTTGATTAAAAAAAAAACTTTTTTAAGGCAAAAAATAACATCAAAATAACATTTGGTCGGAAAAGAAGGGAATTTCCCGAATTCTCTCTATGCGCTTCTCCACATCCAGCAGGCCGACACTGGTTCGCACCGTCTAAACGTAAACCAATCCAAATGAATCAAAAACAACTTTCGATCACCGGTGATCAGCACATGGCTAAAAACATTTCATATTGACTATTGAACATGAAGTAGCGCAAATTGATAATTTCGAAGATGTGATTTACGAGTTTGCAGCTGTTAAAACTAAAAAGAGGAGATTGTGAAAGCAATTCTTTTTAATTTATTTGTGTATCTTTTAAATGATGATTATATTACAATTTTATTAATTATAATTTTTGAATAACAATCAATCATCATATATATTATTTCTATAAGGTATTTTTTTGTCACAAGCCTATATCTTCCTTCATACTTAACCGAAATCAATGAATGAGGTGTCATTTTAAAGCTTATGGTCTCCACTTTGGTTAAATCGTATTTTAAGCAAGAAAGTTTTCGAAATTCGACCCTTAAAGGGCAAAAACGTAAATTTTTTTAAAATGCTGTTTTCTGTGTTACGATTCAGTTATCTCCCTGGATACGTATCTGAAACCTTTTTATGAAGTATCGTTTTAAAGATTAAGATCTCCACTTTAGTGACGTCATATTTTAAGCCAGAAACTTTTCGGAATTCGACCCTTAAAGGGCAAAAGTATCAATATTTTTGCAATACATTTTTGTGTCACGAGCGATTTATCTCCCTTAATATCTAACCGATATAGATAAATGAGGTATCATATTAAAGAATAAGGTCTCCGCCATGGTAACATTATATTTTAAGAAAGGGATTTTTCGTAATTCGACCCTTATAGGGAAAAAATGTCACTTTTTCTAAAATGCGTTTTTTGTATCTCGAGCCATTTATCTCCCTGGATATCTAACCAAAATCGATAAATGAGGTAGGATTATGAGGAGTAATGTCTCAGCTTTGTGACATCGTATTTTAAGAAAGAATGTGTTTGGAATTCAACCCTTAAACGGAAAAAGTATAAATTTTTCTATAACGCATTTTTGTGTCACGAGCGATTTATCTCCCTTAATATCTAACCGATATAGATTAATGAGGTATCATATTAAAGAATAAGGTCTCCGGCATGGTAACATTATATTTTAAGAAAGGAATTTTTCGCAATTCGACCCTTATAGGGCAAAAATGTCACTTTTTCTAAAATGCGTTTTTTGTATCTCGAGCCATTTATCTCCCTGGATATCTAACCAAAATCGATAAATGAAGTAGGAATATAAGGAGTAATGTATCAGCTTTGTGAAATCATATTTTAGGAAAGAATGTTTTTGGAATTCAACCCTTAAAGGAAAAAAGTATAAATTTTTCTATAACCGATTTTTGTGTCACGAGCGATTTATCTCCCTTAATATCTAACCAATATAGATAAATGAGGTATCATATTAAAGAATAAGGTCTCCGCCATGGTAACATTATATTTTAAGAAAGGAATTTTTCGTAATTCGACCCTTATAGGGAAAAAATGTCACTTTTTCTAAAATGCGTTTTTTGTATCTCGAGCCATTTATCTCCCTGGATATCTAACCAAAATCGATAAATGAGGTAGGATTATGAGGAGTAATGTCTCAGCTTTGTGACATCGTATTTTAAGAAAGAATGTGTTTGGAATTAAACCCTTAAACGGAAAAAGTATAAATTTTTCTATAACGCATTTTGTGTCACGAGCGATTTATCTCCCTTAATATCTAACCGATATAGATTAATGAGGTATCATATTAAAGAATAAGTTCTCCGGCATGGTAACATTATATTTTAAGAAAGGAATTTTTCGCAATTCGACCCTTATAGGGCAAAAATGTCACTTTTTCTAAAATGCGTTTTTTGTATCTCGAGCCATTTATCTCCCTGGATATCTAACCAAAATCGATAAATGAAGTAGGAATATAAGGAGTAATGTATCAGCTTTGTGAAATCATATTTTAGGAAAGAATGTTTTTGGAATTCAACCCTTAAAGGAAAAAAGTATAAATTTTTCTATAACCGATTTTTGTGTCACTAGCGATTTATCTCCCTTGATATCTAACCAATATAGATAAATGAGGTATCATATTAAAGAATAAGGTCTCCGCCGTGGTAAAATTATATTTTAAGAAAGGAATTTTTCGTAATTCGACCCATAAAAGGCAAAAAAGTCAATTTTTCTAAAATGCATTTTTTGTGTCTCGAGCCACTTATCTCCCTTGATATCTATCAAAAATCGAAAAATCAAGTACGATTGTGAGGAATAATGTCTCAGCTTTGCTGAAATCATATTTTAAGACAGAAGTATTGTGAATTCAACTATTAAAGGGAAAAAGTATAAATTGTTCTACAACGTATTTTTGTGTCACGAGCCTTATATTTCCCTTGATATCTAATCGGTATAGATAAATGACATATCGTATTAAAGACTAAGGTTTCCGCCATGGTAACATTATATTCTAAGAAAGGAATTTTTCGTAATTCTACCCATAAAGCGCAAAAATGTCAATATTTCTAAAATACGTTTTTTGTGTTTCGAGCCATTTATCTCCCTGGATTTCTAAACCAAAATCGATAAATGAAGTAGGAGTATGAAGAGTAATGACTGAACTTGGTGACATTATATTCAACCTCACTATTCATCGCATTTTATTCGCGAAATTTTCGCACGGGTCGTCTAGTGTTTATTTAATTATATTTTATTAATATCATATTTTACACTTACAAGATATTATATTTTACTTAATTTTGAATTTAAGTTATCAAGGGGTGACACCATTGATAGGTAACCGCCCCGGGTGTCACCCACACTAGCTACGCCACTGTTACCAATAATTGTACAAGGCCTAAGAATTTTCCATTGTTTGAAGTAAATAATTTATCAGATGACTCTCTGAATGCTATTTTGTTTTCAGCCAAATAGAAGGTTATGTGCATCTTCGAATCACATTGTTCCATCGTAATCTTTCTTTAGACATTACCCTCTGTCATGGGCGCCGGCAGGATTACATTAAGGGAGGTGCATTGCATTTTTTTTATACATAACACTTATTAACTAAGGATACTGAATTTATTGACAAGGTTTTGAACATTTTTGTACAACAACCTAGGCGCTTTAAGTTATTATTCAAACAGTGAATTTAATAATAAAATTTTTGTTTCTTAATCTTTTTCTGAGTATTGCATCCCCCTCCCGGCGCCCATGCCCTCTGTTCTTCCTTGTCAATACTTGAACCAGCTTTGAACCTGATATCAGCTTCAATCCATTGGAAAAATGCTTTTTTATGTGCAGGACTATTTTGATGAATTTTAAATGTTTAGCTTCGTTCAAAGTCTTACGATATTTATCCCCACTCACTACGTTATTACGTACTGAACTGTGTCAGTCAATATTTTGATAGAGAAGTGTAATGAAATGAACTAGTATCATTTCATTCATTCGTTAATAACTTACCAACTATTCACTTCAGAAAATTATTTATTGGAACTTCCCCGCAAGTAAAACAGCCCAATCGCTCCGCAACTATTGTCCGTTATTCTAAGCTCATTCACTCTACAGGGACTTCCCCGACTATGAAATATAAAGGGCTTTTTAGACGAGTCTAAACAGGTGCACTAATGGTACTAACTTAATCCAGCTACCACGCAAATAATAAATAAATAATTCGTAGGTAAGTTATTCATATCAAAACATACAAGTTTTCTTAAAAAAAAAAATTTTTAACTTTCTTGTGAACTTATGAGCATGTAGAACGCAAAGAAAGGATAAGACAGGAGGCCTAATACGAGTTGCCATTTCTCGCCTGTTGCTCAATGTGTCTCTTTCGTTCTACGGTACTTCAGTTAATGAGGGATACAACAAGCAATAAAATGACAGGTCGTTTTAGACATGCTGAATATCTCCTCATGCTCACTCTTGCGAGAAAAGTTCATAAAAGTTAATACACTGAATTTATTTTTTCTTTAGATCGATAGAGATAAGCATTTAAATTAAGTGGTTAAGTTAAGCTGGCCCGGCGCAAGAGTATGGCCTATCATTTTAGATTTATTCATTGCTCTCAATAGGATGACCTTGTTCTCAAATAGTTGTTGGTGTAGTACAGATAATCTGAATATCTTACTACTTTGCACGTAATAGATTAACCTTTTTGCTAACGAGTGTTGAAACTCTATAACTAGTTCGCAATGAATTTTATGTGTTGAGGTGGGCAGCTCCATCATAACCAATGCGATGCAATTTGATGATTGATTCTTATGTAAATTGACGAGACTAATAAAAAATAACGAGTAAAATTTTTTGATATCTCCCTTAGTTCTCCAAATAAAAACTATCAAAAATTAGTTGTAGCTATAGTACCTTGCGGCTTTGATGGAGTTTTTATTCTGGTCCATGCCACGTTTAAACCTAACCACAAGGGATCAGTACCGGATTAACCGCGTAGCAGAAGGTAGCAATGCTACGGGCCTCGCGCCTTCTAGGTGTCCTGATACCTCTGGCAAGCACCCCCCCTTTTTTTTTTGTTAGCTCTTAATCCCGCCCTGCAAGGGATAGTAAAAAAAAATATAAAACCCACTCTGCATGCCACATCACAACCTAACCACCTCAATTTGGAGACACTATATCTCGAGAACTAAGTGAGGTATCGAAAAAAATTATTCTTTACTTTCGATTTGTTTCGTAGTGTTACATAAGAATCTATCATCAAATTTGACTTTGGGGAAATTTTGGTTCTGAATTCCAACCCAAAACACCTCACTTTTAAGACAGTATATCTTGAGAAGTAAGCACGATATCTATCTATATATATATACCGGTATATATAAAACCTGAAAAAAACCTAATTGAATATGCTGAACTGTGCAAGACCATTAGAAAAGAAATAACAGCTGACATCAAGAAATATAACGAAAACCTGGTCAGATCAGTTATAGAGAACAAGAAAGGCTATAAGAAAGCAAAACAAAGATTAATGATAGGAAAGAAACAAATAATAGCTTTAGATGATGATAATGAGCGTATAACAGACAAAACGGCAGTATTGGTTCATATCAGGAACTTCTATCAGTCCTTATACAGCAAGCAAGATGAAAATCCTTTAATGACATCAAGCCCAGACTCACCAATTCCTGAAGTCCTCCCATATGAAGTTAGAAGGGCAGTGAACGAAATGAAAAAAGGATCAGCTAGTGGTTATGACGGCCTGTCTATTGACGTACTCCAATTGACTGGAGAAGAAACTTACAGACACCTAGCTAAGGTGTTTTCACAATGCCTCGAAGAGAGAAATATCCCATCCAGCTGGAACAAAGCAATGATTTTGTTGCTATACAAAAAGGGCAGTCGTTACAATATTAAAAACTACCGCCCCATCAGCCTTCTTCCTGTCATATACAAAGTGTTTACAAAGGTCATCAATAACCGCATTAGTTCCACCTTGGACACAGCGCAACCAATTGAACAGGCTGGTTTTAGGTCAGGATTCAGCACAGTAGATCACATCCAAGTCATCAACGAAGTAATAAGTCGAGCAAATGAATACCAGATGCCCCTCTGTTTGGCCTTTATCGATTTTGAAAAAGCTTTTGATTCAGTCCATCACTCTGCAATCATGCAAGCCCTTTTAGAACAAGGAGTGAATCCCGGCTATATTGACTTACTGTACAACATCTACACCACTTCCACTGCTTTTGTCAACATCGCTGAAGTCACCAAAGAGTTCCCAGTAGAAAGAGGGGTAAAACAAGGTGACTCTATATCCCCCAAGCTATTCACATCAGTCCTAGAGTTGGCAATGTCAAAAATCCAATGGCAAAACCGAGGTTTGAGAATAAATGGAAGAAATCTCAACAACTTAAGATTCGCTGATGATATAGTTTTACTCTCAAACAGTCTGGAAGAGCTCAAAGAACTGATAAATGAACTAGAGACAGCGTGCAGTGAAGTGGGCCTTAAAATAAATATATCAAAAAGCAAAATCATGCAAAACAAATGGGCAGAAAAAGATAAAGACAAGGCGGACATGAAAGATTCTGGTATTGAGTTGGTAGATCAGTACATCTATCTTGGCCAACTGATCAACATGAATGGTGACTCAAAGCCTGAGATCTACAGACGGATAAAGCTGGGCTGGAGAGCATATGGAAGAAATTCCATAGTTTTTAAATCGAACATGCCAATACATCTTAAAAAACAGGTATTTGAACAATGTGTATTACCGGTCCTCACATATGCCTGCCAGACTTGGACCCTAAATAGTCATACGAAGCAAAAACTGAGAACTGCCCAGCGAAGTATGGAAAGAGCAATGCTAGGGTTTACAAGAAGAGACAGGAAAAGGGCTGTGCACATCCGTTCAATAACTAAAGTAACAGACATCTTAAAAAGAGTCATGACCCAAAAATGGCAATGGGCCGGTCATGTTGCTCGCAAAAGAGATGAAAGATGGACTACGGTAGTGCTGGACTGGATACCGAGAAACCTGAAAAGAGCAAGAGGAAGACCCCCGGATCGCTGGGATAAGGATATACGTCGAGTTACAGGCGTGAACTGGAAGAGGGCGGCTCAGGATCGATCGGCCTGGAAAGAACTACAGCAACACTATGTAGAATTAAATTCTAATATATAGCTCATTAGGCTTAAAGAGGCTACATCCTGAAAAAAGGATTGATATAGCTGCAATAATAATAATAATAATAATATATATTATTCAACAGTTTTGATTTGTTTCGTCGATTTATATAATAATCCTTCATCAAGTTGCGGTGCCACAGTTATCGTATCATCCCCTTGAGGTGTTTGTGCATATTCCTCGTGTCTCTAGGGAAATCCATTATGGCGACCTCCCGTCCCCACTTCTCTCTTCCCGACTTCATTCCAGTGTGTCGTGAAGATTCCTTGCATCACCTCCACTATTTTCTTACCTCCATGATCACAATCGCTCTTAAGAAAACAAAACACCCATTGTGCGTATCCACCGTGTATCTTCCATGGATGAAGAAAGATCTTCCTGAAATTAAAATTTCAGAATTTTAATAGCAAAGTGATTTAATCCTACATAGGATTAACTCAAATCTATGCTGAATCTTTAAATGTAATTAATAAACAACATTAACTCATTACATTTTATACAATAAAGATATTTTGATGCATAAAATTGTAACAAATATGACAAAGTATTCCATTTGTCACAATGAAAAAAGAATATCTTTTACATAATTTCAGTTGCTATAATATTAAAAATCATACAAAAGAGCCAGTCCATGTATAGAGTTAATATATGTCTAGTGCTAATACAAATAAATATAGAATGGAAGGAGAAAGCAGGTAAAGTAGGTAAAGATCAGGTTATCTCAATAAATAAAATAAAATTAAATGATGTCATTGTTTTAATGTTATACCTTTTCAAGGAAAGATTAAGAAATCGGCTTTTGAAGAAGGTATATGGATAGATTAAATGTTGATAAGTTAAGATGCATTACTGCTCCATATAAAGAACATTGAGTCCAGCAGATGCCATTTTCATGGTTGCAGGAAACCAGAGCAGCGATAACGGACTGGAGCAGTTGGAAGGTGCCATTGAGAAGAGTTCGCAAACTGGTTTGGTGATTAATGATACAGAGCGATCCATCTTGGATTCGATCTCCAGCAGCAGAACTCTAGTAATGAAGGTGGGTTACATGCTCAGCTTTTTGATCAATAAATATTGTGTACCACGCACTAAAATTTCCAGAGTGTTACAGTAAGAGAAACAACTTATAATACCACAGTGTGTCAAATACAGATCTAAACAACGTTTATAAGTTGGTTATGTCATATCCAGAATAAATTTGTTTTTCAATTAGTTTATTCCTATGACAGCTGAGTAAATTGAGTAAAATATTCTCAGATAGATCTATTATCAAACTCATTTTGAAGACAGAGCTGTAGGAGCAACTCCAACATCTTAAGGAATGTGAAATCCAATAGAGATATTACAGTAGGTGGCCAAATTATTATACTCGTTTGAAAAAAAAAAAACATTGTTTCGTGTGTTATTATACATTTAATCTACTAATAGACCTATGATATCGTTTTTATTGTTATCTTTATAGGTTTAATGAATTAAGGAAAAATAAATAAAACATAATTTAGCATAGGAATTATGTTATATTAATAGAAAAAAATATTAATCAATATTTAGTGAATCCTCCCTTTTGAGCAATCACGTTTTGTAGATGCTGCGGCATGCTGGCAATGCACTTTTTGGAAATTTCTTGTAATTCAGGTGTTCTGTGCCATGCTGTAATAATATTTTCTATTAATTCTTTTTTATTAGTAATAATTTTATCCTTGCAAATTTCTTTTTTTAGCGCCGCCCAGACATTCTCAATAGGGTTAAGGTCTGGCGAATTTCCAGGCCAATCCAAGAGGGTTATTTTTTCGTCTTTTAAAAACTTCATGACTTTTTTTGCTTTATGACCTATTGAGTATAATAATTTGGCCACCCACTGTATTTTTGTACCTTTAATTGGTACCCCAGCAAAGGAATTTAAATTCCTGTCTATAATGCTTACATACTAAACAATTGGCTTGAGACCAGAAACCACTTGTAATTGTTGGAACATTCCATTAGAGATGCCATGAAATTTTGAACCTGTTCTTTACGAAAACTTACGCGTACCCTGGTGGCCATACTGTTCATGGATCACCTAAGGAAAATAAATTCCATTTTTCTATTTCTGTCTCTCTATGAAAGCAATCCATAGAAATATTCAAAGTATAACAGTTCTAACTTATTCATTTCCCAACTAACTTGATTTTCATGAATGTTACAATTAAGTCATATATTTTTAATTTTATTTATGTAAAGTACACTTTTCATAATGAGTTAATAACCGTTATGCATAGTATAGTTTTATGGTAACGTAATTTGGTCTTTTATGGAAATAAATTTTTAAAAATTTATCAATGTTCCTACTTATTACTTAGTAGATAATATAAATATAAAAAGTCAAAATGAAGTAAAAAAAAAAACTGAGTGGAAGAGGGTTGAAGGGAGGAAAAACTTAGCACAAACACAAAAAATCAATATTTTTTACTATGCCCTTATTCAAGAAAGTAGGGACATAGTGCTGAGCTTGCTTGATCACTCCCGGTCAACGCAGCAACAATGAATGGTGAGTCTGACTTACAATTACAGCAAAGTTCCTTTGGGTGACAAACACAATATCAGTATGAATACTGTTTGTGGGAAACCATGGGCGCCGGGAGGGTGGTGCAAGGGGGTGCACTTGCACCCCCCTGCCATCCCAGGCAGTAGTATAGCTAAAAAAAAAAAAGTTCGCCCAGCCCGGAAATTTTTGGGCCGATAGGGGGGGGGGGGGCACCAATGCAGCCCTGGTGCACCCCCCTAGAAACAATCCTGCCGGCACCCATGTGGGAAACATTAATTATTACCCAATATAATTATGCAAATTGAGCTTTTTATTGCTTTAATATATGCAAAAAAATATTAATTAATCTTGTATTTAAACTACCAGGTGTTTTTCATGCTCTTGTGTAAGAGATAGATTACTGTCTATGGTGAATCATGGTTGACATCAAGTTTTTTTTTTTTTTTATTACTTTAACCTAGAAAATGGTGTTTCACGAGATGTGTATGATATGAGTAAAGTAAGCAAATTCTTAAATCTATCGCTGTATTTTCAAAAGTTGAAATGAAATAATTTATAGCAAGATTTTCTGTCCTCATAACTGTGCTGGTGCATGCCCTCTTCTGGTGGCCATGGCCATGATGAGCTTTTGTGGACTATTTAGAAAAATTTTCTGTGGCTATTGTGATATGACTTCATTCTACAACCAGTCATTTGTATTCATATCTTTAGGAAATCTGCTGGTTTAGCTTGTAGGTGTTAAAAAAATCCAGCCTAGTGAAATTTATGTAAAAGGAAATGTTTTGTTCTAGGAATGTGTATCTGCACTTAAAACCATATAAGATGATGATATGTTCACAGGATGACAAACAAAAAAGCGATGTAGCAGATAAGCTGTTGGAATATAACCGTACCACTCCACTATTGCTTCTGAGCCCCTTGAATGGCACAGTAAAGGAAGATGCCCCAATTGGAACACTCATCTTGACAATCCGTGCAGTTGATGGAAACAAAGAGCAACTGGGCAAAGTGGTTTTTGAACTTATTAACAGTGAGTATTTCCAGTTATATTTTTTTCTGTTGTATTTGTTTCTGGAAATTATCACAGAATGCAATCAGTGACAGATATGATAAAGGAGCTGGAATGGGATTCATTTCAAGGCAGGAGGAGGATAAGTACCGGATTAACCACAGGAGGTAGCAAATGCTACGGGCCTCGCACCTTCTAGGGAGCCTCGCGCTTCCTAGGGGGGCCGCACCTAGGCTAGATGGCCGACTTTTTTTTTTTAGCTCTACAATTTTCCTAAGAACGGCAAAAATCAAGGGCCTCTTCTTCACATTTGCTACGGACCTCGTGCTGTCATAATCCGGCCCTGAGTAGGATGAGGAGGGTGATGGGAGTGTACAGGGCATATACTGGCGATGAGGCATGGAAAGATATTGCAGTAGGTGTGAAAAGTAGTTCATTAGTTCATGGAAGAGAAAAGATGACCATGACCACAAGCTGGCACTCGTTTTCAGACACAAGGGTGTGGGAAGATTTTCTTTTTTAGGTAAGGGTGTCGGGGATTGGAATGAGTTACCAAGGGGAATGAATAACTTACCGAAAACGTTAAAAGAATTTAAAGTTGAAACTTGTAGAGGGCAAATGTAGGTTGGTGCAGGATAGGGGGGAGGTGGGTGTGTAGGGAAATTGCCATCGAAGCGTGTGCTCCATTGCAATAGAATAATGAACAGCAATGGTCCCAACGCGCTACCCTGCGGCACTCCCATTTTTGCTTCCACTTCCTTTGATACCGCATTTCCTATCCTATCTTTCTGTTTTCTACCTTTCAAAAATTCTTCTACCCAGCAAATCACTTTCTCATCCACTCCAATAGTTTTTACCTTATTTACTACCATTTTGTGGCTTACTCTGTCAAACGCCTTTGAACGATCTAGTGCTACACTATCAATTTGGCCTCCCTTGTCCATTTCATCTGAAATATCTTGCATATATCCCACCAACTGAGATATATTCATCAAAATCGTGGTCAAAATCTCTTAACCAATAGATCCACAAACTATTACATATGCTGAAATAAAAGCTTGTTATACTAGGATAGTGTAATAAACTAATTTGGAAGGCTGAACAATGCCATTTAGTTCAAGGATTTGGTATGGTTCAGCTAAACATAGCTTTCTCATCACAGGTTCCACATGTACATGACTAATTCTCCTGTAACATTTTACATTGCCATGTCATGAGATTTTAAATCATATATTCTTTGATTGCAATTTCAACGCCTAACCACTTTTGTCCTTTGTCAATTTTAATATTTTTTGTTTTACTTACAGTGGTAATGGTAGTGCAGAACCTGCATCATTTCCATCCTAAAATGCTATGCCTGTTATGGAACACTTTTCAGATCATTCTTCATACTATAATCCATATCCTTATTAATAATGTTTCCAATTTGACATATTTGGGCTCCAGTGCATAATATATTACTAATTTTTACTTAGTAAAAGGATGAAAATGAATTGCTGAGATATGACAATATGCTGTTGGAAATTCAAATTATGATACATGCAATTTTATAATTGCATGTAGAACAATTGCTTTTTCTAATTTTAATACACTAAAAGAGTTCACTAGAATAAGGGTCTACTTCATCTCTTGTGCTGTAGTTTTAAAATAACAATACATTAATTCCATCATGCCAATTGCTGAAGTCACTGAGAAAACAGGATATCCTATTTTCAAGAAATAGAATTGAAGTTGTGAACCCCAGAGCCCTTTTCAGTCACAGTTGCTTCCCTATCCTTTGAGAACCAGTAAACTAGCTGCTTCTCCTGAAAGAAGAAGAGGACACATCAATTCAGATGTCTATTTAACTTAAAGTTATATGCGAAATATGTTTTTACTGTTGAGGAGGGAAGAGAGGAGAACTTTTAAGTATCAATAGGTAGCTTTATATATTACCCAGAGACTGGAGAGCTGTGTGCAACAAAACCACTAGACAAAGAAGCACTGGATGATCCTGAAGGGGTGTGGACACTCACTGTCAGAGTATGTATTTATCACATGAAAACACGAAGCCAGTGACTCTTTGCTTTTCTAAATTATTTCTTGTTTTTAAAAGGCACATGAAAAAAAATTCAACATCAGAATAGTAATAACATATCAACATTAGTAAAACTGACTTTTCAGTTTTTAGTAATGCCTATAAAAATTAGCTAGAAATTTGGCTGTAAAAATAGCATATGAAATTGTTACATATAAATTAAAACATTCCCAATGGCTAAATACTAGTCATCACCATTTTTATGGATAATTAATGTGAAGCAATAGACC
>JARYHS010013631.1:5149923-5406005 GCA_031002005.1 Vandiemenella viatica | reverse complement strand
TATGTTCTTCTTTGATGAGAATTTTTTTCGTAAGAACAGCCACTTTCCATTTCATTTCTGATTTGCTTCCCAATACCACAGGCTAGAAATTATCGTTGTCGCACAATAAGGACATTAGCTATAAAAAACTTTTTCGCACAATAGACACATTAGTTTGATTTAGTTCCTTGATTATTTTTAAACAGTTATCATTACGTATTACATCAATGATCAATCGCCCGACTTTGTTATGAGCACTAGAAAAAATGGGGAATGTTGAGTGACAGAAGTTAAATTTAATAGAAAAGTGTCTTTCAAATCCTACTCACGAATGCTGCGTTGACAGTGTCTCACGTCAGCCAGAACATTAATGTTATGATTCTTTTCTATTGTTCCACGCTAAGTATGTTCGAGAAACGACAGAACTAAAAGAATTACTTTTACAGGCAAGCATTCTTACAAGACCACTGCCGAAATTATTAAATCCGAAATCTAGTTACGTGTTATATATTTGTCTGAACTCTTAGATAAGTGTGTACTGTTTCCAAAAATTATAATACACAGCAAACGTTGAATATTATCGTAAATTTCGAATTATTTTAAGTTGTTGTAGACGGGTATAAATCTGCATTTTGATGTTATCCAGTACTTGCTAAAAACCAGCATTTTGTTTGAGATTGGTAACTTTCGTGTTATGTGTGAACACTTAATAACTGTAAACTGTCTTTAAAACAGTAAATGAAACGTATTCGATGTTCCTATAACTCTTTTATTGCCGAAATATAATCACTATTTCGGTTTATGAAACAAAAAAAGCGGAAATGTGTTTCGTTTTATGGGAGGTGGATGTGGCCAATTTTAATAGTCGTAAGACTGTACCACCTCCAGGGTATAGTACTGTCTTCGTAGATGTGTATAATGGGTTGAATAAGTCCCAGGAGGAAATGTAGCGATGTGCAATTCAGGTCGTTCGGATTAATATGAGCATGGTAGTACATTCTAGGGAACCAGTAGTGATACAAAGTCTGTTTCATACACCGAAAGTTTAAGGTATTAAGATAAAAGTCTCCGCAAATCAGTATCCATTCAAGGATTTCTTCTCGCAATTGAAATCGTTCCGTGATACATACAAAAAGCATCGTCTTATTCAGAATAAACATAAATAGCACCCTGTTGTCTTCTTTTGAACGCTTCATCCTTTTCATTTTACGTTACTCTGTTGGATTCCGTTACGTGCTAGTGGGTTAGTTGAGACTAGGGCTGTTGATATTTTTTAAAATATCGGATTTTCGATATATGGATATTTTAAAAAGTATTAATATCGGCTGTCGATATATCGAAAAAAAGTATCGATACTTTCATAAATGCAATTTTATAAAATTAAATCTTGTAATAACAAGTCTGTCCAATGACAAATAGTTGTGTGATATTGTTCATAATCAACTTTTCACTTTCGAATCGTTTCTCTTGGTGATGATGATTGTTGATTTTTTTTAAATTTGATCATTAGGAGTGTCATAATTTTCAGAAAAATTAATAAAATTTATAAAACTCAAAAGAGGTTCGGTGCAAATCTTATTTTGTGTATTTTTAAGTCTGATAAACAATACAGTTGAGGCAGAAGTTTAGCAATCATAGCATGCATTATGGCCAAGTTACATAACTTTTATTGATATCATTTTTTGTGGTATTTCATTTAGTTCTGTATGTTGAAAGCTTTTTCTGAATTGTCTTACTTGTCTTGCTCTCTAATTAGCAACTATTTGTTATTTACACTTCCCATTATTACTGCTAACAGATTAATTTCAAAGTGGACTTTCCCGAACAATGCACACGCTCATTTCAAACAATGGGTTCGCTTTCGATTGGTGCTTGGTGAGCGATGCCTTGCCTACACTATTTCCATCATCTGAGTAGACTTGGTACCTATATCTTCCAAATTAATTGTGGAAACGTAATAAGATTTACTTAAGCTTGTTGATCTGCATACATAACAGTGTCATTAATATCAAACGAAAAATGATCATTCATTTTTTAAGAATATCGACGCCGATATCCAGATTTTAGTAATGAAATATCGATATATCGTCCTAAAAAATATCACTCATAAATATCGATACTTTCAAAAAATAATATCGATATATTATCAACAGTTCTAGTTGAGACAGAGTAACATTAAACTGCCGGTAAGAAACTCTGCCCCTGGGTCGTTAGGACTATACGAAATTATTATTCCTTAATTAAACATAGTCCACAACCCGAAGGTTGGTTGGAGCCTCCCGATGGAGGCATACTAAGTGGCTGTACCAGAGATAGAAGGGACAATTCCTTTCCTCTGAAACCTACCAAAGAACATTCTGGCGTAGCTCATATGATCAATCACAGCTCTCAATAATTCCTGGCCACAGCGGGACTTGAGCCCCGAGCTTTTGAGCGCAAGCGCCTTAACCACTGAGCTACCAGACCGCTAATTATTCAGCTACAGTTACACTAAAAAACTATCAACCCTCGCCAACGTAGTCGCAGCTAAAGACTGCCGTTAGGAAAAAGAATATTTTCCCAGAGCTTTCTACCGACTCTTATACATGGTGCTCGATAGCCTTTTTATTTATTTAAAAAATTCTGAAAGTCGCGATCACACTGGATTTCTCATTGCATTTCCGACATTCTTCTCTATGCGTTGACTACAAACCAGAAGGTAAGATCGACCGTGGCTGTAACTTTTATAGAAGACCTGATTTCATGTCATAATCCTTAGTGAAACAAAATTAAATTAATTTAAAAAAAAAAAAACCCGGCAACATCTAGTACAAAACAAATGACGTGAAAATAATTTCCATAAATGAAAAATCCAACTGTATGGACAGCAGACGACAGAATAGATAGTAAAATATTTACGAAACAAGTGGCGTTTTACAAATCAAAAGGAACACCATGTACACTCCTATGACTTTATAATCTCCAATATGAGCTTCTTGTTCTTTCATATTGAGCTATGTGTGATAAACTGTATTTTACTCTTCTACCAACTTTCAGTTTTTTCAGACTTATTTGTTACTGTCAGTTCCCGTGACTCTCTTCACCCTCCTCCTGTCTTCCAATGAATCCCAATCCAGCTCCTTTACCTTATCAACTAGTGATTGTATTATGCAGTAATTTCCAGAAAAAAAATCTAGCAGCCCTTCTTTACACCTCCTCCAGTCTTGGACACTAAAAATATGGGTTCCATACTGCATCGCCATTTTCAAGCAATGGACTGGCAAAAGTTTTATAACTCAATTCCATTACTTCTCTGATACATTCTCTCGTCACACTCTCCAACAAGTTAAGGATTCTGATTTTTCCTACTGCGTGTTTTAGTGTGTCTAGCGCATTTGTGTTTGCTATCAAATTTTATGTCCAGGTATCTGCATTTCAAGTCTTGAACAAGCAATTCTCGTCCAGAAAACCACGTGATATCGATAATTGGATCACCGTGGACGTAGTCGGAACCGCTTGTGACGCTACCCGTTGTTCGTTATAGTCATCTTTTATGCATATACGCATTATTCCCTAGATAATGTAATATTATGATAAGCAACTGTGTCAGCTATGACGTCACTTTATGACGTCGCGCAATAACGTCACGCTTTACACCATTATTCTTGGTAATGCGCGTTATTTAATAACATTTCCAAGCATCCGCGAATAAATTAACTGACAGAAGACTGAAATAAAAGTATGTTTTACGTTAAAATCGACATATCAGTCATTAGATGCTTATATTTACATAACATTCTTTTGATATATAGAAGTATTCCTTAAATTATTTGTTCATATATATGTAAGATAAAAGCTTATCGAGTATCAATGTAGCGAAGTTTTGGTTAGATTGTTACTTAGCATGGATCAGAATTACAACTGGCATTTGAGGTTACGGCAGAGGGCACGAATAATACTTTTATTTTTTTCAACATAATTAAAACTGTGTCCTATTATTGAAGTTATTAATTCGTTTGAACGGAAATAGTTGCACACTGATTGCGATCTGTGCATCTTACACTACACTTTAAACGAATATTAGCGTGGCATAATGTAAGTTTATAAGATTTATTTTAATTTCCTTTGCTTTCACTGTGTAATATTACTGACCCTATTATTTCAGTAACTGTGTCAGCCATTCAAACGTTTTAATGTCGGTCGGAATCACGGATAACAAAAAACAAATGTGTAAAACCCCTTGAAGATTTTTGATCTAATTTATAACGCGATTCATTATTGCTACTAAAACGCGATACAGTTAATGTATTAATATGCGTGAGATTGAAGTATTGTTCTTCTGGCGGCAAGTTTATCGTAGTACGTTCTTAGGTTGAAATGCAACCGGGACCCGGTCTGAAACGGAAACCTTTTGCTACAGCGCATGTCACGAGGAATTACATTGAATTTTATTTTATTATAATTCGATTTAGTTAAGCAATTGCTAAGACATGAATTGTCACAACACTGAAATAAAACTATGTATTTCGTTCAAATTGGCATATTAATTATCAGTTTTTTACTGAAATCATTAAATGGTTTGAATGGAAGAATTTCAAATTGACCGCTATATATGTGGCCTAAACCACAGTTAAATATTGCTTGGCTTAGCATAAGTTGTTAAGGTTTATTTTTAGCATCCTTCATTTTAACTGGGGTCATTATTTCAACCGATGTAAGCTGTCTCAGCGGTTAAAATATCGATTTTAATCACAGATATTAAGAAAGAAAAGTGTGAAAATCTGTGAAGATTTGGGATCATGTTTATATCGCAATGCATGATGACACTGACATGCGATACAGGGAATGTATTAATTCGTGTGTGATTGAAGCATTGCTTTTCTAGCGGCAACATTAGTGGAGATTGTGGTTAGGCTGAGATGCAAGCTGGACCAAATTAACAACTGAAGCTTTTTGCTGCAGCACAAGGGACGATAAATTACAATGAGCTTTATTTTATAACAATTCTATTTAGTTAAGGAACTGCAGATAAATAAATTACCATAACACTCCGTTAAACCCGTCATTTTTGACGGGCTTTGGGGCTACTACTTATTTAGAATAAGCTGGGATCATTGTCGAAACAGCTGTTACTCAACCAATATTTATGTCACAGCAAAACATTTCACTAGCTTTTACAATCGTCTGTAAATTTTAATTAATCTAGAAAGTGAATAAAGTTGTTGGAATGATAAAATTCTCAATCAAGTGATTCTCTTCCACAGAATTTATAGGATCGAAACTCTTAAAAGTTTTCTTTAGCTGTCACAAGCGAATAACACGTGACTCTGATTTTGATTAAGTTTGTTATGTCTAACCGACAAAGGTGATATTTGCAGGCTACAGACGCGGGTGCATAAGGAGATCGGGTTTGTCAGTAGGGAACAACAGAGTCAGGTAGCTATTATAATTTCCCGCTTGATGTCTTGCCACCTCCAAGTAGTAACTCAATCTTTCGAGGCTTATCGTGACGTTAATAAGCATTTTCCCCTTTGGAGGTAATTAGCTGCGGTAATTTGTCAAACCACGGTATCCAATAACAGAGATACTTGATATTACAGAGCGGGCTTCGTTACGGCTACAGATTTACTCCGTTATGCCTTTAAACACTCTTAATCAGTCGCTGTCGGCTTCAATCCAATTCTTTATATTAATTTTAGATGTTGAAATACTTTTATTGTCTACAAAATGAGTTTGTTGGGTATTCTTTCATCATATGATACAAATTCTCATGAATCCGAAGAGGAAGAAGGGTTGGATTGATGCTTTATAATTCTTGTATGTAGCCAGTTATACGACTCGTAAAGATAAATGACAAATGTACATCCCCGATTGAAAAGCGTAGATCATCAGATGTGCCTCATACTTGATACATTCACTTGACTATGTTGTGTTATAATGCAATAAACAATTTCCAAATTTATACAGATATTGATCCTTTATTTAAATATTTTATACCTAAAACTCAAAAGATTTGAGTTGTGTTTGAAATGAATATGAATTACAGTATACTGCACAGCAGTGTGTAGGTTTATTTTTAACACTTTATTATTTTCGACATTTTAGGTACTAAAATGAAATACAGAACTTTCATAAAATCAATCATTTATCCATCTCTACGCCTATCATAGCCTTACACTTCCTAAAAAATTTAGCTTACAAATTTCTAACACCGTACTATTTTAATTTTTACTACACTTAGCGAGGTTACAACAAAAAAAAATAGAAAAAAGCATAAGGATTAAAATATGGTAGGGTATTAAACTGGAGGCTAAAGGAAATTTTTTTTTGAGAGAATCTTCATTGAAATCAAACGGAATCTTGCAATTCGTCCACCCTGCATATATTTGGATTTTTTTTATTTGACTTATCACAACATTATCGATTTAGGGTAACTAAACAACTGCACCTGTTAGGTCAGAAACAAAGCACTGTGTTCCATTCACCCATTCTCATCAATTTCGAATCAAATTTAAACAAAAATACAGTGATTAATTATACTGACAAAATTTTACATGGAAGATTTCCTAGTCTTTTAAATCAGTCGTTGAGTATTTCTTAATACAACCTGGACACATTTTAATTCAAAGCATAGATAAAAAGTGGAACAAAATTCGGTTGAGTATTTCTTAATACAACCTGGACACATTTTAATTCAAAGCATAGATAAAAAGTGGATCAAAATTCGGTATCAACTCTTGGAAACTTTTCATATTGTGACAGTGAGTTGGCGGCTCAGTCAGAGAGAATTTGGCACCAATTGCTCAACTCACATTGTAAATGGAAAGAGTCCTTATATACAAAATAGTCTTTAAAATACACTTGTCATATCCAAAGCACTATACTGCAGATTGAGGCAAAAATCATTTTATTTTCCTGACAGCAACGGTCAGAACTCACAAACTTCGGAAAAATAATTTTCTGTGCGTCAAGAACTCAATAAACGAATACCACGTATTTGTTTCCATTTTATACGTGAATATTTGAAAAAAAAGTCAGTAGAATGCACACAAAAATACTGACTCTTTGAAATTGTTTGTTTTGTGGTTGCCGCTTCATAATCCCGTGATCTCTACTCACAAATTATTAGTGGTGTTGTTTCGTTATTCAAATATATTTTCATGTAACGTATCGTTCCAGCAGTAGTGCATATAGATGATTGCAAGTGATTACCCAGCATGATATATTTTGGGTTTCTCAGAATAATTAAGTCAAACAATAGGTGAGTGACTTTATGCATATGTCCCACTTGTTCTAAATATGAGAAAAAACCAGGAAAAGAAAAGAGTTATAATACAGACGTGTATAGCTTCCCCATACCTTGATACGTTTTCGTCTCTAAACATTGTTGATTCGCGTAAGGACATATTGAAGAAAGGTTAGTTATGAGCGGTAGTGAATAATTAGATCCTACTTACTCAATGTGTTCTAAATGAAAACAACAACCGTTCTATGCTAAAATGAGTCCTTTTGTATTAAAATATTTCAAGGTTCCATTAGTACTTATAAACCAATTTGTTGGAATGGTTAGTTTCAACGTGAATGTTTAAATTATAATTGCTGAATATCCTACATCCACTTTTGTGTAATTTTGTTCTGAATCTTTTGACGTAAATAGAAGCTTCATATATCTGCTGACTAATAAAAATTTTCGATTGGTAGTTTCGTAATTCAATTAACATGTTATTTAGTTATGTCCAATATTTGCTTGTCCTGATGATCCTCCATACTTAAAAGGATACATAACAATATTATCCGTTTGGCGGGCTCTTTCAACAGTACTAATGGAAATTATCTGCTGCGCATATATAAATACGGAACACTAGTAAAGCAAAGGTTGCATTCGAATTTAGTAGTCACATAATTACTCTCGCTAATATGATTACAATAACCAGCCACAAATGAAATACTGACATACATAGGAACGGGACACACAGTATAGAGAAACTGATAAAAATGCATTACCGCATTCCAAAATGTGACAGTTTAGATTTCATGCCAGTGGAATATCCTGCCGTATATTCAGTGCTGAAACTGAAAAGTGTTTCCGTGGTAAATCTGAAGCTGAGTCAATAACATATACTTACAGAATTAATTCTGTCTAGTTATGAAAAATTTTGAAAATTTTATGAAAACTCAGTTTCGATTTTATGCTTTTTTCAAAATAATCCTCCCCACTTAGTGTCTTAGAGAATTTTACTCAGTAAATATGTCTTATCCCATCTTTCAGTAAGTAATATGACGAAGGAGCTTGGTCAGTGGAAAGCAGGAAGAGAAGAAGGATTTTTGACTGTTTTACGCTTCTTTGATTCGAAGTCATTTTAGGGAGTAGGCTTGAGTGGAAGAAACGCGGCCAGTGATTTTGTGAAACCATACAGAAATTAGGATGGCAAGATCGGTGATCAAAGCTGCATCCTCCCGAATGTCGGACCAGATTGTTGACCACTCACCAGTCACGTTTGTTACGTGGATGAATAAAGTGGTCAATATGTATAAGCACGAACTGACAATGAGCCCCAGCGGTACTGCGCGAAAAATTACGACTACATGCAACGCAGGAGATTTCTGTAACCATATAAATTACTATTAGATTTAAAGTTTAATGAAGTTTAGAAGGTTTTCCTCTGCATGTAAGATGGTGAATGATTGGATTAAATTAAAAAGACAATTGCTGAATAATTTACCCAGTGAAGTAAATCTCCCTTTAATGCAGAAGTACGTCTGGAATGAAATTTTCACCGGAGCAAATGTCCCATGACAATTCATATTAATAATTTAATACGGCCCATGCACGCGCGCCAAGTTCGTCTGCATCTCTCTGACGGAAGGCAACTCCCGTGCGTCATTTATTTCCGGCGAAAAATAAAGAATTACACTTTTTAAATTGATCTCGTATATATGGTAATTCGAGCTGAATCGTTTTAGGTTACCAATTCTTCTTTTACACTATGAACGCAGAGCTGCTGAAATTGACCAACTCTTCTGAAATTGCGGCGAATAAACTCTTTATTGTAATGTTTGTGTTCGTTGCTACTCGTAAAACACTCCGGGCTACTCTAAATGTTAGAAGGAGGAACATTCTGTTCGTTAGTGACAAGCTCACAGCTTCTAAGAGGCGAAGTACATTTAACGTAAATCAGACCTATTCTTCATCCAGATAATTAAAACAACAACAACCGTTTGGCGTGCATTAAAATTCGAGTTGCTGCTCCATTAACTTGGTGGGGGTGTTCCGTCGCAACCACAGTGGAATATTAACTGTCTCATTTTAGCGAACACGGTATTCGAAGCAGGGCTGGCTGAAATCTGTTGTGCACTTCTGTAAAGAAAATGACAGTTTTAAAAATATTCTCTCTACTTAATATATATATATAAATTTACAGCCAACCTAAAATGTCGACTAATTCTCTTCCAAGTTATGAATACTGCATGCAAAGCAAAGTTTAATATTAGAGAAAGGCGTAAAAGTCAATCAACTATACTCTGCACTGGTACTGTGATTAAGTTTAATTTGTCTGATGATGAGTTTTGTCAGATGAACTTGTTAAGTTAAAAATTTCGCCACCACTCCTGGTCACTTCTTGATATCTTGGACACACCACAAATAGGATTATTGTCTACGAACGTAAGGAAATCACCGAAATGCGGCTGTGTAGATTTTCTAAAACCACACTATCATACGCTTCAAGTTCATTCCAAAATTGTTGTGAACGTGTTTAATCTGTCACGTGTGTTTACGGCATTTCTGAATCGTAGTATTTACTATTCGTATTCTATTATATCTATTTTTGATAAAAACATTCAGTATTATATCATGCAATCTGCTTGATCATTATTCTATCCACATGTATCATTGGAAATTACTACCATTATTTTAAAATATTTTAGTTCTAAAAGGGGTCTACCCTATTGGGTCAGTTAGCGGAGATGATATACGTAAGACTGTGTACCAGATTCCTGGGCTAGATCCCTTTCCTCTCCGCAGAGCGTATGGAGCGAAGGCATGCGCCTCTGTTGACGGTGATTCTTCCTTCGGATGGGGACTTTAAGCACGGAGACCTCGTCGATGTTTATCGAAGTAGCAGAATTGCACTGGTCGATACCTGATCAGATCCTGTCCCTTCCTTCAACATTTCATTCATTCATTATGATAACAACGCACTGCACAGAAAACAAACCAATTACACTCATCCACGTAGTTACATAAACTTCCATGACTGAGGAAGCCAACCCGGTTAAATTTACCAAGACACTCCCTTAAGAGCGAAACTGTCTCCAGGGCATCGCCCAAGCCTGGGTCTGTCAGTATGGCGAGCATCATCTTCAGTTCTACGATTTTTACTGATGGAATAAATCATCATCATCATTGTTAGACGATTCCGCTTTTGCGGGTCGTCCAGCACACCAAGTCTGGCGGTCATTCCACGATTTTTCCTCCACTACTTGTCTCCAAACAGCTCCTTTAGCCTCTGCGTCTTTCTTAACTTGGCCCACCCATCTTGCCCGAGATCTTCTGATTCTGCCCTCCTTCCCCAGTAACTGCAGCTTTTTCCTTATTAATCTCTCTTCCAATGCTTCATCTTATAGTCTCTCCCTGATGTTTACATTTCTGATTATGTCTCTCCTCGAGACATTCTCTATCCCTCTCAGAAACCTAATCTCTGCCGCCGCTAATCTGCTAACATCTCTCTTGTCCAAGTCCACCTTTCAGAGCCACATGTCAGTAATGGCTGGTAATATACTTTATACAGAAAAGTTTTGGCTTCCTTCCCTGTATTCCACCTCCAGATTACATCCTTGATTTGATGGTACAATTGTCTGACGTTCCATACAGTCTGCCCTATTTCTTCCTCCATCTTTCCGTTGGTAGTTACCTTGCTTACCATTCTACCCATCCCAGTTTTTTGTCGCCGAGTAACACTTCCTTTGATGTTCCTGTGTTTCTTGCTATTCTCTTTATCTTGTTTTTTTTTTCTTTCTACAATCATCCCTAAACCAAGTTTACCAGTTCCCCTCCACCATTTCCCTAATTCTCTTTCCAGAGCCCGTTCTGTCTCCTCATGGAATTATGTCACCAACATATACTATCACCTTTAGCTCTGCTGGGTCTCTGTAGCGCTGGATTTCCTTGATGATTACATCTAATACCACATTGAACGGGACACTTCCTTGTCTGACTCCCCTTTCCACGGGAAAGCATTCTGAGTGTCTGTTATCTATGCAGACGCAATTTATCATACTTCTCATTGACGTTCCTAATTAGTTCGACGAATCCTTCATCTATTCCTCCATTTTTTAATCTTGACCACATGCTTTCCCGTAATACTTTCCGATGGAATAAAACACATAGTTACTTAAAAATAAGTTTTTAATTTCTCTTTTTATTTGCTCTACGGTCGTCTGAAACGTGACTAGATTATATGAATGAATCTTTATTTGTTTGTTGTAATTGAGAATATAAAGATTGTACTGAGTGCAATTTCCATTCATAAACAATTTTTTGTGCTTTACTCAAGCCGGTGACCCCATTAGTTTTTCTGCCGAGAACTGAGTGTTAAGGAATCGTTCGTTCCCAAGCAAATCTCAAACTTATTAAACAAGCCTGTGGATTATTAGTTTTGTAGTTGTTATTATTTGGACTTTTACTCTAAGAATTTGGAATTATTTCTGTTACTAACAAACCTGAATGTTATTGTGAGATTAATATTGCTTCTATCTACTTATGCTTTAATACTGGTGGAGAAAGTATTGTTTGAACTTTTTACACACATAAAAAATAGATGGGTTGGGCAAATTAATGTGCAAGAATTTAAAATTACGTCTGAGATTCAAGCTTTAAGTAACTACTCTTTGTGTTCAAATTTGATTCGTTTCCATTGCCATGAGACCTTTAATTTATTTCATTGTATGTATATGAAAAATAAGGTTAAAAAAATTGTATCGTGAGACATAAATTTTCAAATGTGGTAATCTTACAGAAATGGCATTAAAATAACAATTGAAATCTTAAAAATAGAATTTTGTAACAGTACATAGTAACATTTCTGTTAAAATTTGCCCATAGTACACCTTTGCACCTCTACACGATAGTGCCCGCCAAATAGACAGCTGCCGCACTGCCTACCCTTTTCTCGAAGCAATCTGGGCAATATTTGTACCGTAATCTTAGCAAACGCAGTCAGTTTTCTGTTTCGTTTCTGTTTAAATTTTACATGTATTGCACTCACTCACTTACTGATAATTATCAAAATTCTAAAGTACTTCCCATCGTTATAGAAAGCTGAAGTTTTTGAAAAAGTCTAAAACTGATGAATTTCCGTATACCCAACGTGAAATCGATTTCAACCTTAGTATCTCTGAATGCCTTAGAATTTATCATAGTTGGAGCTTTCTAAAAATATCTAATGCAATAAACTTTTCTTCGCTTCTCTTCTTGCTCTTGAAATTAGTGAAATTCAAAGTTTTCAACCGACTGCGATTCTCTTTCATCATAACTTCACTTTACTTCCCGTGGTCCTAGAAACATACATGTTTTCATCCCCAAATCATAAGAAAAGTACAATATTGGTGATTTCCCTTCATTTATCCAACGAGAACCTTAAACGTGATACAGTTAGCGGCATATTTGTACGTTAATTACTTTGCTCCGGATGACGCTATATGTCTCAAACTTCTGTTATGCACAGAGATCAGCATGCTTAGCAAACTCATTAAATATAACTTTGTTTCTGTGCTTGGTTTAAAAGTTATTGGCACACCGTCTACTCGGATGAAGGCAGTAGCGCAGCCACGGTATAGCTTGCCAGAACGAATTGGACGCGAGCCCATTGGTTGATCTAGCGGGTATGTTGTAGAGAGTAACAGCTAGTTTATAAAATTTGCGGTATTAGCCGAAATATTGGAACATACAGTTGACAGAAAGTTGTTTATGAGCAGTCCCTAAAGTCAAAAAAGAAAAATGACTCAGAAAATAAGTTACCAACTTACAAAAAAAAAAAAAACAATTAATAATAATCTCCTGTGATCATATTGACTGAGTGAATAGAGTTGACATTAAAAGTTTTAAACAGTTCACTTGCATGTTGAAATCTATGAGATACGCATTACTTACCATTAACAGCGAAGATAATTTCATTTTCAAACATCAGAGATTGTAACTGCGTAGTCTGAGGTCGTAGATTCAAGAAGCAAAGAAGCTCTCGTAAGTTTATTACATTAAAAAATTTACGTAGTTTTCTTGTGTGCAATTCGCAAAGCCATATATGCAGTTAAAAGACTGAAAAATCCGAATTTAAGGAATGAATCGATACATGCGGTAATTATTTTTTACGAAATACGACGTATCAATATCTAGTTGGTATGGCATGTTTGGTATTTCACGCCATACGTTCAGAATTTTCACTTACTGCTCCGGCGTTATGTATCATTGAAACATAATACATTCCAAACGATTTAATTCAGATTTTAAGCTTTAAAACGATGAAACCCCTTAGAAATCTTATCAATAATGTTTGAGATTTATAGAACAAGTATATCCGGGGTTTCGTTTTACAGATATAGATTATCACTCTCCTATCAATTGCATATCGTACAATTCTGCCATCGTTCAGGATTGTGAAACGAAGTACACTACAACGAAAAAATCTTATCCCCTATAGCGTATCGTATCAGTGACTGGTTCACTGGGCCAGAATGTTACCCTTTAGCTCTGCGGTGTAGCCAACAGAAGAAAGTCTAGCAACCTGTAATCTTTCTTCAAAGCAGCTAAGATGGAGGTACTCATCAATTTACCTCGTGGCACCGGCATACTGGGCGGGGAATGATTCGACACAGGTAACTTAAAATACTGACACCTTCTTCGTTCCTGCCAATCTAATTATATCAAATTCATCCGGGAGACATGTGTCGTGAAACCAGATTACTGCCAGATATATATATATATACTGTATATATCAAAAACGTTTCCTAAAATTGAATATATTATCAACAAAGATTGCAACACCCTTACCTCATGAAATCTCTTCCTTGGTAACAATGAGACATAATAAAAGAGGTTGCGGTATATGTTTTTATATCAAGAGTGGTATGGTCCTACCATAGAATCGGAAACCACGTTGTCATCATCCTAATAGCGCCAATCATGTCTTAGCTCCTGAAACAACGCGCTACATATTCTAATTTATAGCTGGCGTCACCACAAGAAGATAAGATTGAAAGAATTTTATGCTCTCAGGCTATAGCAGTACGTACCCACATATAAATTGAATACCTTGCTTGTGGTAGATAATTCTTAAACGACAGATCTCTAGAGTCTTAGCTACCTACGACAAATGAAAATTTCTACCATGGTAAGGCGCACAGTGTTATATAGTGACGCCTCGGCCGCCTAAACGTACCGAGGAACGACAACAACTATATTCCAAGTAGTTTCCTAGTGCAGTTGCTTCGTAAAAGCACTTCCTCTTACATCAAGTTATTAGCACATGCTACAGTAAAGGAGGAACTTGTATCGTGCTATGAAAAATTCATGAAATATAGTTCAACCAAGACTCGACAAAAAAAATTCGATATGGGATGCCGCCGTGGATGGTGTTATTAGCTAATACATATTTATTTAGGAATCGTGCTGAACTGGAAACTCAAATCGAATTTATCGGAAGGCACGGTCGATGGTTCCGAATTTGCATGTACACTTCGCAGAGGAACATTAAACGTAATTTATTTCCGTAACATCCCGACCAGGAAATGATGTAGCGCGTTCTTTTTGATATTGTTAAAAAAGCGCATATATTTAAGCCATAGCGACGATTCAAACTTGTGTTGTTTGCATATCCTGACACGCGCGTGCTGCACAGTGTTATAATGAGCAACAGATGAAGAACGCGCACAGGATTTAAATAGGCAGCCACGGGACTCGATCTAGTGATACCGTGAAAGGTCGGCGTAATTGACAATTAACAAAATGTGGACATCAAGGATAGTGAAAGTCTGACCATCTACATTAAACACCGAGCGTGGTGGTGTAACGGATAGCGTTCTGGCCTCGCATTCGGGAGGACGGCGGTTCGAATCCCCGTCCGGGCATCCAGATTTGGGTTTTCCATGGTTTCCCCAAATCACTCCAGGTGAATGCCGGGATGCTTCCTTCAAAAGGCCATGGCCGAATTCCTTCCCATTCCTTGCCCCCATCCTTTCCCGTCTCTAAAGACCACGTTGTTAAAAAGGGACGTTAAACTGTTTAAAAAAAAAAATACATTAAACATGGGACATAACCATCGCTGTCTTAAGACGTAACCTTCCGCTAAGTAGCGGAGTAATACTGTTGATTAATTAATTCAAATATTGTGGGTTTCGTTCACTAGGAGGTTTTTCACTTCCACCACTTGTTACTTAATATCTTGATGTTCTTCCACAAATCTCAAAAACTTCGCTTGGTCTTCATTACAAACCATCATCATACACAGGAAATTTTCTACAAAGATTACAGAGAGAGATTCAAAACTTGCTCTTACGGTGTTGATTAAGAAATTTATTATACTCTGGCAAGGGTGAAAGACAGTGAACTGAGAATTTTAACAACTTCTATTGGTCCCAATAAGCAATCAACTATTGCCATTGTTTATAACAATTCAAAAGTTATTGATTTTACCGAAATATTTATCTAAAAGTTTCTAAAAACTAATATAGATAATTTAAATCTTATCAACATTACTTTTAGCTTCATAATGTGTTCGAAAAAAAGTGAAAATGCATTAAAATACGGTAGCTTTGTCTGGCTCTAATAAATATTATTAAATTAAATATTCGTAACTAAAATGGATTAATAACTATTATAAGCACTCATTCCTTACTAAAAAGTATTTTATACTGTAATAAATTCTCACAGTCTGATATTAATTGAAACTTGAGTAAATGAAATCATTCACCTCACAAACAACAAATAAAATAATTAAAAGACTGGTTTAATCCGGATAGTTCAGTTATAATTTATTTTAAAACTATATTAGTTTTGTGCCAGTGCTGATCTTACTAATCCATTTGTTGCAGCAAGATTTTCAGACTGAACATTTGCTAAACCAATTTCCTTAAAAATCTTGTTCAGTCAGCATTTAAAGTCGCGTTTTTAGTGCCCTAGAATTTATTATTGGCTGGGCAACTCACTGCTGTTTGTACCGTATCGAGGAAGAATATGTGATTTGATATCCCGTTTTGATACTAAGAAAAAAATACTACTTCTTTGGTTTGTACTGAGATACATTCGAAAATAACAACAGTTCTGGCGGTGTCGAGTGTTGATAATAGTTGGCTGTCCTTAACATTAATTTAAATATTAATTTTATTTTATTCTTTTATGTATATACTAGCAGAGTACCCGGTTACTATTTTTAGTCGACCAATGAAAAACATGTGTACCAAGTTTCATAATTCGCGCCTGCCATTAACGAAATTAAAGCAAACCTAGTTTCACCCGCACTATGCGCAGAAACGGTTGGGTTGCAATTGATTTACACCTACGCTATTTTTATTCATCTCATGAGAATCACGTTTTCCAAGTTTCATTACTTTGGCACCAGCTATTTCCGAAATTAAACTAAACTTTGATTTACTTTCACAGTTCCAAGAATGGGGAAACTTGGATGCTATGATACGGATGTCAAATCTGTTCCGCGCATTTATATTTGTTTGAATAATTTGACATTTCTCGTCATGACTGATGGATTAGTAAAATCGGCAGACGCTTTAAAGTGAGCATTCGCATACTGAATTTCGACTACATTTTAACCAGCATCGTAGTTTTCGCTTTACTAATGCTCCACATCTACGGGTAATGGAACATTAAACTGGAAATTTCAGTGAGTGCATCGGTGTTTACGAGGCACCGCTTTCGGCTGTAAATTGAATGTATCGGCCATTGGCGATACTGCTTCATCGCCACTTACAGCATTAATGCTACGACTCAGTTTATTACCGCGCAAAGTGCGCCAACATTGCTACCAATTGGAGCCGTTGTTAGCAAAATTAATTCAATGCGCCAACACACCACTGTTAGAGAACAGTTTTTGGCGGCCGCGAATTGGTACGCGCACTCCAATTGTTCCATTCGATTGAACCATTTTTACATGACACCCAGATTAAAAACCACATTTCCATTTCGTCTATCAGTTTATTATGAATATCAATTCACGAATACTGAGCTTTAATTCATTTAGGCAGGAATTGCAATCAGAACGTGATTATTGGACCAATGGCCAAATGTGACCATTTTACTACACTGGTGTGAAATGTGGTTCACTGAGTTCTACGTCATATGCCCGGGGACTGATATTTCGACTGCATTAAGAAACCTGTTTCTGTTTAATTTTGATGTTGCTCTCCATAAATAAGCACTGGCACATTCCACATTAGCGCAAACATTTCAGTAATTTTCCTCAATTGTACTCTTTCCCTGCCTTAGTTTCGGGCAGAAGTTAGCTACAACTGGAGAAAGAAACTCCAGTGGCAATAGTTTCTTAATGAAAGGAAATTTCTCTGCGCTCATATCATATTTCATCGCCAAGAATAAGGTAATCAGTCACAGTAAATTATCGTATTCTTTAATCACAAATGATCTGTGTAACATGCGCCATTGAAAAAAATATTTGATAAGTATCTTCATTAAAACATAGTAACGCATTTATGCCCATCCCATCTCTAATTCAGTTGGTTACCTTACAGTCCGACCATGTGTTCTATAACACCCCCGGAAGTTCAGTTGGCCCTTGGTCTAATCCTAATTCCGTCAAAAGGGTCATTTAGATAACGGTTTTTTGTCAGTTTTCCACAATCAAATAGGCGAATGCTGTGTTAGTAATAACCCTCTGCCCTTAAAGTTACACACAGCCATACAGAATAGTGACAGAAAATACTTTTAGCACAAACAAAACTGCACCATTGGAACACAGACGGCTACATACACTAAACTCTTTATCTCAGATTGTCCTTGAAAACGTACAAGTGACAAAGAAATAACGTAGCATACCTAAGCAAAGATTTCTGATATTTTTCCAAATTAATTCGTTCACAAAAGTATCATGCATAAGCAGTGGGATTTTCGAAATGGCGTTATAGATTCTACAACGCGCAAAATATGTTCCATCTCGAAAGCATGTTACAGCGCATGTACTGTACTTTAAAGGAAATTAATTTGTCCAAGTTTCTCCTCCGAATTTGTCTAGGGACTGAAATTTATCATTTTTTTATGTTATTTCCTGATCTCACATTGCTTTCTACCTCGTTACCTAGAGTAAGCTCTTCGCTTCTACAATTTCTTAACTATTTCACGCATCTGTTTCTATTATCATTAGACCTAGTTTGTCATTTGCATATGATTTAATAGTTCTTTTCGTCTAGTAAAAATTGCTACCTGCAACTAACCTCCCACTCATCAAAAAAATATTTTTTTTTTTCATCATCAAACATAATGTACTATTTACAACTCATTTTTTATTACCAGGTAGGGCATTAGTTACTAAATAGGTGAATTGGGTGGCAATTGAAACTTCTATCACTAAGCGGCAGAACAACCTTTCGGATAAATAAGAACGCAGTTTCTCTCAGCATTGAGAAAATATGAAATGTTCTCGGGTGACTAGCCGAGTTAAAGAAGTGTTATAATTACACAATATTTCGGCGATCTCATTCCTGTAATTGTAACACTTCTTTAACTCGGCTAGCCACCCCAAATCTTTCATATAACCTTTAGGATATTACGACCAATAAAATACTTTAGTTTTTTACTTTATCCCCTCTTGCCCGTCTTCTCCCTGGACTATTATTTGAAAACTAACATTACAAATGATGGCAAAAACAATAACGATTTTATAATCAGAAGCATATTCGAACTAGTTAGAAGCATTCTCAAAAGATAAATCTTTTAGTTTAAAACATTGACTTATGACATGAAAACAACTTTCTAATATTGTATATTTGCAACATAATACTTTAAGTGGAAGTTTGAAAACTGAAGCATTAGTAACGTGGTATTATATAAGGATGTTAAAAATTATTTGGATGGATAATGTATGAATTATAACGATGGGAGGAAAGGAAAAGGAGAACAGCATGGGAGGTCTCATTTTTAGACATGGGAAATTTGGTAATTTGTTATTGGAGAGAACAGTCAAAGGTTAGAACAGTAAAAAAAGGTAATGGTTAGAATACATGAAACATATAACTGTGATCATATGTTGTAATAGATATTTTGAATTCAAGAGATCAGCTCAGGGTAAAAAGAGATGAAAGTTGTCGTAAAAACTGATGATAGAGGAAAATATGGTTCGTTTTTAGGATTCTACACCTGCCTCAGTGGTTTCTGCAATAAGAATTTCAAATGTCATCCACCGATATTAAGTGGTTCAGGTGGTCTCACAGGATGATAAACTTGCTTACTTTGGCCTCTTGTGTTGCAGGATGATCGCCGTCACTACGCAGCCGTTTAGAGTGCTGTTTATGATGCTGCTGTGCTCGACGGGTCTCTGTTTTGGTGAGTCCTATGCGTGACTTCTACTAAGCTCACGTAGCCTCCTCATTTTTTATTTATTTTGTCTCTCAAGCCACAAAAATTTATACACATTCATACTTTGGCATATATATATTTATCCACTAATATGCATTTTCTTTGTAGAATAAAATACTAATGTTACCTTGTATCAAAGATGATATATTGTTTTGAGTAATGTTTCGATAGTATTCACATTGTTTTTCGGTTAATGGCTCAGTATAATGTCATTCTGATTGCAATTGATGCCTCCGATAAACTAGTAAAGCTGTAAAATATTATAAAGTTCTTAAAACATCATTCATAACAGTTTTAATCTACTAAAAATACCTGGTAAATATTTCCAGTTAAGGAATCATATCTTTCCAAATAATATTGGACAAAGGATCATTATTTAAGAATTAGCTAAATACTACCCATCGACACCTAAATTGTTAATATACAAGCACTCAAATAATTATACCCATTTAGATCAACGAAGAATGATTAAAAATATGGATATTTCAAATTTACTTTATTCAATTTCGCAGTAAATCGTATCTACATTATTAATCATTTGATTGAGTTTAAGTTTTTATTTACCAATTTTGGTTTTGAAATATCTTTTTTCAGGGTAGTTTAAGCGTAAATCTATTTAAACTCGGAAACTTGTCAACATAAAATGTTATCTATTAATCGAGTTGTAGCAGAGTCATGAAAAGCTTTTAGAGCAATTGTAAACTTTACGTTTAAATTTACATTTTAAACACGGTGTTTGATTAACGCATTTGAATGTCGGTGTTCACTTTTTGTAATGTACTGTACTGTAATGAGAATAATGCAAATGATGCTGTCTGTATTGTTTTATCACAAAACCAAGCAAATAAATACAAGAAATAAATTCAAATCAATAAAGAAAATAAGACTTCCAAATGGAAGTTGTTAGTTTCTATACTTCAGGAATGACTGCTGTCATTCTAAACCGCACGGAATATTTGTAATTCGAAACACCAATTTGTTTAAATACGTGAACTAGGTAATACGATTCACATTAAGGTATTGGTCGTATACAGCCACATTAATCTACCCTAAATGCAAATGTGAAGAAGTGAGACTCTACATCAAAACTGTCTTACTCTGTAATTCCATATGTTTCGTTAGGTTGCACTAATCCTTTGCCTTTCAGCAACAAGATATTATTGGATTTCCATTCTACGCACCTTTTTAATGATTAACATCTTTTTTTTTAGTTTCTTCAAAAGCGTAAAGATGTTAATACTGAACATAACTTATGTGTGACATTATTTGTGACTTATAGAGCAACGGATGCAGATTAATACTTTTCTATGACATTATTACGATATTCTCCTTGCTACAACCTTGCTCTGTCAATACTTTCCTCAAATTTTCGTTCTGAATAGCTATATATTCTCCAATATAATGCTTTCGTCCAAGAAGAATCAAACAACGAATTTCCTATCATCGACAACGAAATTTAAACGAAGATTTTTCGCGATAGATTAATAATTATACATTCACAGCTGGTCCGAATTATAAAGACAGGGGAATGGAACCATTTGAAACTTTTCAAATGTCTGCTGAATCACTCTCATTACCCTCAAATAAGTACTGTTTTCACGTTGCTATTTTTTATAACATTTTTAAGTAGTGAGCTACTTGTGAAAGTTTAAATCAGGTATATAAGTTGCAGGTGAATTCCAGGAATCCCAACACATTCTGAATTTTTACTAATGATTACTTCTGCAAGTCCTATCTGTGAAAAGATCATTGTCGCACAGTACCTCTAAACCAGGTAACTAAATATTCAACGTAATGCATTTTCACACAAGAAAATTTTGAAATAAAATATGGCAGCCTCTTTAGTTTAGATCATAATGAAGTCGCATTATTTTAATAGGTTTTTTTTTATTTCTGTGATGTTTTGATACCTGACTCAAGAAGAAGAAGAACACGAAGTAAATAAGTCTGCTGCAGTTCCTATTGGTTTCAGTCCTTCTAGACAAGACTTTGTTGCTATACTAAAACTTTAAATAGCAGTTTTTACGGTAGTATTATGGTGAAATCAAAGCTTTTATGCTTAGTTTTACACTAAATTTCAATTTCGCAAAAATTATCTATGTACTGATAGTATGCAGCTTTAATTTAGTTTGCTGATTATTCCAAAACAACAAATCCGTTTTGAAAATTTGATGATTGAGAGTTCGTTACGCTTTAAATAATACTATATACGAGTATATCACTAACTCAAAAAAAAAAAAAAAGAGAGAGAGAGAGAGAGTGAGAGAGAGAGATGGTATTCTCCTCATTACTTGCAGGTTGCGAAGAAAGGACTGGTTTACTTTAGATTTTTTTAAAAATAAAAATAATACGTAAATATTTCCCATTCAGTTAACTAGTTCTTTTGTTCAATCGCTGACTACGGTAAGCGTTTGCACTTATTACAGTTAAACGAATGTCCACGTAGTCTACTTGAGAGGCGCTGGTCGCGTGCCTTTGCGTTCGCAGTTGTGCCGTCCCCTGAGGCTGCCCTCGACCCATCACCACGATTCTTCCTCTAACGAGGCCATTCGAGACGCCTCGTGGACTTTAATTGCCGCCCGGCCTCAAATCACCCCCTTCCCTACCAGTAGTACACGGGCAGTTGGGCACGGGACACACAAACTCTGCCTAAGGGGTCTTCAACCCTGGAAGAATTGCCTCGTAAACATCTGGAGACATATTCTGGGTACTGCACAACTTTCTCCACCTACCCGAAACTGGTACTAACCTGTTGAAATTGGGTTTAGCTGCTTCAATATACTATCCTCTTCAGCTCCCTACACTCTTTTTTAAGGAAAAGCAGCAATGAAGTAAATTAAAAATGCTGAAATATTACAATGTCGCACAGATATCACATGCCGCTGGGCAGCAAAACTAATTAAAATCTCATGAAATGTTGGTTAATTCCTTTATTGTGATGTTTTCTTGGCGTTTCAGCTTCCCTCCGCTGTAAAAAGTCAGGCAATATTTACAAATGGATACGCATACGATCAGCTATGTTATATCGATAAGAACAAATACAGTATTTCCGCGATATCTGCCACCGAACAAAATTATTGAAAAAAAATTCTCTAGGACCAGGATGTATTTCAGCCTAACCACAACATCTGTGGCCAAACGAAACTGTTTAGGTACCGATAATTTTTGTGTCATTTTTGCAGTGCTGTTGGCATTTTGCTATTGGACGGCTTCTCATATTTAGGCATTTTTAATTTAATTTTTGATGACTATTATTTTTTTAAAAAATGAGTGGGGAACGTGGAAAGAACATTATATAGATGCAGTTAAGTCAAATTTCATCCGGTTAGTACCGTTTTTGGGTAGGTAGAGAAGGTCGTGCATTCTCCATATTCTCTGCTAATGCAGAGGCTTTTTCTTTTGGCAACTATTGTGCATTGTAGACCTCACCTTTCCATTGCTTTTGATTTTCGCAGAAATAGTAATGTAGCAAATTACTTTAGATGAAAAATAACCAACTAATCTCTGATCTGTTTGTGTCCAGACAGAACACCAAGTATAGTTTGCATGTCTAGTAGAGTTAATTAAATATAATAAGCTTCTGAAACAAAATTGGTTGTAAGACAGTGAAATAAATAAATTCAGCAACGGAGTCTTGACGAATTATTCCTCTCACTGTCGTAACACTGATGTCACCTTAGACTATAGGATCTGTCACAGTATGACATTATGTTGCATATTATCTTTCACAATACCTCACATTCTCACGCTCCGTGTTTTTTAATCTTTCTTATTGCCTGCTCCAGACGTAGAATATGATCACGTGGTTTAACAATGATTAAATGAACAATTTTTTTTTTTCTTTTTCTAATGTCGGATCAAATTCGAAGACCAATGCGGAGGTTTTATATTAATCATCAGATAAAAACAAATACAAACAAAACAATATGAGTGATTGTCCACAAGCTGGTTCCCTATCCAAGCACGTCACATCAAATTGCTGTCTTAGCGGCAATCCAAAAAGATTCTTTGCAACCTCTAAATAAGCGTCAATCACAAAAAATTGACATTACATTACAGATAAATGAACAGAACAACGTACTTCTTTGAGAACTTAGATTTCATATAGACCCTATAGGAACACGTTCACCACCAAAAAGTCACGTTTTCATATCCAATTCCTGTGTCCGGTTTGAAATAAAACGTCCTACTTAGATGTCTTTCTAGGGTAAATGTCAAAATGTTAGTGCTCTTGATACGCTGTTATGTTGCGCAAGGCATCAGCTTCTCTCATTGGAGCAAATACATTTCATTTGGTTAAAAGACCGTCTGTTCCTCCTTTACTCGTTCTCTTCCTCGCTATTCGTTTGTTCACATATATTTTGTTCAAACCGGTTACTCTTACTTTGAAAGCTATTGAAAAAAAAGGCTATTCCGACCAGACTACACTTCAGCTGTACGCTGTGATACCAAAAGATCACCAATGTTAATTTTTACCGTTTCAAATTTGGACTAGCCTGCAGCAAATCTGACTTGTCCTGTTTTGGTACACTAAAATTTCGAGACTTGGTCAGGTATGCCTTGCATTCACTCAGTCGCCTAGAAATTCTATATGATCTAATGTCTTCTTGTTTATAAATCAAAAGCGGAGTGAAATTTGCCAAAGAAGTTCCTTGATAATAAATACAGAGACATCATTGGTATTATTCCTATTGCTAACTATGCAACCCATCGTTAGTTTCTTTTGAGAAAAAAACCATAAAATTTGGGGAATGAATATATCTAAGTGAGCATTATACGTGGGATGATCAGAAACTAAGGTTTCAAAGCCTATTGTGAAACGTGTACATTTTATTTCATACAACCAATACAGCCAACAGATAGTACATACAATAGATTATTTTTGTACATAGTCTCCATATTGGTTTAGGCACGTGTAGCTTAGTGAGATGAGTTTGAATATTCACTCTAAGCTAATAATAATAATAAAATACTGAAATTGACGGCACTTAGATGTCGACCCATAGTGTGAGTGTTAGTTGACTTTGAAAAAGCATATGACTCCATAGATAGGCAATCATTTACTATCTTAGAAGGAAGGAATTTAGTTGACAAAACCAGAAGATTGATAGAACAGACACTAACCGAAACCACATCCACAGTTAAATTCATGGGAAAAATATATGAACCATTCGAAATTAGCGCAGGAGTAAGACAGGGAGACGGATTGTCACCTCTACTCTTCAGTATTGTACTAGATAAAGTAATGACAGAATGGTAAAAACAGCTGAAAGCAGAAAACTTGTGGACATCCATAAAAATCGGAACAAAAGGACTGTACACACCATATCTGGCATTTCCTGACGACTTAGCAATCATCACACACAAAGAAGAAGTGGCCATCAGGCAAACAGAATGCGCAGAAAAAACAGGATTACAAATTTCATTTAAAAAAACAGAATTCATAGGAAACAAAATAGAAACGCAAAAACTAAGGACAAAATATGGTGAAATCAACATGGTAAAACAGTTTAAATAACTAGACGAAATCATAGAACCAACAGGACTAGAAGGAAAAGCACAGGAAGCAGGAGTACAGAAAATGAAGAAAGCAATGGGGTTAGTACAAAATATCTACAACAAAAAATGTATTTCACCAAGATGAGTCATTATAACACCGTAATTAAGACAGCCGTTACATACACAAGTGAAACATTAGCAATGAACACAAAAAAGCAACAGAACAAATCAAGAAAGAAGAAAGAAAAATTATCATTAAAATCCTGGGACTCAGAGTGAATGAAGATGCACAGTATAGACTTCAAACTACAAAAACTACAAGAGAAAATATCCAACAGATAATCAGACATGAGAGAAAAAAGGCTGAAATTTTATGTACGTCTGAGTAGACTTCGGGAGGAAAGAATCTCAAGAGAAATTTTAGAATACACACAAACAGTAAAAACAACAACCTCATGGAGGAAGGAGGTGGAGAAAGACCTAAATTCTGCAGGCATTACTAAGGGAGACGTCACAGACCGAGAGATTTTTAATAAGAAAGTGAATTCATGGGAAGTTATTTCCGAGGAAAAAAAGGAACTGGACTGCTGAAGAAAACAGAACTGTCAGTGAAAGAATGAAAAAAATTTGCTCCGACAAGAAGAACATCTTAAAGAGGAAACTGGACGCATCCAGTCAGGATTGCTTATCGTTCTCCGTTATAGGGACATACGAAGTAATAATAATTATTATAATAACAATAAAATACTGTTCTCGCGTATTCAGCCACGTTGTCTGATTCGAATCTCCAGTCTCTTAGGTGCTCCTTGAAGAGAGGAGAAAGATTAAACTCCTGGAAGAAGGTCCGGACTGTAGGGAGGGTGGTGATTCCGTGCTGGATAGGCCCATGCGATCCATGTTAGTGACGTTTTCTTTACCGGTCGCAAACTTTCGACACGATCCTGCGACATGTTGACGAGACATTAGAGTTTCTCCGTAAACCTCTATCAGGTACCGGTAAATTTCAACCGCGGTTAAATGTTTCGCCCCCAGAAATCGAATTACTGGGTGGCTGAAACTCTGTACAGTTACGAACAGCATGTCTTAGAATTGTCGCACACTACTAATATCCCTACAACGGACGACACCCAAGGAATATCGGATTTGTAACTTTTGTTTCTTGTCACCCCTTGTATTATTAACATGTAACTTTCATCAATTAAGCATAGTGAAATAGTTCTAAGTGAACAGTAGCAAATGATTGCCTTCGACATTCCTTCCTGAGCTGATTTAAGAGTAGTTACTTCACTTTAGGTTTGATGTACTTCTTTAAAATTTTGTGTCACATTTTATTTAAACCTTAACTTCCATTTTATTCGTGGAATTTTAAAAATTTAGATCATTTTTTAATGGCTTTGACTTCCTATTAACGCGTTGTAAGAATACGTTTGGATTTATGATAATGTTTTCGTTACCATCGCAAAATATAAAGAAAAAATAATAGCAAATATCAACCATTTTAACGATTCGTAAAATAATACTGAATATACATGACAGAGAACCTGTCCCGATATTGCAACAGACTCTAAAGTTTTGAGCTGATCTAAGTGTCGCCCACTCTTCAAAGCGTCCTTGGACAATCCGCATCCGAGACGGAGTATTGTGAATACCGTTCCGTTTTATTCTTCACGTATTTCTACACGAAATCTCTCTCTCGCTAGCTAGAAGCGCACATCCACAAAAAGTTTTCCAACAAATCTGAGGTTCGCCTTTACGCCAATAACATCAAAGATGAGGGCCAACCGACCAGCATTCTGCTGGACTGACCGAGTTTGCGAAATTGCCGCCCAAGACAGGATTACCCATACCTCCACCTCCAAGGACTTGCCACGTGTCTCAAATAGCAATCCTCCAAACGGAAAATGTAATTGAGGTAACCTCTTATTTTAAAGGAACTAGGTTCGGTATAGAGCATCCGTAGCTAATGACCGTTCCTCTGACACTGGATACAGTAGGTACCGTGTATATTTGTTTATAGAGTACTGTATATATTGAAACATAAAAAGCAGTATCTTCCAGTCGCTGAAGTAGACAGAAGCACGTCTAACTAACCACAGTGTATACATAAAATAAAAAATGCATCTCTGCTCTCTCTTAAAAACAGCAAAATTTTAATCTGCAGAAATATCTGGAGAAACTGTGGCAGAAGAAACACTTCTACACTCGTAGTGTGAAAATACAGCTTGCAAGAAAAAATACCCAATGTCTTTGAAGGAGTGATTTTAATAATGCGGAGAACTACTACATTGTGTAAGATTTGTTTTTACCAGACGGCAAGAGGAGGGTTATGTTTTGCTAAAGCACGTATGCATATTTCTTTATTCCTTCCAGCTTCATAGATTTCGTTGCATGAGGTTCCGCTTGATTAGTCTTGGCACTACTAATATAGAAGAATAAATTTTTTTGTGATAATTCGAATGTGGTGCACAATATTGTGATTTTATCACAATAAAATATATAAAAAAGCTCATCGTGGAGGTATCATTTTAAACATAATTTAAAAACAATCACAGAAATATTACTTCAAAGGAACAAATTAAAATTTGAGCGTTTAACTGACATGGGCGCTGGCAGTGAAATGCGCGAGGCTTTGGAGTATGCATTGTGAACAACAGTTGTTTGCGTTCACGAGCGAACGTTCAGATGCTGAGCATCTTTCCTCAAAAATAGGAATTCGTTGTTGTTGCTATTTTTAATTTGTTTAAAAAATTTCTTTGAGAGTCAAATTCCATCTATGTCACCATAGTCTCGTTCCCGATGTTTTATGATCATTTCCGTTTCGTTATTAATACATTCTTGATGTTTTTACACTACCACTACTAAAAAATTTGTGTTACTATTTCAATGCGCGATAGCACTCAACCGAGCGTGGTGAGTAAACGGTTAACGTTCTGGCCTCGCATCCGGGAGGACGCGGGTTCGAATCCCCGTCTGGGCATCCAAATTGGGTTTTCCTTGGTTTTCCCTCACCAGGCGAATGCCGGGATGCTTCCTTCAAAAGGCCATGGCCGAATTCCTTCTCGTTCCTTGCCGGCAATCCCATCCCACCTCTAATGACCTCGACGTCGACGAGGCGTAAAGCCATAAGTAAAAAAAAAAAAAGATCACACTCACTCTCACAATAAAGAAAAAATACCCTTTTAGGGCTTGAGAATTTTTGGCTTATGATATTCCGCTACAAATTATGTAGCTTCATTCTTTTGTATAATAGGGTTGTTTTAGAGTCACCATTTATTAATGCTATTAAAGGGGTAGCCGGGAATTGATTTAGTGCGAAATTCTTAGGTGGAATCTCTTTTGACTCCGCGTACTTTTCACCTTGAGTCAGTTACAATTAATCTTTCTTTTGGGCTTGACGTCAATGCAGTAAGCACCAAATAATCAAAGATCTGTTAATTTGTCCACTGTCTCCATAACTGCACGAAACTGGACCGACATTGTTACTTGCGAATAACTGCATGATTCATATTTCCAAATTTTAGGTAGACGTTACATAAATACCAGTTAAACAGTTATTTTAATTTATAAAAGTGTTATCGCCTAGTTAACTTATTAACAATTCAATAATATTAACTATTAACGTCTGCCATCATGAAAACGTCACCGCAGCGTGATATAGGAAAATGTTTCGAAGAGTTTGTTTGAAATTAATTAAATTTGATTAATTTGTAGAATTTAATGAAAATTTCCTCTGCAAGGACAATAAGTTGGTGCGGAATTATCATGGTGAATGCAGATTCCAGATCTCAATTCCAATTTCTGGGGTGGAACGCACCAATATAATATATCTGAGAATTTTAATTGGGTAGTAAAGTTTACAACTCCTTATTTAACTATAACCACAAGAGACTACTCAGGATTATAATACAGTTCCATAAGTGTAACAAAAGAGTCTGAGATAAAAAATAACAGTATGTAGGTAGGTTACTTATGTAACTGAAAAACGTATTGTATGAAACATTTCTCCCTAGATACAATCTTTTGTTATGTTTCATTGATGCATGACGTACTCTCGTGTGTTTACTTATTAATTTTTTGTACTAATCCTTCATTTTCTTAACAAATCTTCAATATAGTTATAGTATTATCGCTAATCCAATGTAGGGTTGTGTGCTCATTTGAAAAACTGAGCAGATTATCAACACAGTCATACCATGAAGCTACATATGTCCTGTGGTATGTGTGCCTATCAAGCATTTAGCCGTATTTTCTCGTTTTTCTTCTTGGTTCCTGTACGCTTGTGTGCTTAGATGAGTTTGAATAAAAATATTTAATAAAGCGGTAATCTGTGTTTATATACATTATGTTTACATCTACCCAGTCACAATGACGGGCGTTAAGAAGGTGGCCGGTGGGTTGCAGTTTGTTTGCAGCAATAAGTTCTGAAAACGCGGGTAAGCAACTAATATTTTAGTTATCTCCGTCCATAGCTGAAGGATCATTTTATTGCTGTCAAAACTGAATGTGGCAGCAATATGTTCATAAGCTAGTTCACGCTGAAATGTTACCATCCCTAGCAATGCTTATATGAATTTTTGCAGCCAGTAATAAGTATCATGTATAAGCTGAAACAACATTTTCTTCTGAAGTGTTTTACTGGGCAGAATAAAATAATATTAGTAAGCACATTTCAAGATCTATAGTTTAGGACCGAATATCCTCTTAACTATCGTTCTCACGGATCTTGCACCATAGCGTCCACAAATGACTCAACTTGGGAGGTGGAGCGAAAGTTTACTGTGGAGAATTGGAGCTGGTTTGTAGAGAATGAAGCTACTGGAGCCATGGCAATTATGGTCCTCATCTAGCGTCTATTACCGACAAATGGAAGCGACCGGAGAAGTGGTAATTCTGGCTGCTGGGAGAATCCTTCGTGCTCCCCAGCTTATCAAACCAATTTGCTTTCTTTCTGCGTCCCAGCTCCGTCTTTCGCACTCTTCCTGCACCACACACTAGCTCCTTCTTCTCTTGTCACCATAAATTAAAGCACACATTTTACGTAGACGAGAGTTTGTTACACGTTTCAACGCTTAAACATTGCACAAGTACTGTATGTACTTGAGGAGAAATTTCAGTATGCCCATAAAACAAAAATCGTATTTTATCATCTTGCTGCCCATACATTCGTTCAGTTTACATAGTTAAAAATCTTTCTAATGTATTTTTATATACAAGTATATCAAAAATCATAGAAAATTTAGTTTTAATAGAAACAAAAAGACTTGCCTCTCGATACTCAGTTAATATTTACACAATACTATGTTTTGTAGCAGAATGAATCATTATTTATCACAGAAACTAACAAGCAAACATCTTGCTGAAAACAGTCAAAGGGTTCTGTAGGGCTATAAATTTTCACTATGAATACGCTTCGCTAACACGATTGTTCATCGGCTGAACCAATGACTGTTGTTACTAAACAAACGGGCTTGTATTATTAACTAGAACTGAGAGCAAAGGATAAATATGATTTAAGACCTGTGAAACTTCTAGGCATTTTTTAATTCCTGTAATAAACTCACTGTTCTGTTTGATAGCGTCAGCATAGTATGACGTTCTTTTCCTTAATTACAGATGCCAGCGTCTACATAATTTATTTTTCCACATTTTACAGCGGTTTATTTCGCATGATTTTTATCAGTGTTCTGGTACTGTAACGTCATATAATCTGCCACGTTTTTTTTTTTTACAACAGCTCTCTTTTAGTTAAAATGTTTGCTGTTTCATATGTAAATTTGGTTTTCGTAATACGACACAAAGAAAATCATATGATGTCTGCACTTCAACTATATATATATATATGCAAAAACTTTTTTCCTGACAATTTTATATTCCTTTAATAATCAAATTACCAGTGAGTTGAAGTGCAGACATCATATGATTTTCTTTGTGTCGTAATACGAAAACCAAATTTACATATGAAACACCATACATTTTAACTAAAGGAGAGCTGTTGTAAAAAAAAAGTGGCAGTATAGAAGTTTTATTTTATTATTTTAATGACTTCCAGCAAAGGCCAAACGGTCCCACCACTATTTTTTTTTTTTTTTTTTTGTATGATATTTCTCAGCATATGAATTGAACACTGTATGGAGGTCACAGGACAAGCAGACATCTTCTCAGTGTCTTCAGAATACCATTTCACATATCACGTGCCTTACTCGCAACTGTGGGATGAGTTTGTTAATTTTCTTCCAAAAAAAAATTGAACAATAGTTCTGGCGAAAACCTCCTAATTTTCAAATTAAATTTGAAAAACTAAATTGCAATATTACTTTCAATTCATAAAAGTTAAATTGACATTCAGTTAAAATGTCCCACGAACTAATTACCACAGCAAGGCCACAATATTCAAAAACAGTGTTCAGGCATTGAAATCGAGAAATTGAAACTTTTTCGGGAATACAATGTCTTGAACATACTATCACAAATCAAGAAAGCTTTTTTTTCGCAAACAAATAATTATAAACTAAAAAAGTTTAAAATATGTTTCATATGATTACTAAGAAATGCTTTTCTTCCTTGTGAAAAGGGGTTGTCCAAATAATCCAATTTTCCATAACACTGTGTAGCCTACAGTGCAAATGCAGCTACTGACGACGCAACCAGGAGGGCGAAATACTTTTTGTAATAAACCGTCCATCAAAAATAGTTATTAACTGTCGATATTTCTTTTAATAATATTTAAAAAGCAGCTGCCGGATAATTGCTTACAGCTGAGTAACATAGCATTAAGAAATCAATGTGCTTCATGGTGCCATGTTTCTTTCTGTATGCGTATACATACTTATAAATTATCTTTACCAGTTTAAGGGTAATAAATTGATTTAAAAGAACGGCAAGGATATCTGCAACACTTTATATGATAGAAGAAAATCCGTATTTCCCTGGTGCGATTTTGGGAAGCTATAAAAAATGGAATTCTGGATGACCGGACAGGGAACTTTTCTATAATCTAAAGAGTGTCGGGTAGAAAATTATCCGACATTTCCATCACCATTCGTAGTGTTTCAGTAATTTTTTGCTGAATTGGATGAATAGGGACTTAACAAATGGATGGTAAATTCATTAGACAATACACACATACTGATAATTATATTTGTAGAATGCGGAACCTGTATTTTAACAGACGTCTTTGCCAACCACGTAGCTTTTCGTAAACCAAGTTGTATACGGTGCAGGAAGGAGCAAGACAAAGCAGTTGGTTACTTGGGGAACGTGATCAGACATATCTTTTCACTTTCTGTGTAGTGGTCTCATGGCTCACAGGTTAAGGCTTCTGAATGGATATCGGAAGGTGGAGATTTCCCAAATGCCACTAAACCAACGTTCCCCTAAGGCAATCTTGTTGCGTAATGTGGAATCCTGCAGAACATATATATATAAAGGCTGGTTAGATGGTATCTCGATCGGGAACCAAAAAATAATTTTAAAAAAGCAAAACTGTTGATCTGGGTTAGATTAGTGATAATCACGATAAAGTATCTGTCAAACAGGCGGCCGAGCACTTTTGAGGTCTCCCGTTCAATAATCCCTCACGCATTATTATTACTTTCTGAGCGTATAGCTACTCTTCTTCATAGGTTCAACATGAGTTCAATAAAAACTTAAAACATAAATAACTGGCTGTATCTTCTCGTTTTTATGTGACATCATGCTGACTAGAAAAGTGATTAACAGCAATGTAACCAAATAACGAGTATCCACTTAATGTCTGTTATTCAACGAGATATAATTAATGGAAACTGAATGAGTGATGGAAACGCTGATAAGTTTTCATAGTCGCTGCACAAAAATTATAAATAAATCTGTGTACCTCTTTTACCGGTGGCGAATCATGCTGTATAGAAAGAAGACATCAAAATAGTCGTTAACAGCTAGTTATGGACACCGTAAAGTGAAAAACATAGTTGTAACGTATATTGGAATTTTATGGGTTTCTTTGCGTCTTCACTTCAAGTGGTTTGCATCATATTTCGTAATGACGTTTGTACGAGCATGTGGTTGCTTTAACAAGAACACGATATTAAAAAGTTGTACAATATCAGTCACTAGATATCACCAGATATTTTTTTAGTTCTTCCACATAACTTCTAATGACCGTCAAGAATTTTTTTGTCACGTTTAACGATACCAGATATACACATTCTAAAACTTGTCGTAAATTGAGACAAACTAAGCACACTGATTTGCAACACAATCACTCAATCTAAAGTTATGCTCTTACTATGGCCAATGGTTACTGTTCTAAAGGTAATGTTATTTGAACACGCTAGTATTTACAACGTAAATAAAATTTCAGTAGACGTTTCCACTTATCACTTTGTTTTTTGATAAACTTCTGAGCATATAAAATTGTTTAAGGATTTCTCCCTATTTTCTGTTCTCCCCTACTCCTTGTTTTTTAATAATATTTTTTGTTAAGCGAGTAAAATTGTATTCATATTGCATCAATGTGTTTCACAAGAAAGGGAAATGGTACAACCAACTTCATTATACCAAACGAAAGGCGACTACAACAAGTTTATAGTTATCCATTTATTTTGTTGAAACGTAAGCGACTCCCTTTTCATCGGTAAAAACGTAGATATTCCAATCAAATAGGATATTACAATATCGAAATGATACATTTAATAAAATCTCTCAACTTCATTAATAAACAGTTTTTATGTTATTACACACCGGTTCGACTAACCAGTATGGCTGCGTGCCTTAAGGTGTTGCACACTGCATTTTGGAGGTACAACGGTACAAGTTTCGAGTCGTGGTACCCGCGTATAAGCCATCCTGATTGCGGTTTCTGAGCGGTTGATCGCAATGACATGGGCTAATTCCGGGATGATCCCCAAATTCGCAAAGTATACATTTCAGAAACAAATACAGTGCTATTATAAAGAACGCTTGAGGGTCAAAATACGTCAATGAAGTAGGTCTGGTGACTAGATTTGCGGATTCATGATGATCATTACTTTTGACTGTAAGAGACTTCATCAGTTTCGTAACTGAAAATGGCTGACAAATAAAATAATAAACATGCTGTACTACCGTCATTTAATGGATACATTACAGCCCTTTCTATTCTGTGTTGATATTTCTCCCATTACCGGCATGGAAACTTCAATTTGCATGTATTAAGACCAGTGCTCCACTATTTCAATAGCGTCACTACTTCTCTGCCAGCAGACAGTATTCGGTTGTAATATTGTCAACGGAATTTGTTTCGGAAGCACTCAAGTCTAGTCTCCCGTATCCAGGTCGACTTCGGTCTGAAAGGAACAAAGGCACTCGGCAGTCTGCGGAGCAATAAAACAGAACTGCACCAGCTCCGTCTGCAAAGTGTCTTCTCCCTTTTGTCGCTTGTGACAGCTGCCGGGATTGGTTCAGTGCCTGACCCACAATGCAGCTACTAACTCACTCTCTAGTTATTAAGCTTGTCTTCAGTCCTTGTTAACTCCGACAAACGCACTAGAACTGCAAGCATAGAAATATAATGTTGTACCACATTAAACACTTGGGTCAGCTGCTAAACAGAAGGTTTCGGCAGGTGATCACAGACGTGAAGAGTATACGCGAGAGGTGCAAAAATAATTTCTCTGCCGATCATTGCGCAGCGATGTCGTAATAAATATATAATAATGTCGCAAAAAAAGGTTATGTTTCTAGGAGAGATGATAGGAAGATTTCAATAGAGGAAAGTGCCCTATACCGGACCCCTCCTCCTAAAGTAGACCCCCGTCTCCTTCCGCTACATTCTACTAAGCATAACAGGATCAAGTGTAAATAGTAGTTTAGGCGTCTGTAGCAGCATGCTCGTGTCCCCGCTTCATTGGTTGTTCATTAAATCGCCATTGCGTGCTTTGGCAGTAGACAAACATTTTACATTATGCTATTTTTTAAAAAAAAATTCTCCTGGATCTGGGCAGGTAAGCCTTCCGAACTATATATACCTTTAATTGATAAGGTTTTGTGTTAATGTTTATCGCTAAACTGTTTTGTTGAGAAGTTTGGCTAAAAATTGATTGGGTTAACAAAATACAGGCTATAGTTGTGCAAACCGGGCCCCCTCCATTTGCCTAAATCAAACCCCTTATTTTTTTATGCTTAAAGTCATGTATGGAATGTAATGCTAGCATTTTTACGGTCATCTTATCTACGTCTTATAAAGCCCTATTCATGGAAGTTAAAAGAGCTAAAGAATTTAAGGAAGCTAAACAGCAAGAACGTAATCCTGTTGGAGGATGCAATGCAGTCGCGGCCAGGAGCTTGGGTCAGGTATAGAGCCTCTGGAAAGAGCTTGTGAAAAGGACCCTTCATTTTAAGGAGGAAATGTGGAAAGATTCAAGTACTGAGGATGAGAAGGGCGTGGCCTCTGGAACATCGGAATTAAAGATTTTCCCTGGAGTCTCCCCTTTCAAAAATGGATGGTTGGTGCGTGTTTTGCGACAAGAAATTTTTTGAGTTTTCAGAATGGAAATTTGGGTGATGTGCGTTATATGTTTAGTGTGGGCATATGTGGATTGTGCTGGGGCTGAAAAGGATGTTTACATCTGCGTTTTTTGTCACTAAACGACTTAATTCTTGTATTTATTTTCTGTGTCTTATATACTCTGCATACATGCTATATTTGTATATTTTTAAAAACTAAAACCTTTTATTTGTACATTTCACTTTAAAATATGTTATCTGTGATTCAATACCATTTTCTAATTTAGTGTTATTTCTTTAATTTTTATGCGGGGTCCGGTTTAGGCAACTATTTTTGTAAACTGTAGGTTTTTTTAAAAAATATTTATTTTTGGTAATGAATTTGAATAATATTTTTTTTAATCAGCATTTAAATGATGCATAACATTCTGAAGTAATTATTTCATGCTTTAATAACAGATTTTTTTAATTAATTTATATTCTTAGAAGTAAAAAACAAAATGGGGATCCAGTTTAAGGCACCTTATTCTAGTCTCTTTCTTTGCTCAAGGCAATTAATTTCAAGTACTTGCCTATATATATATACGTTTGTATTTTGAGCTCATTAAATCTCACTTTAATTTAATTTAATTTAATTGCAATGGAGCACAGGCTACGGTGGCAATTTCCCTACACACCCATCTTCCCTCTATCCTGCACCTACCTACATTTGCCCTCTACAAATTTTATCTTTAAATTCTTTCAAAGTTTTCGGTAAATTATTCATCATTTCTCTTGGTAACTCATTCCAATCCCTGACACCCTTATTTAAAAAGGATAATCTTCCCGCACCCTTGTGCCTGAAATCAAGTGCCAGCTTGTGGTCATGGTCATCTTTTCCCTTCCATGCACTACTTTTCATACCTATTGCAATATCTCATCTCGTTCATCTGATGCACTACGTATACAGATATCTATTTAAATCTGCATGATGTCCATGAAATGCTGATAAAACCTTCTTCCAAAACATTCATAATAAACCTCTAATTTACACACCATAAAGATTTTTTATTCGGGGAAAATTTTACGACCGTCCAGTAAAATAACTTCAGGATAAATTATAAAAGAAAGACTGCTTGCTCAAACATGTTATAGAGTTCGTTATCGTGTCATAATCCAATACTCATTACGGAGCTTAAGCAAGTGAGCCAGCTATAACTACTAAACTGCAGACAGACTCTATCCAGTGACGACCACTCAGATACATCTAGCAAAAACGTAAATTTAAGATGGAATTTTGCTTTCCATAGTTAAAGGAGGCAATTAAATGTATGTTACAAACGTAATTCAGTTTCAGCACATGATTTCGTTTCAGATATAAAGATTTATCCATGAAAAAAGTGAAAATTGAAAACAGTTTCAAACCCCTCACAATCCAGAGTCTGTTACTAATAATAATTACTGCATCTCAATAGTCATCAAATTGATCTCAAAGTGTTGAAGTTTTACATGTAATCTTTACAATGTTTCGATCTCTGGAAGTCACTTGGAAGGGAATGCCACGTAAGTTTTGCAGTTTTCTCAAATGCCTTGGGAACACTGGATGTATCACGTACATTTGTGGAGAATCTGAAGTACATTTCTGGCAAACCCTCTCATTGGATAACAGCCAGAACGCCAACCATAATATCAAGAAAGCACTTCTTGAAGTCTACTGAGATTCTCACAGAAATAACTACAAGCAAATATTCAAAGATGATAAACAAGAACTAATTATCTGAATCAGTTGGTGATGCAATGTGAATGGCTTTCCCCTGCCGCCAAGACTGTTCAAGTGACCTGCGAGGCGTCGGGTAGACTATCCCGCGATGCTACGAAATGCGGTATCAGCCAGCAGTGGTGTGGTGATCACACAGAGCCCAAGTTCTACGAATGCAGAGAAGAGCAGGTCATAGATCATCTGCTAAAATGCAGTTTACTCCGGCCAGATACACAGCAGACAACATGGAAACAAACTGGTGTGGCCAAATTTTGGTGAACAACAGTTTGAAATGTGATCCAACTTTTTTTCATTAATTTTTAGTATGTTTGCAATTCGCTTCAAAAACGAGTGCAACAGTGCTGTTATTATCGTACCAAAGGAGTGGTTTTACCGAGCGTTCTCGCCTCGCATTCGGGAGGACGGCGGTTCGAATCCCCGTCCGGGCATCCAGATTTGGGTTTTCCATGGTTTCCCCAAATCACTCCAGGCAAATGCCGGGATGCTTCCTTCAACAGGCCATGGCCGAATTCCTTGCCATTCCTTGCCCCCATCCTTGCCCCCCATCCTTTCCTGTCTCTAAAGACCTCGATGTTAAAAAGAGACGTAAAACAGTTACAAAAATAAACAAAAAACAAAAAACAAAAAAAAGAGTGGTTTTGTTGTGAACTTAGTTGCCGTCCCCGTGGAAATACTAACGAATTACAATTAAATGATTTACATACTAAATTATGTCTAAAACAACATCGGGTCTAATACAAGTTTTATTTCTGCATAGCTGCGAAAGTGGAAACGTAAATTGCATAACGTCAAATGCTGCCGCATCTGTTTCAATAGCTTGTTAAAAATGTACAAATACGTGCTTGAATTTTACTCTTATATCGTTTTTTCATCCGAAAATGTCACAGAGGCGGTATAGTAGTTGTATTACTAAAAATTGCCAAATGAAGCACGTTATCAGCAGACTAAACTATGGACTACCATAAAATCTTTGAGTATAAAGATCTACATGTTGTGAAATTCTGCTCTACACAACATATTAAAAATGCTGTTAACTAAAGGATGAGACACAAAAGATATTGTACTGTCGACTGGAAATATTCTTAATTCACTAATTCCATTGATGGATAGCAATGCACTATAATTATAAAAAAATAGAGTACCAACTTGGAGATAGAAGGTGCATTCGGTCTTTCCTATGTATATGAACAAATACGATGAATCAGTCACTTATTTGCATGTTGTTCCTTCCTTTGCACCCAGTATTTCTTCATTCTCTAAGACCTTCTTTTTCAATCCTCTTCCGAGATGATGGGTTTCAACTTTATTTTATATTTTTCTTGGAACCTTATTCTTTCATCTTTAAATCTTATCTGCGCTGTTCTATGAAGTAATTACTTTTCCGTATTGTTTAATTCTCTGATATCTTTTAGAATTTCTGTGATCCAATTAGACTTTGTTATGCGGTTATGGAAGAAATAAAAAATTTGTTTGGTTAGTCTTATAGAGTTCATTCTGAGAAGATATCCTTAGATATTTAATCTCTCTTTGCGCATAGTATCTGAGAGTCTTTTCCCTTTTTTTAGTTTCACTCTTGATGTATACTATTTTATTATCTTGAAATTTTGTTCCTACGATTTTTCTCAAAAATTTTCTTTTAGTTCAAATTGTTCTATCTGCTCTATGTGATTCATGGTTAGAGTTTCTTCTGCGTACAATGCTTCCAGCCTTATCACTGTTTTGTAATGCTTAATTTTGGACCCTCACGAAAGGGATTTGTTGTACATCTCTATTGTCAATTGGAAGGCCAATTCAAGTTTATTTTACCTTGTGTTCTGTTGCATTCCAACTAATCCTTTCCCCCAGATACCTAAATTCTTTTACTATTTATATTTTTTGTTCTTGATCTTTTAAATATTTATTTTGGTATTTGTCATGATTTTAGTTTTTTGAAAGGATATTGTAAGACCTATTTTAGCTGCCTGTTTCTCCAATTCAAGGGTCTGTTATTTTGTTTCCCCTATTGTTTCACGCAGCAGGGCCATATCATCCGCAAAGGCAATGCAATTGATTTTTATATTCTTCTTTTTCAACCCAGTCTTATTTCACTTTTAATATTTTTGTTCCCTTCTCTTATTACTTCCTCAAGTGCATAATTAAACAACAACGACGAAAGTCCATTCCCTTGTCTTGCCCCTGTCTCACAATCTTGGTTGAATAACTGTGGTCTTGAGTCACTCCTAACATAATTGCTATCAGTCATGGAAGTGTGTATGGCCATTAAAAACGGTAATTAACTAAATCCTTCAAGGATCGCTACTACTTTAATGCTCCTAGAGAAGTATTTTACTATAGTAGTTAACAATTCAGTCATATCCTGATATCCCGGAAGTACATTCATGATTTTTACAAAGCTTGATTTATGGAATTATGCCTTGTACTCACTTATAGCCTTGTACAGTACGATTATTGTACGTGAAACATTTTTAATAATTATTTTTGTTATAATGTCTTTAATTCAATTAGAAAAATTAATATTCAAACTACGGACCACCTATCCCATCTTGGCGGACCACAGGTAATCACTCGTCTATGACCTATGAGTCGGACTTATGCTGTGGTTCGGTTTCTAACAGCAGCAGGTGCAGGTAGGATAGATACACTGCTGCTCAACGGAGCGGCCTGAATTAGACGAGCTGACAGCTTCCTGTACAGCACGGTGTAAAGCATAACAAACACAGCAGCTAAGGCAGACAGTTTGTTTGTCCTACACTCGTGCAGCGCCGTTCAATGTGTCGGCTTTCCAGACTGCTTGACGGGATCAGCAAAGTAATGAACGTATCACTCCCCGTTGTGGGAATGACCGATGTACAGTTCGAAAGACTGATGACTGGAGTCACCATTGTTCCTGGTCTTTACCACTTTTTCTGCACAGGCAGTCTGACTGATTTTATAAATTTCCACCTTCCTGACACCATTCTCTATCCTAGTTTTAAGCCAAGTTCCATCTCTTACCTTTTTGAGTTAATCTTTTTATTTCACCACACCAAATAAGAGCCTACATTCTGAATTATCTGCTTCATATGTTATAATCTTTGTCTTCATCTACTGTTCTTAAATTCAGCTGTTCCCTCGAATAACTAATGAACAATTTCAGCAATTCCAGCAGGTCATATCAGTAAGTCGTTATTGAAGACACATCTACAGATATTTTATATCCTCTTATACGTTAGGACTAAATATGTTTTGGAAGAATAAACACCCCACGCAGACAAATAAATGAAGTACGTTGTTTTCATTAAATTATGTGGTATATTTTTAAGAAGCACTTGAAGAACAAAATTATAAACATGTCAGTATGTTAACATTTTCCGTAAAACAGAAAGTGCTCGTGGATACCAACCTGCTACGAAGAAAGATCCGGAGCTATAGTCATAACTCTCCACATAAATTACATCTGACTTAGCTGTAGGCCAAGTAACATATGTTTGAGAATATTTACGGGGCAGAATGTGTCACTGGTGGGACGTTTCTCTTTTATAATTGTATTGTGTGTGCACAGAGACTCTTTCAGTATATTCTGCTCCAGAAATTTTTTTGACACCTTGTTTGTTTTGTTGTTGCAACGGAAAAAAAAATATTTTGAATAACTCCCTCCGTAATTTATTACTGCTGAATTTGGCCACGAATAACTTATGCCCTCTAAAAATAAGAGAGAACATTAATCCGCATTATAAAAAAAGATATACCACATTCTCTATCTTTTCTTTACAAAATCTGTTTAACACGCGACCAAAGACGATTAAAATTCTTACCACCTCATCTCCTGACACAGGTCTACCTCGGTAGCGTAGAGGTAGCGTGCTTGCTTTGCGTTGCAGTCATAACGGGTTCAAGTCCGACCTGGTGCATAGATGGTTTAATTAAATGTTGTGTTCGACTTCTGCCTTTATTACATGAAAGATAAAATTAACCAAGCTGATATTGAAATAACACATCGAAAGAAACACAAAATACTTTGAGCTGACAGTATGGTTAACATGGCAAAATGCCAATTAAGAAAATAAACAGACAGACACGCTATGATTTGTCTGTTACTGATGTACGTTATTATCTGAATAATTGTGTGGAGTCACGAACAGGATAACTTAGGTCAAGTTGGTGATTCTTACCATTCAGGGTGTAGCCGGAGTCGACTTAGAGTGAAAGGACACTTGTGATAAGCATTAGATATTCCCTTGGCTATGTTCGTACCGTTTGAAAAAAGTTTAACAAATGAACATCTGAAGTCAACAATTATAACAGCAAAAAATATCATTCAAGGAAAACAATGACTTTTTCGAAAGAATACCCAATATTTTATGCAGCAACACTCTTTCTAAAATATGTCACTTACAAAGCTTTTGACTCAGTTATTTTGTTAATTTAAATATTTGTTCAATAGTTTGGTATAAAAATAAAAATATCCTTTTGACTGTTGTAGTGTAATAAATCCAGTCTCAACTTATATTTCATTATGAAATTCCAATGTCGATAATTGTTTGGCATAAAATTTTTTACTCAGTAACACGTTCAGTTAGGTCAGACAGTTATGTATTTCAGCAACAACTTTTAAGATATATTAACAAACCAATTGTCTGAGTGGTAACACTATGGCCTGATATCCGAGAATTCGGATTTTATAGATTTCCCGAAATTACTCCAGACGAATGCCGGGATGGTTCCATCCAGTGGCCATGACCTTGCCTCCCTCGCTAGTTCTTACGAACATCTAGTGATCACGAATGTTTACGAGTAGTAAGGCCTTAAAAAATTATAACATATCGTTATCTACACAACATTATACCTCAAATGAGACCTCGACGTTAAACATAATGTTATAGGTACGTAAAAATGGTCGTTTAGCTAAATATCCCTATATTTGCTGGTAATGTAAACAACGATAGAAGAGACTGTTACTTTGACATTACATAAACAAGATTGAAAGCTACAGTCTTTTTCATGTGTTAGTAATTGTTTAGTAAACATTTTCAGTTTCCGCTATAGATCAATTCGACGATAAAATGTTACATCTCAGACATAAAACTATTATTAGGATGAAAGTAACTGTTTAATAATATTTAAACAGCCGTATCAACTCTCCACTAGACTTAGCGTAATCTCTCCGCAATTTCTTTTTTTTCCCCCCCCCCCTTTAGGCAGTAGGCTTTATGCCTCGTCGACACCAAGGTTACAGGCGGGTGCTGCAAACTATGTCTCCTATCTTAAAATCAGTAAAAAGTAAATTAAACATTTAGTCCTAAATTCGTAATCAGGCAACTCATTTCACAAATGGCTCTCTCTTTTCTCTTATCCTACTTGAGCTTCCCGTCCGCCGGCGCCGAAGCACCACAAAGACCTTGGCGCCTCGCCGGGAGCTGCGAGCGCCCAAACCACTTGCCTGTTGCCTCCCTCCGGCCAGCGGGCCAGTACCAGATTTACATATAGAGTGCCTGTAAGGACTCTGAAGCGCAGTAGACGAACTATCAGGCCTCACACACGAGATCCTCGAGCGAGATCGTTTGGCGAACAAGGGCGGCTGGCGAGGGCTCAGCCGACAACGACCCGCCCGGGGGTGGGCTGATGCTGTCGAGCCGAGATAAGGACCAGCAGGGGCCGCACCTGCAGTGTCATCGCGCCGCGAGCCTCACTGTCCATTTCTCCTCACCGCTTAACGACTTTTACCTGGCCCAAAGCAACGTATCAGATTTAAGACCCATTCACACTAGCGGTCAGCTCAGCTCAGGTCAAAAATCGCTATACACGTAATACAATGGGAGCATTCACACTACGCGGCCCGCTCAGGTCAGGGCAAGGCAGGTCAAACTGAAGATCGCGCCGCCACCGATCAACAATGGTCAAGATCTGAGCTGAGCTGAGCTGACCGCTAGTGTGAACGGGCAACGGTCAGGTCAGGTCAGATCAAATGAGCGACGAACGTCTGAAAACTATGCTCGTAAGCAACAAAAAAGAGTAATAAATAATAAATAAATATTTTAACACTGTTTATTATAATGTCGGCAAACTTTAATATAAATTCAAATATTATTACACATTTTAGTACTGCCAAGATAAAGATCCTGTTTCCGAATTTTAAAAAAATATTGTTAATTTATTTTTTGAATCAAATGCTTCTGTACTAGCGTTAGCACACAAACTAATAATATTTGTAAAGTAGGGTTTCTCTCGCTCATCCTGAAATTAACTTTCTATATGGCATGAAATTTTATCCTTCCGTAAATATTTGTGCAAAATACATGTTGCTAAAATTGTGTTATCAATTAATCCTGGTACAGAATTATTTATTCTAAAAAAAAAAAAAAAAAAAATCGAAATCTTTGAGCCCTAAAACATTGAAAGCATTTCCCACAACTCGTCTCGCACGGCATAGCCGGTAGTAAGCATTCATTTTTCGCTTGATCTGTTACCGCTTGAAACTCTGGAAGCACCAAGAACCATCCCCTTTTTTTATCTAGACGTATTTTTAGGTTCTTGATCCAAAATCATTGCGATTTAATTGATGTTGGGGTAGAAAACGGCATCGTTCACTATGAGCAACTGAAATGAAATGGCCTCGTCTACTATTTGACCTGACCTGAGCTGAGCTGAGCTGACCGCTAGTGTGAATGCTATCCTGCATCGTGAGCTGAGATGACCTGAGCTGAGCTGAGCCGACCTGACCGCTAGTGTGAATGGGCCTTTAACTGTTGTTCGTGCGAGTCTGTTGGGTGAGCAGTAGAGCACGGGTATAGCGTTAGAGTGGGCGTACCTATTTGTTTTTGGTGTGGAAATTGGTGACAATACGAGGAGTCAAATATTAAAGCAGAGCAAACAGCAGAAAAAGTAAATTCGTGCGGTCGTAATGACCTGGTGACGGGGTTTCTTATCGGCTGCGCAATCCGTCCCTATCGTAGGCGCCTAGCCTAACCCGGTAATCCTATCGGGTATAGGCGACCAGTTTAATGTGGAATACGAAGTGCGGCAGCAATCTGGCGTAGTCTTCATTACAAAGCATGTTGTCCTGGAGGTGAATTAACGTGGAATCCGAAGTACGGAAGTTTTCTGGAGTACTCTACATTTCAAAGCGTGTTGTACCGGAAGTGAAGATAGGTTTAAAACCAATGAAATTCGCCGCCAAGACAGGTATTCGAACCAGGGATCTTTCTATCTCCAGCCAGACGCCTTATCCACCGAGACATCAGGCGTCCACTAATAACAGGGATCAGGTTGGACGGAACGCAGCGTCAGGAGTTGAACTCAACTTATGTTGAATATGATGCAGCTCTGCTTTTTCTGCAGACCGTAACATGTTAGGCTGCATTTACACTCGCATCTCATCTCGCTCCTCGTCTAGAGATTCGACGAAATGTTCATGTACGAGCACCGACACGAACTCATATATATATAACATAGATGACGTGAAAATCGGAAATACAATACTTTTTACTGAATAAAATATCAGTATTTCAAAAAATGGTATCTGAAGGTTGGAAAGTCTTCTAAATTCTATAGAATGTCACAAGCTCATTTTGATCTTCTTTTCAGAAAATTTGAACGTTTAATACCAAAACAAAATACTAGTTTCAGCAACATTTCTATTAGAAATAACGGTATGGTTTTTAGCTACTGAAGACATTTCCGGAAGTCTTCACGATTTGTGCAATATTTCAAGTGCAGTTGTATCAGTAATTGTATATAAAGTATTTATAACTATTAATTCTGTCTTAAAGGATGAAGTAAAGAAGAGAAATAAAAATGTGCTATACTTTAATGAATTAATTTTTATTGGATTTATCAGACATATTTATTTAGTTTACAAAAAAATTATTGCTTTTATTTTTTTGAATCTTCAAATAACATACTTTTTCTTATATTGTGTTTATGATATAATACGAATTAACTCAGTAACAAAATAATACGTAAGATCATGTAAATATTAATCAGAGATTTAATTAGGCAGAGTTTTGTGATCCGTCGTTCATAGCTGTTTCAAATGTTGAATCGTGGCGATAGTATAAACAGCGTTCTCGCACCAAAAAACCACCTCCGATGCGAGAAAACACGCGAGTCTAGCCTACGCGAGCGCACCGTGTTCGTGCTATCTCGCGTCGACTCGTGCAAGCTCGCGTGAGAGTTGTAAATGCAGCATCAATGATGCCTTAGATTTATGTTACAATGTGCGTAATGTTACTTGTTCAATGATAACCAGAGCTTACCGTTCACTTTCAAGTTCTCATTTATTACATTTATTCGTGTTCATAGTAATTCTGCATAGTTCCAACAGAATGCATGTATATATATACCTTAATAATAAGAAACTGAGAGATCGTCAGATGTAAAAATTTCGTTACTACAATAAATATATATTTAAAAGACGCAGGTAGAACAACTTAGCAATTGTTAAAAGTTATAATTCAAAAATAGTTATCTGGATATATCATTAGGTAATGAGAATATGTACGTTAATTACCAGCCGTTAAAGACCGCATCTTCAGAATAGAGCAATATAAAATATGTGATGGAATATACAGAGGCTGCTAATCTCGGTTCAGAATAATAATTAATGCAATGAAAGAAATATAATTGTACACATGTAACAATGATTTACTGGTGATTAATAATTGAAGTAGACGAGATCCTGATTAAAAATTATGAACAATAATATTGTAAAATTTCCTTTGTAAGCACTGAATGGATAACGAAATAAGTTGAAACTTAAGTTGGAGGCTATATGAGAATCAAACAACGATGGCACAGAGAGTGGAAATGAAAATACACGACTCTGAAGTTATTATTATTAAAATATTAAACAAGAAAGTGCTTTAAGACCAGACGAAATACTCAGATAGAAAATTATTGACGTACGCGAATGTCTAAAGCATGAGACAGCGAGTAGATACCAAATTAGTGCATTCGTCTTGGTACACTGTTCCTTGGGGAGAACTTCAAAGAGTTGTGTTTGCTCCAGTTTTTTTGTCCAGTGTCTGCGAGCTGGGAATGTTCGTGTGATCCTCCTCCCCCAGGAGGTTGCCGCATTCCCCAAGCTGAAGGTTCAGAGAGTTGTAGCGCGCTTGGTATGTAGGTCGAGAGTGGACTTTGTACTTAAAGACGGACATCACAGACCTGGAATCCCCTTAAAGAAACAGCTTGGCTGATAGAGGATGGACCTAAGTTATAAAAAGGCTGTAAGCAAATGGAGTGTCGTGAGGTCGAATCTTAACTTCATGACTAGACGCAATGAATACATAAAACAATCACCTTCTGGTAATTTTGGACAAGATCGTTCTTCCACATAACTAAGAGAGTTAGTGTTAGCCAGCTAACCTAATCCGCAAATCTTATGTTGAAAAGAGACCTTTCAATTTAAAGGGAATCTGATCCAAGGACTCTTTTAAAGTTGTTCATATTAATGAAGCAAAGATTTACACAGGTGAAGACCAGTGAGAATTCCACCCGATATCGAGGTTGAAGACGGGGACCACTCTTCCGCAGTCAGGCAACTTAAATATTAAACCACCTCCAAGCTTCCCTGCTTGATTCAATCATACCAAGTAATTCAGAAACAAACCACAATGAAATATTATCAGGTGGCTTTCGATTTTTAAGCATTCCTTGGCATATTTATACAGCATTAAAATATTTTCCTTTGTGAGAATAGATTAGATGCCTAACTCTACAGACTCTACAGCCTTAACACGAATTCCGATTTTACCCCAAAACGGAAAAGCAAGAACAGAAGTAAAGTTTTATTAATGGTCCTGTTTACTACTGGAACTTCGTGTTTATTTTTTTAAATTCAATTTAATTGCGATGGAGCCCAGTTTCCCCGACAATTCCCTACACACCCATCTTGCCCCTTTTTTGTACCCTGGGAATTTTAATCTTACATTCTTTCTACGGTTAGGGTAAATTATTCATTATTTCCCCTGGTAATTTATTCCTATCCCTGAAATTTCCTCATGGTCGTATTTTCGTTTCTATGCAGCACTCATAATTCTTCTATTAATATCTCTCCACGCCTCAACACCTGTACACTCCTTGTAAACTTCCAACACTTTCTATTACGAGTCGTGATTGGTGTGTGGTCGGGCTCTGGCCTCGCATTCTGGAGGACACTTGTTCGAGTCCCAGTCTGGCCATCAAGATTTTGGTTTTCCACGGTTCCGCAAATCCCTCCAGGCGAATACCGGGATGGTTTCTTCAAAAGGACATGGCCCAATTCCTTCCCATTCCTTACCCCAGTCATCTGCCGCCAGTAATGACGTTGACTTTGACGAGGCATAAGGCCATAAAAAAAATGAATCTCGTTCCAGCCCCTTTACCATGTCGATTACTGATGGTGTTCTTCAGTAATTTCTAGAGACAAATCTAGTAGCCCTCCTTTCACTCCCTACAACTTCTGGGTTTGATACTTAAGATGTGGGTCCCAAACAACTGCATGATAATCAAACAATAGTCTAACTGAAGTTTTTCAATCCTATTCTCACACTTTTCTGTCACATACCCTCATCACTCTATTCTATGGATGTTGAAATATTTTCAAGTGTTATGCCAAGATACTAACTTTTAGATCTTCAAAAAGCAATTCCTATAATTGTAATCAACCTTTAGTATTTTTTATCTGTGCAATGTTGGTTCTAAATATTGTTCAAATACGAATCTTATTTCAGTGTCTAGCAAAAGAAAGATATACCTAAGTTGATGTCCCTTCCCGTCGATCGGTAACAATGCTAATCTTTTTGACAACAGAACTGCAGTGGTTTCTTGTCTGACAGATACCAGCTTCTAGAAATGTTTGAAATCGTTGAAAATGCATTATTTTTTGTTCATTTACCACTGCATTCTAAAGTAGTGAGACTATGCTAATATTTATAAGCAATAATAACTAATTACTAATAACTGGCTATATTTTGAAACTGAGTGCATTTCGCATAGTTGTTTAGCGTATGAGCGGTTAAGAACATGTAGAAGTTTCATACTGGCTAAACTCTTCCGTTGGCTTTTGAGTATTACATTGCTAAGGTAGCTACATATTATGTTACAGGCTATGCTGTTGAAACTGTTACATTCAAATTCTCAGTTCATGTAAATTCGATATGAGTTATTAGAGAAACTACGTTAAAAGTGTTAACAACAACTTAGTATCTGAAAGACATGTGTCAAGATCCCAGTATCCACGCATGCGAAAGTTTTTAGCTTTTGATGAATATGAAGTTTTACGACAGTTGCACAGAAAGCTTATCTATTAAAGATACCAAATTCAGGACCGAGCCATAAATTCCACCAAGCTAATTGTTATTAATATACATTCTTCATTAACATGTGCTATTCAAATAACCCTACGAAGTACACAGTATATACGTATCTAAATACTGTAGTGTTTTTAGAGATAATTATAGAAATTACTTTAGACACAAGAAGGAACTATAAATAGAAGGGACTAAAATCCAGTAGCACAGTTTGTAATGCACACACGTCAGTTAGTTCTTACTCAGATGAACCGTTTATAATAAATCAGGCGACTATTAGACGTAATACTTATACCTACACATAGAGTGCAAAAAAAAAAAAAAAAAAAAAAAAAAAAAAAAAAAAAAAAAAAAAAATTTAATGGCACTGCAAACAATGAAAATATATAAACAGAATTTTTCTTCGTGTTGTTGTTTTCATTAAAATTGAAATATTGTTTTTTATATTTTATTTTAAAGAATTGGAATTTACAGAATTTCTACACAAAAGAAGGAAGTTTTGATGCGTGTAGTCGTTTCTACTAGTGATTGCTACTCTATTCTCCTTGATGAATAGTTACTTTGAAAGTAAAAACTGAGGACAGTCCTGTATTCTGACAGAGTGTCGACCAATAAACGACTAATGATGAGCTTATCTCATCACGACAAGCAGAGAATCCCGCGAACATACTCGGCCAAACTGTTTGATAACGCTGGTTTGTTATCTGCCATGTTGTCTGTTATTAATAATAAGGATACAGCCTGCACTGAAAACACATTCCTTAAGATTGACAGTAAGCAACAAAGTTTGCTAATATAGGTGACAGCAAGAAAGAAGGAGAACGAAAAGCTTATTCCGTGATGTGACCTCCTTCTGTAACGACACACATCCAAATACTGACGCACAGCAATCTGATATGGACGTCATTTGTACACATATGTCACCGTTTTCCGTTTGTTTGCGATGCCCTTCGCTGACAGAGTTAAGCGGCTCATATTGATTTGACTAATGCACACATGGTACACACTGTTTCCCCGGTCGTTCGTCAAACATTGAGATCCATTGTGTAACTTGAAGCAGAACTGTCAGGTTCTTATTATTTCCTGAAATATGGCTTGATGTCAAATGTCAGTAGGTTTATGCACAAATCAAATACGTAACATAGGTACATTATTGTTATTATTATTGATGTTTCTGATCGTACTTTAGAGATTAAATGCTTAATATCATCAAAATTCGCATTGAAACAATCGGCTTCAGCGTTGATTCACTGCAGCACACTGTTCTCAAACATTTCTTTAGTCTCTTGCCTTTTCCCGATCTACAAATCCGTCCGTGTCATCTGATGTCTATCCTTGTTTCTACATAGGTGCCTGTTTCCCAATCTAACCTGCGCCTTGCCTCAGGATAAGACAAATTCATTTCCACTTCTCTCCTTGATCCGCACCTGTATTGCCCCCTGGCTGGTTATATCTCAAAGCTCTGCATTGTAATACATATAGCAATTTAATTTCCTTTTTGTTCACTTAGAGGCTTGAGAAAACGCAACCACAACAACAAGGGATCATTTATATGTAAAGCGTCTGCAGAAATGCTGCCGGTTAAAATTAACGAAAGAGGCAAATAGCATTCCATTAGAAATCAGGTATAGGAGATGGCGGATACCTAAAGTTTCGATAATTTTAGGAAGAGCAGAGCTCGAACTGGAAGCGATTTGAATGAGAAAATCAGTGCAATAAACAATATAGCATAAAGGAGGCACCACACGATCCAGGCCAGAGTCTGGTGTCGACCCCGAAACAATGCAACAATGGTTCTAGGTTATACTTTACTTCTCGTACAAATGGCGTTCAAAAGTCTTGTCCACTTGACTGGCCCCTACATATCCCAGAGTGTAAGGAACTTTGTTCGAATTTAGGACCTGTCATTTCTCCATGGTTTAGCCATGCACTACAAGCAAATACGAATATTGTTTCTTAATGTCAAGGCTAAATTTCTTCACATCTCTTCCTGGTGTACTGAAGCTGTTGTATGTAGACACGCTCAAAACTCCTGCAAATAAATACATTACTTAGGTACACGAAGATGCAGTTGGCGAATACTGGACTACATTAACGAATGCCTTGTTTCATATCAATGACTGTGAATATGCTTATTTAGGAAATTACATGGATACAGCTCAATGATTATTTACTCAACGGAAGCAGACTCGAAAATTAAAGAAGATACCTGTAAACACAGCGGGTGAAAGGAGTTAGAACACACACCCAAAGAGCAGCCACTTGGTGAACCCCAATTTTACTAGTGTGGTATTAGAATGTGATGCCTATATTTACGAACTAGCATTTACCCGCTGCTCCGCACGCGCGGGTCTTGGCGGGTATAGAAATACTCTACCTTTTTTTATTTTAGTACAAATTGTTAACTTGGAGAAACAAAAAATATAAAACTTAATTTAAATATTTTCCTCTCCTTTAGATATTACCTTAGATTCGGTTTTCAGACTACAGTTCGAAAGTGTTTTTTGTTATAACACAATATAATATACAATAAATTAAAGCTACGTCAAGCATTATCGTTAACTGTCCAATAAGGACGAATCAAAAACCAGTTGACCTTCTAGACAAAAATTTGGAACACACTTTCCTGGGGATCAAAAGTGCATATTAAGGCAAAAAGAAATGTATCTTAGACATAAGGCAACACGAAAGTTATCGCCTGTGGTAGTACAGTAAAATATCTCTGCCGCCAACGATAGTATTTGCAACAACGAATCTGAAATCGTTGGCAATTTTTCGTTATGCGATATGTGTATATTCTTATGCCGTGGGTAGTAACATGTCTTTTGTGCTTAATAATTTATATGCATATACACAAATCTGAGCCATCTTTCTGAATCATATCTCAAAATTGTAGTGATTAGGTTGAATTGCAGCCTGGACCAAAAACAAACATGTGACAAAAGCCACAAGGAAATATAGGCTGGACTTGCACAACGTCTGTTGGTTTCCGGGAGCACATGTCATCACTGACATGGCACTCATTAAAGCAGCTTATTAATTACTAACAATAATTGAATTACTAATGCCTTATGTTGTTGCAAGAACGTTCTGGCCCAAGCTGCATTTCGACCTAACCACAATCTATACTGATATTGCAGCTTCAAAATCAAACTATGCAGATACACCTAAATACATTAAATGCATCGCTAAGTACTTTTTTGGGAATGACAACATTGTCAATTTCAGGATTCAAAGTACGTGTAATATAAATTATAACAATTAATTTCATAACACAACTTCAGTTTGAACTGCAAGAGGACTAAAACACTCGCAATAATATATCGACCGTATCGCAATGTAAAGTTTGTTCATATTTTCTTCCTAGCGATTGTGGTTAGGTTGAAATGCGGACTGGAGCAGATTAAAAACGTCGCCAAAAGCAAATGGAGCTATACATATAACTGATTTTTTACTTCCGATATCACGAGAAATACCGGTAAGTGATATATCACAAAAATTTATTCTTTACTTTCAAATTATCTGTCACTATTCACTATTAAAATTTTGGTGACTCGGCATCTTACTATCGATATTAAGCACAAAATTAATTACCGTAAATATTATACTCCCGTTACTCTTATTAAAGAGTTAATATGTTATGGTTTCAGTAACGAATTCCATATAATTATTTTTATCAAAATTGATAAAACGGTGAATTTATTAGCAAAGACAAATGTATTCAATCCAGAGATATTAATGTTTGGTCCATCGCATCATTTTTACAGTCAATTAATCACCAATATTAGCAATCCTTAATACGTCTGATTCAGTTATTCAGTATCTTTACTGCATTCAAGGAAACTGAAAAGTTAAATATTCGAATTCAAAATATTAAACAGAATTCGAAGTAAAATTTGTGTGATTTTTTCTTTTTTTTGTGTAAGGAGTGAACATCTAAATTACAGTTTGAACCGTATCTCGTAATTTAATTAATCCCTCCCTACCTCGGTACATGTAAGTCATTAGCTATTTCCGTAGATTTTAATTGTGACCGTCAGCTCTAAAAATTTGAAAATCCCATCCAAATTGATGCGGTAGATTGTGCGCGGTTCCCGTTCAGATAAAGAGAAACACGCAACTTGCTTACAGATTTATAATAGTATAGATTATTTAACAGAACTGTTATCCTATTGTTTGAAAAAGTAAATTTAAGACATGGATACTCCTCATTTTGCATCAGCCATCTTTAAGATTAATACAAATTTTAAAATAAATTGTGAAATACATACTGAACATTTCTATTAGCAGACTAACAGCATACATATTGGTAACCGTTGTGCTGGCAACAATTATCATTCAATATGGTCTACATACTGTGCATTGGTCGTAAGGTTGGATAATCCCATAGATTACAGGAAAACTAGTCGTAATTGTAGAGGCAAGACAGGTATTTTGTTACCGCTGTGCATTTAAGTATTGTTGTATGATTGTAGAGGACTATGATGACCGTTATACGTCTATTATGTTGTGTTTCGTGTAAAGGAAGGGAAAGGGTGATTTGATATCGGCCTACACAGACCTACTCTACCGAAAGAAACCTAGGCAGGAATTCAAACTTAACGACCTCGTACGATGGATCGAAGGTATCATTCTAACACACAATATGGTGATTAGGAAAACTCCATCACCATTTCTCTCGTGCCCTGATCACCAAACCCTGAAAGATGAAAATTCTTTCTTCCACCGGGCTTCAAACGAGCTAACCCCCTGACAAGCGCCTGGCACCATCATGGTTTCGCAGTGACCTTGACGAACAAAATGGGTTTCTGCATAAGATATTGTCGTCTGAGCGGAAGTCGCAACTTAAACTAGGATTCGTTTCGATCGGACGCACTTCCAAGTTAGTTTTACCTGAAATATGTGGTCCTTGTGACGGAAGGATTACGCAAGCTCTCAAGCTCATTGCTGGCTACTGAGCGGGAATTAGTATTGGCGAATGAAATAGCGAGGGTAAATTAGCTTTAATAAATTCACTGGAATGTTATACACGGACAAACATACGAAAAATCACGAAAATCCTGTATGGAAATAACTCTGAATCAATTCAAGAATATTACTAAAAAATCTTAAATAACTCAAGTATCTTTCCTAACTGGCGGATGGATTTGAATTCTTTCAGCCATTGCCTGTTAATTACTGCATGAAGTGGCGTTGTTCCTTCATTGGATGGTTTCCATGCTCTCCCTGAGAGTCAAGTTTGTACTTTGCTTCGCGAGTATTGTTATGGAGGGGGAAAATAACAACCCACTGGCTAGTATTCACGTGTCCATCAGATGACTCTCCCTTAATTGGTTCATTAAAGTATAGAAAGGACGTTAAAGATAAAGGAGTGGGAGAAGCTTTTCTGACGCTGTGGATGACAGCTAAACCTTGAAGCATGCTGTGTTTTCAAAGATTTAAGTTGCATGGCTCAAGGACATGGGAAAGGTACTCCAATTGAATATGCTATCCTATTCTGATTTAAGACATACCAATTCGTTACACGTCGCTGAAAAAACAAATTTCAACACTTCCTCTGGATGCTCATTCCTATTGCAAAACAACAAAACGCTAATAGTAAATAGTATCACTGGATCGGGTGGTATAACAGGACAGGGCACGAGCCCGGATCCCCGCGTACTGGCTGTCCTGTTTGCGGTTTTTAGGCGTTTTCACACAATCATCTAGGTGAATGATGGCACGATACCCAATTTGGGCTACATAAACTACACATTTCACAAAAAAATACACTTATCACATTAGACACAAAGTTACACTTTTCTCAGACAGATGTCAACACAAGACTTTTCTCCAATAAATTAGTTACACCGGATATAAGAAGCCCGGTTAGACTTCAGACAGTTCTGTAGTGGCCAGTGTCTCCGTGATACTCGATGACCGAATCGGAGAATAAAAGAAAAAAAAAGGGGGGGGGGGACATCAATATCATCTGCTTCGAATACGCTACACGTCGTGAATAATATCTTAGACGTGAGATCAAACAAATCATTCAAGGCAAGTAATAGGCCAACGGTTTCAGTGTCCAGACTACTTGTCTGAAGAATCACGTGTATCGCACTCCAACGAAGCTAAAAGAACAGCTGATTTCAGTCATACCTCTTTCACATCTCTGCGCAGGAATACTATGAAAAAAGTTTTTAAACCTTTATTCATTTTATGCAAATTAAAATTCACAATGTTTGCATATTTGTGATCACTGCAGAATTTTTATAAAAGCTTATTCATCGTCCAGCATGTAGATGGTATAAATGGGGGCTTGGGAGGAACATCCCAACATAGTACGCCAATTATTCCATATCGTAATCAGAGCCATGCTACCGCCCAATCAATAGATCGACGGTAGATGAAAGAAGCCATCGTTCAAAATCCAAAAGGTTGTTGCAGCACTGCGAATCATCGCTGTACTGAAATTGGGGGCTCAATACTAATCATGTCCTATTGCGCAATGGCCAGACCTCATTTCTGCTGCGGACGCGTTTGTTACTGACCGACGGTAATAAGTTTCCTATCGCAGGTTGACGAAGTGCGCTACAGAGAATTACGTGCGTGCACACGCGCGAGGAATGCGGAGCTAGTTAATGCACTGCATGCGCGTTGTGTATAGGCTCAAGATTTACGAGTTTATGTGCGCAATTCAGTATCAAGTGTGAACAGTTCGGTGAAAGCTGCTTTTATCTACTATAATTAAACTTTAATTCGGATAATGCCATGAAATAAAGTTGTTAATTGTAGCAATAATCCCAGCTCCACGGTGTTTTTCTTTCAGTTCAAGTCCATTGAAACGATCGTTTAAGTGAAACAAAATTTTGTAAATACTGCGTTTTAGATTTCAAGAGAGTGAGTAAATTACTGGATGAAGTAAAACTGCTGCAGATGGATCAGTATACAATTAAGTGAATCACTTGCTAAGGCATCAGAATAATGAAAAACGGTCTCTAAAAGTTAGATCCCTGTATGTCAGAAGAATGAGCTAAAATTTTCAAGACTCTGGAATATACAAGTGGAACAACACGGCAATAATATTTTGTTGCATGTAACTCGTGATACACACTCGCCCTGTTGAAAAGTAATTCCTAGCAACAGCGTAATAACCCACATGTATACGATATTCTGAAATTTTACCTGTCGATGACGATATTAGTGAGATCACTTGTGTTGTATGTAGTAACATTCCAGACAATACACGCCACCAGCGCACTTTTCCAACGATAGAGTAAAAGGTCTTGATAGAGGTAAATACATAAATAAAACTTGGCAAAGACGTGTGTTATATTTTAAGAAACGAAGGGAGGAGAAGACAGCTAAACTAGCATCATTTAATGTCCACGATACGAATGTTCTAGAAAAGTACTGACCCTTGAGTTGTTGAACAATCCCATCAAAATAAAAGATAAGTAAGCAAATTCGAAATTATCACTATCGTAAATGTTACATAAGACTTTTTAAAAAAAATAATGTTAGGCCATTTTTATGTTTGCATTCTTAAAAAAAATCTATAATAGTGGTTTAAAATATTTTTTGTTTTGGTTCCACAATCATATATGCTATAACGAACACTTTTTCCTAATAAGACTGGTTGGTGTTGAAGTTGTATTTGTGGGGAACAGGATGATTTAAACCGTTTATTTTTTTTACTCGAAAAATATTTGATTAACACATTTGAATTTTCCACTTTGTCCATAACACTTGCCGCAACGATTTTAGGATGTTCTCCACCACTCAAACAACGTCCAGTTTATTATCTTTTCATAAAACAGCTTCTTTTTTTTAACTGCTTAAAGACTCTTAACAACGAGGTCTTTAGAGACGGGAAAGGTTGGGGGGGCAAGGAATGGGAAGGAATTCGGCCATGGCCTTTTGAAGGAAGCATCCCGGCATTTGCCTGGAGTGGTTTTGGAAACCATGGAAAACCCAAATCTGGATGCCCGAATGGGGATTCGAGCCGCCGTGCTACCGAATGCAAGGCCAGAACGCTAACCGTTACACCACCACAATAGGAGTCTTTTTATTACATTTCTCCTCAGCATGTGTGCAGCTAATTGTGTGTTTGTACAATACTTCCGTTTACTGTGTGTACAAAATGTGTATGTTCAACAATTGGCTGTGGATTATGGGTGGGTTCTGATTATACGAAAAGTTTCAGATTGCAGATGATTTCATGAACGTAGTTAAAAAACACAGTGAAGCAAGACTTCCAGCTATAGAGTTGAAATACATTCACCAGAACGACTAAACCGAGGAGAAAAAGATTGAATTTTTTGTATTAATCATTTTCTATATTACTAGACAAAATTTCAAACATTCGTCGCAAAGATTCGTAAATAACTGTTGTGGCAGACTCAAAAACATAAAGAGAAGTAATGGTTAGTCCCTGCAGGATGTTAATTGTAATTTCCTATAACTACACAACGCCGTACATAAAACCACCCTAAAAGTATGAAGCATCCAGGGTACCGACGAATATTACACTAATGACTTTCATGACATCAAGTTGTAGCTCAACCCGACGTGAGCCAGCAAAACAAGTTTCCTGCAGATAAAACAGTAATCTCTTGAAAATGTAAAATTCTTCTTATGATGCCATGCCCGATTCCGGGGATTGGCGATTGCTATGCAGAATGGGAATTCTCTTTGGAAGATGAACTAAGTTGGTTTCGCCTTGCCTTCCCCAGTGGATTCGTATGTGTATTTGTGGGTGCGGATGACTGTGGTAATGTATCTCGTCAGTATGGAGTGTTGTATGAAATAAGGAGAGGTTTGGGATTTAATCCAAGATTTAAGCGCGCAATCTGGTATTTGAATACCACCTCTCCTACCCTGCCGGTCAAGTTCTGATTGTGAACATTTCTTCCACCACCAGGATTCGAATCACTGAACCCCGTGTCACACATCATAATGACTCCGCCCCCAATTGTGCTGGCTAGTATAAAATAAGCGACATTCAAGTATTTTTAGCGAATGTTAGAATAGACAGAGAATTCGAGTAACCTTCATGATAAAAAGAAAGTCACTTAATGTGTGCATTACACGTTATTTTCTCTTAGAGATCACTTAAACTTTGAATAATAAGGATTTCGATTAATTCTAACCTCAGCCATTGACGAAAACACTTTCCATGTTATTCGTAGTCATCTCCCATTCCGGCCAACAGCTTAAAAACACAAAGATCTTATTTAATTGTTTGAGACTCATAACTGTACATATTTCATTGTGTAAACACGATACTTTAACTTAATTTGTAAGTATGTCTACAACTTCTAGTCTGCGAGTAATAGTTTCAGTATCAAAAAATGCATCCACAGATTTAATTCTTAGTTGAAGGAATTTTATTAAATTTGACTGTCAAGTCTTGAATAATAAAACTTTTATACCTTTTGTACAAACGTTAATACACAAATCAGAATCGACTCTGTCAAAAAAATGAATGATGAAAAATTCGTGGTTTGTGAATACTGTCATAGAAACTCATACATTATTTGAACCATATTTGCTGACTAAATACAGGATGATTCAAAATGATTGTCGGGGTTTCATGAATTTTTTACCGGCTGTGTACTAAACATACAAGTATTATCTTTACATGGATGAATAGACAAACTCTCAAAGTTTTGTTTTGTAGCAGCCGCTAATCTTGCAGTTACGTTTTGTTGCGCCAGATGTCAGTGTTTGTAATATGGTAGCTAACGCTATAGAGAAGGCTTTTTGCACTCTAGATTTTCACGTGTGTTAGTCAGTTACCGTTGTCCAACGGCACTTTCGAAAAAAATTTATGAAGGATGCACCTTCAGACAATTCCATTCGGAGGTGGTAAGCGCAGTTCGTGGAGAAGGGTTGCTTATGCAAAGGGAAAAGCAGTGGGTGTCCTTCTGTGTCGGAAGTCGGCGTGAACCGCGTCAGAGAAGCTTATTAACGTAGCCCGCGGAAATCAACAAGAAGAGGCAGCAGAGAACTGAACATTCCGCAAACCACAGTTTGGCGCGTGCTACGAAAACGCCTAAAAATGAAAGCCTATCGCCTAGGGCTGCTTCAGGCTTTAACACCTGACGACCATCGCAAATGTCTCACGTTTTGCAACATTATGCAAGAAAAAATGGAAGAAGATGGGTTTTGTAAAAAACTCATTTTTAGTGATGAAGCGAACTTTCACTTGTGCGGGAAAGTTAACAAGCATAATGCGCGGATTTGGGGGACATAAAATCCCAGTGCTTTTATTGAACACCAGCGTGATTCTCGAAAAGTGTGTGTGTTCGCTGCTGTTTCCAAGGTGAAAATGTACGGCCCGTTCTTCTTCAATGAACAGACAGCAAAAGGACTAACTTTTCTCGATATGGTCTCCGAGTGGTTGCTGCCTCAGCTGACAGAGGTGGATGATTTCATATTCCAACAAGATGGTGCTCCACCTCATTTCCATCGAGAGTTGAGAACATTTCTCAACTAACAATTGCCGCAGCGATGGATAGGACGCGGAGCCGACAGTGGCCAAATGCTAATGGCTTGGCCACCTCGTTCACCAGATTTAACCCCATGTGATTTTTTTCTGTGGGGTTACGTCAAGGATCTTTATCTTCCTCCTCTACCTGCGACTATCCCGCATCTGAGAGAACGGATCAGGACCGCCTTTCTAAACATTTTTGATGACATGCTGCGTCGCATGTGGGATGAAATGGACTATCGCATAGATGTGTGCAGAGTGATACAGGGCGCACATATCGAACATTTGTAATGGATGTAAAAAAAAATTGATGAATTTAGCAGATCATCGGATGGTGCTTTAAACGTTTCAAGTAACTGCATTATTTAGACGTCGTTGCGCCACTGTTGAATTTTTTCAATGATTTTTTTTTTATTTACTCACGATAGCAAAAGTAATACATACTTTTTTTTAATGTAACTTGCAATTTTTGATGCAAAAATTGGTAAGCATCCCACTATTTGACTAGTTTATTTTCGTCACACAGCAGACATCACGATGACTAATAAAATTAAATCTTAATGTATCAGTTATCTGTTGCATATGCCCAATGTATTTCGCCACCAATCTTACAAGTATTTTAATAGCTATCAAAAATTTCCAAGTATAAGTTTTCAGTACAATTTAGAAGAAGTTAGAAATTTCTTATGTGGTTTTATCCCTCGTAAGGATTGCATAAATTATTTTATACTTTTTAGTCTGTTAAAAAACATGGAACATTAAAAAGTTTTTGTTATTATTTTATGTTTATTATGGCTCAATTACGTAAGAGTAACCAAAATCCTCAGGTAGAAAGACAAGTAAGTGAACCAGGTACTTACAAAACGTTTCACTAGCAAAATTTTCTGTAGATCTTTGTTGATGTGTGATATAATTATTAGTTTTTATTTAGTTACTTTTGAAGGTAAAACTTGTAATGCGGTGCCTTGAGTGAAGAGTGAACCCACTGCAGTGCATCACGCTGCTGACGCGACACGCAATTCCATTCGTATGACTAATTATTAGTCACGTGCACGTATCAGCCAGCTGTAGATTCACAATATTACTTAAGAACTTTGATATTCTAAGGATATTTAGTGGTGATTAAGACAAACGACAGGATGATTATACACAAAAAGGAATAGACGTCGTTAGGAGAGCGTCAGATTACGAGCTATCATACGTGGGGAAGAAAGTCTATTACGACCTTTTCCTTAATTATTGTGATTTATTACTGACGACAATCACAGATCAGCTCCCGAAGGAGTAAATGGTTTAATAATTTTTCCACACTATAGGGAAATACAGCGTGTTAAGGACGAGAAGGCTCAGCACACCATGAACATATGCAAGCTGCTACTAGTTTAGTTTTAAATTAAAATATTGTTAATAAATTTAGATCCTGCACATTGATGGGAATTATTGTTACTAACGAAGAAAGAATCGATTTATTTAAGCTGTAGCTGCTATCGAAATCAAAATTATATACTTGTAACAGCAATTCTGATGCTCCAACACAAATTACATTTATATTACAGTCTCCATACAACGGAGCTCTGACACGCGATGTTGCGTTATGACAATGTGGCGCCAATTTAGACATTGTGCACTCAGCTGTGACCAGCGTGGTAGCCAAAGATTCTGAAAATGCTATGGCTTGAGAAAATCCTACGATATACAGATTAATTTTCATATCACAAAACACTTATAACAAATTGAAGAAAAAAATAATAATAATAAAATTATACAATAAAAATTATTGGTAGGGTGTGTTATTTTTACATGATGTTGCTGAAATGCCATGGAATTATATTAGTCGTGGTAAAAAAAATGTTTACTTTAAAATATGTTTTACTTAATTGTGTACAGTTTGGTGTATGAGAGGATGAACTACATTTTATTTTCACTTTTACTCAGTTGTTTTGTATGGTGACAACTTAGCATCACACACGCGGAAAAACGTAATATCAGAGGCGGTATCGTGTGAACTGAGTAACGAATGCGTGCTAGTGACAGATGAATCTCATAATGAAAGTTATGTACAAGTGGAATAAGGAAAAAAGAGACACTTCCGTCATGCCGGATTTTTATTTGTTAATTATATATTTCTTAAGGGAATTCATTACATATTAGTTAGCCAATGTCGTTCAATGTTATTTAAGTATTACCGCCAATTTATGTATAGGGTGATCCGAATTTAGTTCTGCGTCTTCGTATTAGTTTGAACAAGACATGAAAGCTACGGAACTCTGTGGTGAGTGGCAGCGTACACTTGACTGTTTCTTAACACTGTTCCACAAAGCAAATTAAATTACTGAAGATATACACCTGAAAATTACATGGCACATACTTTTCCTGGTTTCTTGTATTTTAGCGCATTTATGGAAAGTGGAAACATCCCACCGTTTGTAATTTTCTTTTTTTTCCCTTTAATTTGCATAGTATTCATTTCCTAACTTAGTTAGTGTTGGTAGACTGTGTCTGTGGTATTTGCTAGGATGAACAGAATTGCTACAGAGCTGCTAAGCGAAACACAGCAAAAAGTTAGGAATTATGGCATCAAACTCTTCGAGAATACAATTCGTTAAAATCCCATAAAGAGCTGTAGATAGAATGCAGAAATGATCTATGTCGCCACTCTTTCACTTCCGTCCCTGATTAATAAAGCAAAAATTGTGTTTTTAAGCAGGTGCAGGGCACAATATTTTTATCATTCTTAACTATCACAGTGGGTGAACGGCAACCTAACGCTCGTACCATTCGGGAATACACCGATTCAAATATCCGTCATGTAGATTTTGGGTTTCCATTGTTTTCCGAAACCACTCAATGCAAATGCCGGGATGATTCTAACAGATGGCCATGACAAAATTCCTTCCCATACCATGGCCCCCATCCTCTCCTGTCTACAATAACATCAACGGCTCAGAAAAGTAAAAACAGAATATATCGTTTTATTTCTGCTCTTAATGTGTGGCTTGTAAATTGGTGAAAGCAATTTTTGCTAAATTCCATCGTTGTTGCAATATAAATTAACAAGGAAATTTACTTTTATTTGCTCCGTCGTATTTTAACGTAATTTATGAATGCTAGAACCTTTTTACACATTAAATTCTAGTAACGTTCGTTCCAATTGAATTTCTGAAGTGAATATTCTTTCACTAGTGTACCCCAAAGTTGCTATGATATAGGGGCAAAGTAAAACGTGGCAGACAATCACCTCAGTGCTTTCAATGCAGGAAACGTTTTATATTATTCACTCTCCTTCTTGATTTTCTCATTCTAAATTGTTTTCCGGGAAAGTAAAGCTTATTGATGTTGATGATTTCATAATAATTCTCTTTCATTACATCAATAACAACCAAAACTGGTTACTTAGACATATTCCATTAGTGAGGTAGAGAAATTTGCGAGTTTTCTGCGCTTAGTTTTCTATATTCTATGGATAAAGAAAATATCTTATTTTTTCTATACTTGATGTTGACCTATTCGGGCCCAGCGCTCGATACTTCCATGTCGTCCAAATGGAAGAGGGTAATTTATTACCACAGCGTCAGAAACTTTGATACATTAATTTTTTTTGAGTGCAGCTCATTAAAATATATAAAAAAAAGTGCAACAGGGTCGAAACTAATGACAACTAAACCATCGATAACTATTAGAAGACCCGCATAACGCAAACTCAGGAACAGTATATCGTAGTTTTCAAGTGTGTTAACTTCACCTGGATCATTTCGTCAAGATATATTCTGCCAACTAGCACCCAGTATCGATGACCACCTTTGCTCTCGTACTTACCTTGATACTATCAGGCTGAACTATGTCTCCAAAAGAACTACATGCTCAGACCAAAGACGAGAGATTTAGTTGTATGGACTTGGAAACGTTGGTATATCGGCCATTCTCTCACCTCCGACTTCAATTCACTGGCTTTTTTTCCAATTTTAATTTCTTGGATTTTTTTTTTAATTGCTTTTATTTCAGTTTAAAATCTCAAAATAGTCAGCTGCTGCTTCAAGAAAGTCTAGAAACTAACTACCGGGCAGAAGCAATCAAGCGGATATGATGAATGTGAAGCAATTGTATGAGACTGAAGAAAATTCTGTATTTCTGAAAACTATTCTTTTAAAATCTATTAGAAATTGTTAAAACTTTAATATTAAAGCTGAAAAAAACTATATACTGTTAGTGGTAATTTCAATAATTTAAAAACCATAACGGAAAGCCGAAGCTTGTAGATATTATGTACTCGCAGACCGTTCCATTAATCGTCTGCATTGGTTCATTGTAGTTATCTCTTGGAGATACTTTCTTGTATCAAAGCCTAAATTAAAAAAGCTCAAACTGCCTGAAATCTATTAGTTTATGGATCACATACATACTATTGAAAATTAATCGTTTACTCATTCCGTTTGGCACTGCCCAAAACTTTTTTTTAGTCGTAAAATATAAAAACGATATTTTTGCGAAAAATACGGAGAGTCGCAACGAGTAGCTTCATTAAATTAAATTTATAATGATGAAAAATATCTTCACAAAGTTTGATGAAGATAATTAATGAGAGACATTTCTGATCCTCCCCCTGTAAGTAGGCTATTCAACGAGACAGTTCGCTGGCTCCGTGTACATAGGCGCCGATATGATGGGTCTGCGAAAGTGCACATGTTCAATAAGAACATCGCTTGCTTAAGGTGCCACGCTCATTATAGTTGTTATGTTGCTCTTCTGTACTAATCTTGGTGAAGCTGATGCACTATACAACCATGCACCGCTTAAGTCTCGTAAATACACGATTAGGAAGCAGGATAACTTAACGAAATATTGTATACCACTTAAACGGTTTAAATTCCAGTTAAATAAAATGGAAAAATACTTGACCTATAACTTTCATAGCTATAGTACACGTTTTGTGCATCTTCAAGCTCAAAACGTCCTACATTTTCCATTTTTTATTAAATCATTGCGCTTTTGACGATAGACGTGAACATGTTTCTTTACGACGTTTTTTATTTAATTAACTGAAGCCAGTATCTGGATCAAAGAGGCCTAAATAAGCGAGCCAAGAATACAAACTCCGATTAAAATGAACACAACAAAAAATAATGATTACGATCTATATTCAATTTTTGCATTATATAATGTATCGTATGTTCTCTTTTAGAAATGCGAAAAACATTATACGATGGAGCGATAACAGATAGTACATGTCGGTCTAAAACTTCTGTGTTATCATGTTGATGGATTTTTAGAACCCCCAGATGATTGGAGATTAAAAAATTACAGAAGTTTATTTAAAACATCCATAGTGAAACTACAATTTAATTCAAGTCGAATCCTAAGGTGTTAATCTCCTATGCTACAAATCGTAGTATTGCAAAATCAAGCGGATTCATTTCTTGTTTCCTATTTTTTATTATTATTATTATTATTATTATCATCATCATCATTACTCCGCGATTCAGTAAAAGTGTGTGGTGGAGGGTGCATTGCACCTATCCGAAAGCGTAATTGTTTGGAAGGAATATACTAGATATGGCAGGAGGCGCCCATGGGCTATTGTGAGGAACCATCCCAACATTCGCCTGGAGTGATCCGGGAAAACCATGGAAAAACCAGATCAGGAAGGCAGGAGTGCTTTATCGAAAGCTACTCCTGTCAAATTTTAAGTTTACTCGCCCGGGAAATCCTTTTTATTCCATACCCTAATCGCTCGTGGATAAAAAGAGTACAGGAATGAATCGGTTCTATCCCTCATTTCTCTTATTTTCGCTGTCATTCCGAGATATGAGTGTTGCTGGTACCAATATTTGTTTGCTGTTATTTCGAAATACCTCAGTCGATAATTTTTCAATTAGCTTCGCCTTTAGTGTTACAGGTCTTCCCAACCTGACACCTGTTGTGTTTTGCCCAAATGTTAATTAACATTCGCCTGGCATGAAAGATATCGGTATTTTCAGTGGCTGCAGACACTCCATTATTCCTTTCAGAAATATTCCACTGTAAACTTCTGGACAGCTTCTCCATAATTTCAATGCATCAATGTCAAGTAAGTGCACGGAAAGATCTGAAAAAAAAAAGGAAAATTGTGTCAAATATGTGCCGCAAGCTGACATTCGAGAAGCAGTGTCAGTAACTTATTGCCGTCTGATAAATCCCTACACACATTTGTCAATAATGCTCTGCACAGACATTTCGAAAGGGAAATATATTTTAAAAATACAGAACTGCGTGGTACCCAAACCATAAACACATAAGCCAAACTTTTTCAATGATGATTACCTTATACTCGTACCATTGCTTATTTTAAGTACTATAGGTGCACCAATTCTGGGTGCAGGGGGTTCGGCAGGTATTTACACTGACAGAAACCTCAGACAAGATAGTGACTTTGGCTCAGTTGTTTTCTGTCTGTGACACATTTTTGTGTGCACCAGTCATCTGATGACAGTTAAGTGTTTATGAGTTCCGAGCAGGAAACATCTAACATTTCTCGGGGATAAATGCAATTATTCGCCTGCATATCTGAAACGTTGTTCATTTTTCATAGTACTCTCTCTGACATTAGGCATAATAATACCAGCAGTCCGGCCATTGTTTCAAGATGTAAAACTTTTTTTTTACATTAACCTATTCTAGCTGCGATTTCATTTCGAGAAATAATAATCGCAATTCCTAGAGAACTACACTAATGATTTTGTTTGACGAATTCTGAATCAGACTAAGAATACGCCGCTTTAGACACTTCATGGTTAATGGAAATCTGCCGTGTGTTGACTACATTACTCACAAGCGAGTTGCAAAAATTGATCTCTGCCGGCGGAGAATACTGGTACCTTTTACCAAACGGCAGCTTCTATGCTTCACTCGTTATCCACACGATAATTTAAGTTCAAACATTTACAGAACTCTTACCAACTATCAGATAAAGATTTTTTGTCTCAGCTTTCGATTATTGATTACAATTCTGTGTTATCACTGAAGTCTAATTTTCTTAATTTACCTTTAACAAGCCGCAAGAGGATTCGTAAAATTTTATTATCTGTATTGTCTACATTTTTTTCCCACGGCACCACCTACTTGGACCAAACAAAACCTTATCGTCGTTTTCTAATCGACTTTTAATTTATCATCATTAATTCAACGGGCATTTAATAGTTTATAAATTTCAAATCCAACGCAAAATGATAATCCGTGCAACAGAAAGCCTTTTATAAGAAATATATAAAAATTTAAGTAAATCTACATACTGTAAGACGAAATTTTAAATGACATCTAAGGACACTCAATTTGGTTCTACTGTCCCACGGTCTTTTAGGTCAGTGGTTAAGGCAGTCAGTATAAAATTCAGCCAACCGTGTTTCAATCACTATCGGAGCAGTAAATTTTACGGGCTTTGCTTTGATCGTGTGAGCAATCTTAATTGCTCTTTGTTTCTGATTTAACGTTAAATTGTAGGTTCATCCATGATAAAGGTGGAATAGAGAAAATCGGAACTGCGTTACACTGTAGTAAATCATTAAAGTTAATTTATTTTACTTTAACCAGCATTTTAATTTCAGCACATTATTCTCCCTGAAAAGATGTAAGTGACGCGTTTATCGTAGTCCTGTAGCCCGAGGGATTTTTATTCCCTGCCCTACTTCCAGATTGCGTCTCCTGATGGATATTCATCAGATTTTAAGTTAGACTATTTACTTTAAAAATATGAAAACTTTAGCGAAATTTCTTTAGTAGCATACAAAAATTACAAAAACAATTGGTTTCCTTTCACCACAAAATAGTCGGCAAGACTGATGTTTTCAAACTAATATTCAGTGTTCAAATATATAGAACATCATAAGCTACTTTGTGGTGATGATACGCTGCAAACAAATATTAAAACAATCATTTAAAAAAAAAAAAAAAAAAAAAAAAAAAAAAAAAAAAAAACATTGTATTTCTCAAACGGCCTGCGATCATCAACCATTCACAGACAGATAATTAAAATGTCTAATGACCCTGGATAAGAGCAGCAATACAAATTATTTGTAAACAAGCTATGTCTGACATAAAAAAATAATCTGTTTTAAGACAATTAAGTTTGGTCGAACGTTTATCTCAACAAACAATATTTCATCAAGCAATCGGCCAGCGTGAACACTGCCCCATTATTAATACAAACCAAGAAAAACGTTTAGGTCTGGAAACATTCTACAAATATAGTGTCTCCGGCCATACTAGGTTATCGAATGTCTACAATTGACCCACAAACAAAATAATTATCGTCAGTTGATTATCAAGCCAGGTGGGTGAACAGTAACACTGGTTCCTGGAGATGACGAGGTTTCAAATCTCTGTCCGGCCATCTAGATTTCGGTTTTCCATATTTTCTCAAACTCACTCCAGAAAATGCCGGGACGTTCGTTCAAAAAAGTCCGTGGCTGAATTTCTTCCCCAGATCTAATGACCCCGCAAATCTTGTAACAATAAATTACAAAAGAAAACATGAATCCAATAATTTCCTCAGCATATTAACCAATTCACTCCGGATAAATACGCGAGTTTTTGGTGAAAGTCCAAATTTCGTGTATATCTTACAGGAGCAAACGGGAACTATAGTCACTCTACATGAAATAACGGAAAAAGTAATAAAAAATAAATCTAAAATTGTTTATTTCTTATAATGTTAAGTGCACTGGTTATAAAAATTGATTTATATTCAAATATCTCCCTGTTGATTGATGTTCTATACTCCTTCTTGCTCAGAAGTCGGGAGCTGTGGTATACCCACTCCCCTAATAAGCGAGAGGAAACGCAATCAGAATTCTTATTGCCTTTCCAGCTGTCTTGTTTGCTGCCTCTCGCCGCTGAGATCTCTGTTGGATATTTTCTCTCGCACCAGTCGGCCGTCGCTTGGCAACTGATTACCTCCCATTCCGCCAGTCTGCGCTGCCTTGTTATTTAACTCACTTCCGTTCTTTTTTCCAAGAAACAACTCTCTTCTTTGCACTCTGATCACGTAATAATCAATTCCTACGCTGAGCAATAAGCTTCAACCTATTGCTGAAAGTTTGAATAATATTGAATCTCATAACTGGAAAGATTCATAACGTATCCGTCAGATAATGTTTCTAATAAGGTGGCCCTAAAATATATTTGGCTGTCCAGATTGAATGTTTGAATGACGGCCATTCTCGATAGAAAATTTGGTGTCTTTATCTCTTTTATGCAAATTACCGCATTCCACAAAACACCCTAATCTTCTTTGTGTTTGCAGAGTTGAATGTGCATAACTAACCATACTCATCTGCTACATCAGTTGCCTTAATATCGTTCCAGTTAAATAATTTTGAACATTTACGTTATTAAATAGGAAAGAAGTAATAAAAGTTTATTCTTCTATTGACAGAAAAATATAAAAAGTATATCAATACTGCCGCTGTTCAAAAACTAAATAATCTTATGCCTGGGAAAAAAATCAAGTTCTCAGAAGTTTAACTTTCTGTTCTCTTTCGAACAGTACTTTTTCTTCAACCAGTAGGCATACAGAACGCGTAATCTCTAGTTCGATTATTACCAACATAACTTTCAGACACCACGTTTTCTCCCCACCGATTCCCTTCTTTATGGCTTTATGAGCGCCACTTGACTTTCAGAGGAGACTAGTACAAATTTGATTTGGTATGTTGAACCGGTAACTGGACAAAAACAACGGAGGAACCATGGAAGGCAAATTGTCGGTTAATGACAGTTTTCTGTTCTAAGATGGTTTGGTTTGCCGATGGCATTTTCAATATATCGTATCAGATTCACTAAGTTATTCTTGAAACTCAAATTATTTACCTCTAACATGTTTTGCACTATGCGTTGCGTCCACAACAGGCTTTCATAGTGCTAAGTCATGTTAATAGACTCCATTTGAAGATGTCTACGTTCTCGATTATATACACACAGACACAATTATCTTAATAAATTTTATTAGATTTTGTAATATTTCTATTTATAAAAATTATTTACGAATTATTCTGCGAATCACCTATTTATTCACTGTTTATGATGCCGCTTGCTTTCATGCAACAACTTTTCCGACTCATAAAATTTCATCACAATTAAACTTCGACCAAGTATCTAGCTGAATACTAAGCGAGTAGCTAATCTACTTTGTAACTCCCCTCGAACGGCATAATTCAAAAGCAAGCTGCAATGAAAAATCCTGAGATACTTGCATGCGACTGAACCGTAACCGGTAAGTGAAATAAGAGCGGCTTGCGATGAGTGGCCACTGAGAGGAAGGCTAGCGGCCGAAGCTATTTTTTTAACAAGAGTTTAAACGTCACAATGGCACCGCACTTGCGTATGATGGTTTCATCGTCCTATCTACTGCGGCTGCTTAAAAGTACCTGACTTCCTCGCTGTGGATGCTAATTCTATGTGATTTATCGGCGCTAACTTTTCCAGGAGGAGTTCTTCGCAAACAAGTTATATTTTTTTGTTAGGCTGGAAACAATCTGTTCCTCTCTAACGTTCGTTGCACCATGCGTGAGGAAAGAAACAGCACCACTAATTTTCTAAAAACTTACTTCGCCACGAGGCCCGAAGAAAGATTTGAAATGCAATCTGTCTTCTCTATTATTTCAACTAATACATAAATTATGAGAAGCAATAGTGTATAAAATATTTCATCATCACAACAAATAAAATTAATTTTCATAGTAAATTCAGTACCAATTCCTTAATATTAGATGTATTGTCCATTAATTTCACCTTCCCTGGATTCATGAACATTTTTCGTAATAGTGTAATATTAATTATCTGCTGTGTAGTCATAATATCGTCAAGATCATTTGCTATTGCTCTTGCGAAGCGGGTGACTCATCAGGCGTAAATAATCTGAAAAGGATAATTTATTGTTCATCGCGTACAATATTTAAGACAGGTGTACCGATTGATTAACTTTTTGAGACAGGTTTGCAATAGATCCATAGCGTGTACTATACCCCGTGTTCGGGAATAGTGATTTCCATTAAGTTTACCCCTCCTTAGAAAATTTCAACTGCGGTCGTTTCCGCCTGCTTTCCTCTAAGTTAATAAGTATTGTTTAAAATGTGGATGCGGTGACGGTGTGTGATGAGTTTTTAGTATTTTTTGCATTGTGGCGGAGAGATGATAAAAGGGAGACTGTAAAACCGCTCCTTGGCCTAATCAGCCTATCTCTTTGCAAAGATACCAAGAGTGCTGGTAAGTTAAAAGTCCTCAATTCCTCTGGTCCTTGGAGAATGGAATGCACTGGATGTAGTATAGTTATACCACAAATGAAACTCTGACAAGCACAGTATTGTGAATACCGCTACATAAAGATGGGTATGTCCCTACATCTTTATTTTTTTTCACATTAAACGAAATGTAGAGTTTACTCTCTCACATAGTGGCCGTTTTATCTTTTTAAACTCTATCAGATTCTGATAAAAATGACAGCTGTGATAACTTCTCCATTCGATGTCAAAAATAACACAAGGAACACTAGCGGTGCCACACTTTGTACAGAAAGATGGTAACAATCATTTCCGTTCCATGTTGTAGGCGTATATTGAATAATGGCTTGACTGAAAATGCGGAAAGGAAGCAGCTGACTTCGGTTGAACAGTCATTCGTAGATTTTTGTTTTGCATTCTTGCTTTACAGAAAATGAGAGCAGTCGTGTGTTAAGAAATTTCTTCTTCATTTACATACATCGAAAAATGCCGGAATAGCGATCGGAGTCAGAGGTCTCGAATCTTGTCGCTCACGTTCCATATTCACACAGTTGTGTTCAATAATGCGTTTTGTATCTGTTGTGTAAATATTATGATGTTATTGCACTTTCAAAATATTTTTTCAAAACATTTGCATACTACAGATTTTTTTACAAAATTTCATTTTGATGTCTGTCGGGAACATGCAAGGCAGCTCTTGTATTTTTCATAAAATCAGTTTATGTTATTCCATATTGTTTATAACAGAACGTAGTGAAGAACAATAATTTAAAAGCCCTTTAATCAACTGCGAATCATAACTGCTGACGTCTACCTCTGAACTCTGACTCAAGCAGCCTCGGACGCGCGTTGTGGTAGAAATACCTCCCGTACACCTCATACGTCACCTGAGATGGCCACTGCGGTATGCGACATGGCTGAGTACATGAGTGCATACACCTCAGGCGCGGCGTACCTTGCTTTGCTTTTGTATGGCATAGAACAGCTGGGGTTTTGCTGGTGATTACGGCGACGACTAGTTACTCTGTTTGCATAACTCATAGGTCCTCTTTCGAGAAAATTTTAATTCAATTTTATTTAAACTAATCTTTCCTTCTATACACTGAAAATCTCGGGATTACCAACTCTCCATCTTTACTCTTGGTGAGTCCCTGGAAATATCTATGAGCTAAGATTTTTTGTAAGAAGTCTCCAGAAGGATTGTTTGATTTCCATCTCGGTAATTTATTCCTTTGATGTCACTAGCAATATCTGTAAGCTATGAATTTTTTTAAGGGTTATCTACATGCATTAATTGATTTTCATCTCTATGAGCCAGTAATATATTCTCCCGAAGTAATAGTCCAGCAGAGGCTTGAGACTGGTAGCCTCAGTGGTGGACTAGCCTTTGAGCGTCCATTGGCTAACTTGCCTTATGGCTGCTGTCAAACACTACATCTCACCTCCTATGTCAAATACTCTCTTTAACATAAGTGAATCATGTGATGATCAATTTCAATTAATTATCTTAAATGTTAATCTTAGAGTTTCTAATTAATTGCACATTATAGCGTTCTTGTCATGAAAGGGATGTAATATTACATTATTAAAAACGAAATTTGAATAGCGGGACCTGATACCGAAGCCACGCCTCAAATACCCAAGTTTGGTTGGTATTTCATATACAACGAAGTCAGTATGACATTTCTTCTCGACACAGATTAACAAATATTTACATCTATGTCTTAATTTATATGTGGTACCCTGGCTTTCTTTTTTGTGGTTGATAATAGTTCAAGACTTCAAACAGAAAAATAAATCATTGGAGTATCTATTAAACGCATAAACTATGTACCGGTATTAAATACAAGCTATTGAGCCATCATCCACATGAACTGAAACCAGAGAAGAAGCTTCCCAAAGGAAACCACTTTCAACAATAACAGTACTCATGCGGTTATTGTGTGGCAGCAGAAGTAGTAAAAATTCGATGTGCTGAACAATAGCCAGCCAGTATTATGAAAATTTAGCCCACATGGCTGCTCATGGGTTATCAAAATTGCGTTCCATATTTAACGCGCCTGTGCCATTTAAATGCGGTTGGCCTGCCGTGGACAGCCTTCCTGTCTGTTCAGCTCATTTTTAATAATATCTGCGGCGACAGAACACGCTGTGCTCGTCAATTGGTTTCTGCCTCGTCGGCCGCAGCATTTGTTACCAACATGGCCGCTGGCGGATGGAAATTGAGAACGGGCAGGGCTATATTACGAATTTTAACGACTTTGTTGCGGTCTGAGGCCACCGACCTAGTATACGAGACATTAAACCACCGCTTCTGATTCGATACAGCTGTTACGATAATGTGTTTTGGAATGTTTTATTTATATCAGTATCAAAACAGTCTTTATTTCATACAAAAACGTAATTAATTTCTGTGCCATTAACTTTTGTGAAAGTGTTTCAATATGAACAAAATTACCATCGTATAAAAGAAAACCATAACTTCAGGTGAATTTAAATTAAATGGAAAAGATTCACTGACTTTGAACCTTGATTCCACAAAAAGCAAATACATACTTAAATTGCCTAAACTTTTCCTGGTTGTTAACAAACAATAAATTCAAGTCTAAGGCGTAGGTTCTGTAGGAAGATAGAGGACCACTAAAACAACATGTATTTAATATTTCTCTGATATAGAATATCACATCAATTTTTATGTTTTCCTTTTTTTTTTTTTTGTAACTGCTTTACGTCTCTTTTTAACATCGAGGTCTTTAGAGACGGGAAAGGATGGGGGGCAAGGATGGGGGCAAGGAATGGGAAGGAATTCGGCCATGGCCTTTTTGAAGGAAGCATCCCGGCATTTGGCTGCAGTGATTTGGGGAAACCATGGAAAACCTAAATCTGGATGCCCGGACGGGGATTCGAACCGCCGTCCTCCCGAATGCGAGGCGAGAACGCTAACCGTTACACCGCCCCGCTCGGTATTCCTGATAGCACTTACATATCTGTCAATTCTGTTTGTACATAACTTTCATAGCTAACTGACAGCTTCAAACCATTTCGTTTGTTGGGATTGAAAACTTAACTCATAGCTTGTCCGCAGCACGTACATTGGATACTTCCTCTCAAAGGTGGCCTTCTAAGCCATTATGTTAGAGGTAGTACCGCCATTTCTATCCTCCCGTACTTTGTGTACCTCATACTGTATGATCAAAGTATAGACTGTAAACATTTCTAGACGTGGTGGTATTCTAACCCGGGATTATATTAACGGAATTGTATTATTGCAAATTATTGAATGGAGGTGCACATCGTAAATCTAGTGCTGTTATAAGGAACGTGTGTTCTTACAAACGTAATTTACATAAAAATTTGCAGCACTGAAAAAATCTATCGTAAAACTAACATAGGTATAAGATCAGTAAAGTCAGTAGCTAGATTTGCTTTTATTTATTTCCATTGACTTTCATTACTTCTGTAGATTGGTCTCTCAGCCGTAATGTATATGGTCTGTTCAAGAAGTATTAGGACGATATATCAAAAACTCTCAGTGTTAGGGTAAACGATACCAGTAGCTGTCGTAATTTACCGCAGAATACTATTCGATATACTACTGAATTTATTCGGCTAACACCCATTAAATATGCGTAGGATACCTTTATATTTATTAGGTTGCAGTATTTTCTTAGTATGGAAAATTGATTATTGGACGACAATCAGTCTGGTTTTCTTACCCCTAAAATGCAATTGAATATGTACAATTTTTAACTTTGACTCATCTGAGAATAATTTTAGCAACATGAAACATGTTCTGTTCTTACTAATCTTTTAGAAGTATGAAAAATAATAATAATAATAATAATAACGAACTCAGAGTGCCGGGAAATAATGAATATTGGCACTTGTGTATTACACGTTGCATGGCGCACCTTTGAAAGCGTTTTTTTTCTTACTTTAATGCTTCTTATCGCTGTCCTCAAAGACTACCCTTCTGTTAGAGAGAGTTGATTCGTTCTGAGAGTTCTGTATAAAATATCAAATGTATTTCATAACAGTTTTTCAAGCATTTTATTACCATGCTTGGTAACTTCGCTAAATTCTAAGGTCATCTATTTCTATCCCTTATGTATAGATAATAATCAGTATATAACGTTGGGAGAGTGTCACATGTTTCTGAAACAATACAAAATTAATGTTTATCTTATTACTTAAGAATGAGAAGTTATTTCCATCCCAATAATTTATTAGAAGTTAGTAACAAAACAACTCGTCTCATATACCGTTTAAATGTTACAATGGTCATTGCTATACACCGCAAAAAGTCTATCGGCAAACTCCTCCATCTTCATACATAAAATGTTTTTCCACTCATCTACAGGCTTTGAATTAGCTCTCTACCACATCCTGAATAGAATCCAGCATTTTTTTTTCTTGGAAAGAAACTACAACATATTTTCTGGGACTGCTTCAAGAGCAGGCTACTTGCTATTTTTTTAATCTTTGGATTCAAAACGATGACTTTTCGCAGCTGTTTTCAGTTTTCAGAAACAATTTAAACTTTGTAGAGCTTATTCAGGTCACGAAGACTGGAGTCACGTTCTGACCAAAAATTTTCTTGTTATCAGTATTATACTATCACACTCATTGTCGCCCTAGATTATCGAGCGCTGTTGTCTTGATTCAGATATCTTTTTCTACCACACTGCTTCACTGCAGCTAAGTAATATGTATTCTCCTACAGAGTGAACAATACTTTCAAACTAGGAAATAATAGCAGGATTTTGAATCTCCAAATGCTGATTTCAGAATTTCGCGTGTTCCATGAAACATTTTCCATGTTCCACACTCAATATATATATATATATATATATATATATATATATATATATATATATATATGGCTACTTGCTCGTTCTGGGTCCATATAAAATTTTGGATGCAACGAGTATCTGCTGACCACTGAAACACACTAAAGCAGAAAACAATCGTGCAAGTTGAATTGATATTCAATCATCGGATGGTGCGTACTTTTGTATATATATATATATATATATAAACCTTTCACAGAGAATTTCTATACGGCTTCCTTTCTTTTCCAGTGACAGTGTTCCTTTTCTTCGGCTTCTGAGTCTGGAATAAATTTGTACAACTTAAAATTAATTGTGATGATGAAATTCTTTCAGTTTTCGTAAAACAGTCACACTTTGTAATGTATTCATTAAATCATATTAAACCTACAGCCTCCCCAAAATGCTTTAGTCTTCCTTCTACAGCTGACAATGAACTGCATTTTAAGTATCGTTTATTTATTTTTTGTTATGTCTGCGTTTGTCTGTACTAAAAGTTTTTAGGACCGCTAGAAAATACGCAATAGTGTGAATGAATACCAGCAGCTTCGTAGATGCCATTACCTGTATATAAATTTCGGTACCGTGCCCGCTCGTTTCCTCGAAACATTAGAGAGAGAATTTTTTTCAGTTTTTATTTGAGGCTGACAACTAACATCGCATAAATTATGAAAAATAGTTAAAACGTAGCTTGTTGGAAGCAGTAAGCTGTTCTCTCGTCCTTTTTCGTGCATAATATGTTCGCGTGTCGGTATATTTTAATGGAGCTGTCGTTGGTGTGTTTGCGTGATATCTGCTTACAGACTTCCCCGCCAGGGGCGTGAAGGCGCCCAGTGGTATTATGTTCGAAGTTACGACACGGCATTAAAGCTCTCCCCTTTGGCTATATATATTTCTTTCCGGTACGGCGTTGCTGAAAACTTTCTACTTTCATTGCCTGCTTCAGAAGAAAAATATAAGACGAAAACAACAGGAAACGCGATGTTTAAAAGCATGAGAAAATATCCAGCTGTAACTTAAAGAAAAGTTGCATATTTTAAAAGAAATAAAGGACACAGTTATCACTGCTGAGTAAGTGTTGGTAATATTTAACTAAGCAATAGTATTTGTTTTGTTCTATCTCAGCATAGATACATTGCAAAAATTCCAATCAACTTTTCTTGATATTATTACGGCCTTACGTATTATATAAGAGTAATAAGGTTTTTTTTTTTTAAGTTTCATTTTCCCCGTATGAAACTCAAGGTCCTTTTCAACCGAGAGAAAAGGGATTGGGAACAAAGATTGGGGTGGATTCCGGCCTTTGTCTTTTTAAGGAACCATCACGGCATTCGCCATGACTGACATCGGGAAACCATGAAAGATAAATCAGGATGGCTGAATGGGATTAGATCCCACGTCCTCAAGAATGCCAGCTTAGAGCGAGAGAGTTCTATCATGTTCTTTTCATTCATTTCGGAAAACAATTAAAAACCTAAATCAGGATGGCTCACAGGCCGTCAGAATCTAAACAGTTACGTAAAGCGCGGATGTCAGTCCCAAGTTTGCCAATTTGACATCTATATTATTCTAGGCCACAAACACGTCGATTTCGAGAAGCATCTAACTTTTCGTTGAATGTGACTGACGTAGAAATTTGTTTATAATAACATATAAATTGTCAATACTTATAACAGGAATGTATTTTGAACAAAGTCTGTCCAGTTATTTTTGAAAACATCAGTCCGGGTCACTGTTTAAGAGCTCCAGAGAAGAAATCAACTGTTTCTAAGTAGATAAAAATTCTTCCCGGTTATTTTGCCGGATAAGTTCTTCTGCCATACACGACGTTTCGACAGATACCTCCGCTGTCTTCCTCAGGTGAACTGAAAGTCGACGTTGCTACAGCGACGACACGTCACCGACTGTTTTTAAGTTTGTGTCTGACTGTTTATTGAACGATATTAACGCGAAAAACCGATTTTGATGGGGTTTCATACACTGATCAATCCATAGTCCAGAGTAACTTGTAACGGGTTAATGGCATTTCCCCATTACTTTGGAAGATAATTTGAGAAGTTTTAAATATTGGTAGTTTGCGTGGTTGTCTGGTGACGTCAGCATCCGCCAAGTCCTTGGGTTTAGGGAGGTAGGACCCACTTTTAAAGCATGGATTGAAACTGGTCGTCGTCTAGTGACGTCAGCATCTGCCGGGTCCGTGAACTCGGGGGTGTAAACCCCAAAATCGGAAGCATGGTGCGCTTGGGAGAAAGACGCACCTAGGCTTCCGGGCGGGCAGTCTGCTGTTGGCCCTGGAGTAGGTGAGTCCGTCGTGGAAGTGAACAGTCAGTCGAGTCGACGAGAACGCGTGTTCGCGCTCAGTCATTATGATAAAGAATTAATTTTGTAGAAGGTGATATCTTTGGTGATAAGAAGGAACTTTAGTAATGAAGAAAGTATTTGCAGAATTTTATATGAATTGTTTCATGGTGAGCCATAGGTATGGTCTGAGAACTAGTAAGGGTGTTGTATGAATGAAAAGAGTGCATGTTATTCAGTCTAAATCTATCGGAGACATTACCTGTAATCTTAAAGGATCGAAGTACGGATAGTGAACTTTCATAAAGGTTGGGAGTTGGAGCGAGATTATCTTATTAACTATTAAACGCATGTGTTTCAAATAAGGAGGTGCATTTTCATTTCATTTACCAACATAGTGTTGGTTGGCGACCGTCAAAGAAAGAACCAAAATTTAGTGAGTGCGCGGGAGCTTTAAAGGTTCACAGTAAGTATTGTAGCCGAACCACCAGCATAACCGCGACAAACTTACAGTACTTTTCTCGTTGACGTGGACTGACATATGAGAAAGGCACAAAATGGTATTCATTTTTCGATGAATGCAATTTACGAACAAACTACTGGGATAAATCGGAGTATGTTTCATTCTGATATGAAGTTGTAAAGCTGAGTATCATAAAAAATTTCCATAAATTATTATGCATTTTTAGTTGAACGCAATTCACGCAAAAATGATTCGTGGGGATTTCATGGAATTTCCAATAACCAACAACCACCGATCCCCGTTGTAAAATATTGTATGTTTCATTTAGATGTGATGTGAAGAAGCATAGAAATTTAAGATAAAAGTTTCCACAAATTTGTATCCATTTTTCGTTGAACGTTATTCGCGTTAGGTTTAGTTAATTCTCGCAGTCGAAATTCTAATCGCGTTCAGCGTAAGAACAGTATCGAATTATTCCGAAAAATTAAGTTACTTTTTAGTGTTGACTGTGACATGATCCGTATACTAACTACCCAACTAAAATCAAGTTGTGGGCAACAGCTATCATTTAAATAGGTAAGAAAGCCATCTGGCCGCAATCCCTATAGCTATTAATAATAAAAATATTCTCAAACAATGGTGAACAATTTTTATCGCTGTCGGACAAAATAAGTGACATGCAAACTAGTCATAAAAAGTACAAAATATCGACCTGTATCAAAGACTGAATTCAGATCTCAGTTTTTTGTTTAGCTAGAACCAAAAGATTTGCGTTTATATCTAGAATTCCAACCAAATTATTAAATTGTGAAAATATATAGAATAATATGACGATTATGGAAATTTTCGCCGTGGAAAAATGATACCATGAATAAATTTCTTTCACTTTACTAATCATCTAACTCACATACAGCTGCCATGTCTCAAAGACAAATGACGAGTACAACATCAGATTCATACCACTGGCTTTTGAATTCGGTTATAATCTTGCAGCAGTTTGCGCACAACGCAGGACTGTCGTAATTATAATTCAGAATCAAGCATGCCCGAGACCAGAAACTAAGCGACAACCTAAGTATTTAACATAACTTGTCTTCAGCTACTCTCTTCAGGACAAAATTATAAAATAGTCTCCGCTTTCTAATAGAGTATTTAGAGTGGAAAAAAATGTTCCTGTATTCCATTACCAGTTCCTGAAGAAAAACAAAACAATCAGCTAATCATCAAACGTCAATCTTAGTTTATTAATTCACGCATCAATTATCCATTACTAAATATAACATTCGTCAGTGTGACTGGAATTTAATTTTATAAACATGACACCCAGAAAGTATCAATCAAGGAATAGAGTAATAAGAGATCAAACAAGCACATCGATCTTCTAACCGCATAGTGGAACAATGCAGATATCTGTATTTACTGCTTCTTTTATATGCCGAATTAAAGGCGAAAAAAACTATTTTTCGATTATCATCTAATTTCATTATTATTATTTTCTATCTCAGGTTCAACAGAAAATAATAGGAGGGTGTTACTTTTTCGTATTATACCGTTATTGGCCCGTCGGTCGTCAAGTTAATTGATACTTAAATGTATTAATTTAGCGATGCGGAGCCATTTCATGTCTCGTTCAGTTGATTAAGTTACACGGTAATAAAAGCAAAATAATCCATTTATTATATCCCAGTCACAAATTATAAATACATTGACATACTATCGCGTAAAAGTGTTATCATTGGCTAGCTTTGTAACAAACATTCCGTTCTCTCTAGGTAGTTACACGTTTATTACTCATGGTTGACACACAGTGTTACCTTCTAAAGCAGGGATGGCCAACCCGCGGCCCGCGGGCCACTTGTGGCCCGCGGTAGATCATTTTGTGGCCCGCGGAGCTGGATCATTAATTCATTATATACCTAAGCTTTGACTTTCAATGGTGATATCTACACTAAGTTAAGCAGATACTCAACCAAGTCATCGCTCGATTGATCTTGCAGGGATGAAAACTGCGGGTGTATAACCGAGCATTATCACGGCTAATTTTCCTATAACTTTCAGCGCGTTAGTGGTTCGCCTGACTGATTCTTGGAGCGCTTGTGTCGGTTATTGATGTCCTAGCAGTTAATGTTTCCACCCATAGATGGAAGTACACTCTTTGCTTTGATTGTTGTATTTGATTCGAAATGCATTGTCTAAATTCCATGTGTCTGTTCTACTGAAGTATTTGTGGCGTTTTGTCGTGATCGACTTTTAAGAACTAGTTTCTGTTTTATATACGTCGTGTGTATGCAAGTATTACTGGTATTAAAAATACGTTATATTTGTGTTGTATCATCTTTACCGAATATATTCCCGGTATTATTATTTTTAAGCGTTGCGATTGTAGTAGTTTCTGCAAAATACAAGCACGTGACTTTTATTCATTTCTCTTTCTAGTTCAATTAAATAATGGCTTCAACTAGCAAAGATGTTGGATCAAAGAAGCGAAAAGCTGCAGATGAACTGAGAAGTTTTCAGGATAAGTGGACAATAATCTATTTTTTTGTAGAATTTAAAGCTAAGCCCATATGCAAAGAATCTGTTTCTGTATTGAAAGACTACAACATGAAACGGCATTATGAAACTAAACATGCAAATAAGTTTGAGTACCAAGGACAATTTCGATTAGACCAGTTAAATGACTTAAAAAGAAAACTTTCTGCACAGCAACAGATATTCACTAGCACTGCTGTAGTCAACATGCCACGTAAAAGCGAGCTATGCAGTAGCTTCAATATTAGCCAAGAAATCGAAGCCGTTTCCAGATGGTGAAATGGTGAAGGATTATTTGGAGAGCATCGTTGAAATTATGTGTCCAGAAAAGAAAAAGGAATTTTCAAAAATAAGTCTCTCTCGTCAAACTATTACCAGGCGTGTGGAAGACATTTGGAAACATTTTGAAGATAATTTGAAAAGCAGAGCGCCTGATTTCGTATATTATTCTCTAGCATTGGATGAAAGCACAGATCTAAAGATACTGCGCAAGTAGCGATTTTCTTAAGAGGTGTTGATATCAATTTAAACGAAACAGAATTAGCGGCTCTATATCCACTTAAGAACACTACAACTGCACGCGAAACGTTAAATCGTTTTTCGTTAAAACTTCACAACTTATCTGGCGTGACGACGGATGGAGCTCCTGCAATGGTTGGAAAACATGAAGGTTTAGTAAAACTGATTGAAAATGAATCCTGCAAACTTGATACTACCTCATTATTAAATTTTCATTGCATTATTCATCAAGAGAATTTATGTGCCAAGTCTTTAAAAATGGATCATGTCATGAGCGTGGTTATCAAAATAGTGAACTTCATTAGATCGAAGGGGTTGAACCACCGTCAGTTCCAAGAATTCCTCAAACATTTGGATTCTGACTATAATGACCTTACATTTTATACTGAAGTAAGATGGTTTTCCCGTGCAAAAATGTTAAAAAGAGTGTTTGATTTGAAGGAAGAGATACAATCATTCTATGCAAGCAAGTTGAAAAGTATCCCAGAGTTTGAAGACGTGGCTTGGGTTTGTGACATCGCGTTTCTAGTCGACGTAACTAACCCTTTAAATAACTTGAACATTCGTCTGCAAGGCAAAGACCAATTGGTTAATGATACACTCCTGGAAATTGAAATAAGAACACCGTGAATTCATTGTCCCAGGAATGGGAAACTTTATATACACATTCCTGGGGTCAGATACAACACATGATCACACAGACAGAACCATAGGCACATAGACACAGGCAACAGAGCATGCACAATGTCGGCACTAGTACCGTGTATATCCTCCTTTCGCAGCAATGCAGGCTGCAATTTTCCCATGGAGACGATCGTAGAGGTGCTGGATGTAGTCCTGTGGAACGGCATGCCAAGCCATTTCCACCTGGCGCCTCAGCTGGACCAGCGTTCGTGCTGGACGTGCAGACCGCGTGAGACGACGTTTCATCCAGTCCCAAACGTGCTCAATGGGGGACAGATCCGGAGATCTCGCTGGCCAGGGTAGTTGACTTACACCTTCTAGAGCACGTTGGGTGGCACGGGATACATGTGGACGTGCATTGTCCTGTTGGAACAGCATGTTCCCTTGCCGGTCTAGGAATGGTAGAACGATGGGTTCGATGACGGTTTGAATATACCGTGCACTGTTCAGTGTCCCCTCGACGATCACCAGAGGTGTACGGCCAGTGTAGGAGATCGCTCCCGACACCATGATGCCGGGTGTTGGCCCTGTGTGCCTCGGTCGTATGCAGTCCTGATTGTGACGCTCACCTGCACGGCGCCAAACACGCATACGACCATCATTGGCACCAAGGCAGAAGCGACTCTCATCACTGAAGACGACACGTCTCCATTCGTCCCTCCATACACGCCTGTCGCGACACCACTGGAGGCGGGCTGCACGATGTTGGGGCGTGAGCGGAAGACGACCTAACGGTGCGCGGGACCGTAGCCCAGCTTCATGGAGACGGTTGCGAATGGTCCTCTCTGATACCCCAGGAGCAACAGTGTCCCTAATTTGCCGGGAAGTGGCGGTGCGGTCCCCTACGGCACTGCGTAAGATGCGACGGTCTTGGCGTGCGTCCGTGCGTCGCTGCTGTCCGGACCCAGGTCAACGGGCACGTGCACCTTCCGCCGACCACTGGCGACAACATCGATGTACTGTGGAGACCTCGCGCACCACATGTTGAGCAATTCGGCGGTACGTCCACCCGGCCTCCCGCATGCCCACTATACGCCCTCGCTCAAAGTCCGTCAACTGCACATACGGTTCACGTACACGCTGTCGCGGCATGCTACCAGTGTTAAAGACTGAGATGGAGCTCCGTATGCCACGGCAAACTGGCTGACACTGACTGCGGCGGTGCCCAACCACTGCGCAACTAGCACCCTTCGACGGCCAACACTGCTGTTCCTGGTGTGTCCACTGTGCCGTGCGTTTGATCATTGCTTGTACAGCCCCCTCGGAGTGTCCGGAGCAAGTATGGTGGGTCTTACACACCGGCGTCAATGTGTTCTTATTTCAATTTCCAGGAGTGTATGTTTGATATTGTTGCCACGTTTCAAATGAAACTTGGGCTTTGGGAACAACAGTTGAAAAATAAAAATTTTACTCATTTTTCCACGCTATCATTGGTAGCAGACGTCACACAGGCGTTGGCGATTGAGTACAGTTCATTGATATCAAACTTAAAACTTGAGTTTGAAAACCGATTTCAAAAAACATTATATTATTTTATCTGCATTTTTGACGCCATTCTCCGTTTATATAAATTCATTGCCAGGAAATTTGCAAATGGAGTATTGTGAATTGCAGTGTGACGCATAACTCAAGGAGAAATTTCACCAGGTTGGTTTGGAAGAATTTTACAGAAAATATGTGAACAAGGAGAAAAATCCTTCATTTTATAAACATGCTTTGCGGATTATTTCCCTATTTGGAAACACTTATGTGTGTGAACAGCTTTTCAGCTGGATGAACAGTATCAAGTCTCAAAACAGAACACGAATCACCGATGTTCATTTGGAGAACTTTATGCGAGTAGCCACAACTTCTCTCGATATCAACATTGATGCCCTTAGTTCTGTAAAACAATGTCAAAAGTCGCATTAAAATAAGTGTATATTTAATACTTCATTAAATATCTAATTTCATTTTAAGAGTTTTTTTCCTTCATGAAAATATTAATATTTTTTCCAAGAAAATATTAATATTTTTCCAAGAAAATGGTGCATGCGGCCCGGTAGAGAGTTGTAGTTCTAAAATTTGGCCCGGCTGCTGAAAAGGTTGGCCACCTATGTTCTAAAGTCAAGATATAGGTAGCTACACTTGAAATACCAGAATTTTGTTACTATCAGTTCACTATGGTATTTCTAGAAAATAGAAATATCCTGTTTGTGGACTGATGTTTATGCTGATAAAAATTAACATCACATTGCGCGTGCATACCTTATTATGTCTACAAAGATTACGGTATGAATACTTCGAAAATAACAAACCAAACATCAAAACAAAAGGGTAGTCTGAGCATAAGTTCATGTGAAATTTTAAAATCAATTCTTGTCTGCAATCAGGAGTAAAATTGTCTTCAATTAGCTACAGATCAGTTTTCGGTTAAACATGAATTGCATGATATTATTGAGTAATTTTCCTTTCACATGATGTTAATGTTGACAAGCGCGTCCTGCTCAAGTGGTGGTCATAAATAGCTGCCGGCGGGCACTACACAATCAACTGCCACCGCCATATTCTTGTCGCAGGAAAGCCATTCGAGCGGTTCGGAAATTAATTACCGACTGGTTCGGAGCAATTCCCACTGCGGAAATCCGTTCTCTTTGTAAGCGAACTAATTTGGTGCGGCGACAAAGGGGCTGTCAGCCAAAATAGATAAGCAGTCCGACAGTCTGTCTTGACGTGGCCACCGCCTCGAATATAAATTGCGTTAACGGTTCTAAATTTGGTAGCTCTGACGTCGGTCGTCCGTTTGCCTTGTTTCGGTTCGTTAGCGCGCGGCGTTTTTCCCGCGAATTACACGCCTCTACACGAAGCATGCGACGAGTTCGGTGGAAGAAACAGGCGACTGGTACTTACAAGCAGTCTTGCCAACCTTTTATTATTCTCATCTAGGTTAAATTGAAGCTAATTAGGGTAAGCTTAGTTCAATAGAAAATCTAGTTACACTGACGTAGAAATAATTTTTATATTTTTTTTATATTATGGAACTCATTTATTTCTGTATAATTGCCCTCTAGTTTTATTTAACAGAATATTAAATATATAATATGCTCAATTTTGAAGTCTTCCTCTTATTCCGTTTAATTTTTAGAGACTATGTGTTAGACAGACAGCAGAGCGCAAAGTTTCCAGTTGGGTATTGAGCCCTTAAAAGAAATTTTCAGTGAAATGTTTCAGTCATAAAACTAGTTCATCTATACTGTTAAACAGCTTAAGGTTTTCTAATACCGGCTGATAATTTACGTGACACCAACCGTTCGTTATCTTCGTCAAAACATACTGACTCTGGTTTTAGCTAAGGGGCGAACCGATGTTTGGGCTGTGCGATGCATAGACTTCCATGTCATTAGTTAATAATCTGGACTAGACAGGAATGCGGAACGTCTACATCTTTTATTTTTCGCTTCATACCAGACGATATGAATTACATACATATGGATCGCTGTAGAATACCATAAATATATGTGCAAAGCCTTTTATTTTTACTTATGGCTTTATACCATGTCGATGTCGAGATCATTAGAGGCTGGTTGTGATTGGGGACAAGGAATGGGAAGGAATTCTGCCATAGCCTTTTGAAAGAAGCATTCCGGCATTCACCTGGAGTGATATGAGGAAACCATGGAAAATCCAAATCTGGATGCCCGGATGGGCATTCGAACCGGCGTCCTCCGGAATGCGGGGCCAGAACGTTAACTGTTCTCCAACCACGCTCGGTAGGACATTTTCATTATAATTAAGTGAAGTGAAAGTCCACCGAATTTCTTCTTTGATACGAGTGATTAGTGTAGATTTTACTTCTGTCGAGTGTATGTAGACTTCATGATAGTGTCCATAATCAAATTAAAAACATTATTCACGACTCTTTGCTGTCTGCGTTTCGCAATACGACTTGTACCCCAAAATGATCATTTTCCCGTAGCCTTCCCTACCTTGCAACCCAACACAAAGGAAGATAGGGTTTGTTTCGCGAATGAGCAAGGACCATTACGACGGGAATTAGACACTACTAGTGGGTCAGTTGTGACTCCAGATCAAACGAACAGCTTACAGCTGACGTCAACGGATATACACGTACAGATCTTGATAGTTCTAACAGTAACATTGCATGAAACTCCTGGCTGTTTGATTCATAACCAGCTAAATTTATGTCTGTTTGAAGATCCTCCTTGGCATTGTTGCTACTAGACAGACAGATGATAACTTGGTTACATGATGACATTGTAGATGGCGGCGAGGCACCGGACAACAGCTTCCAGTTTTACAGCTTAGATAGACACCTTTAATAAATTACTCATTGAGTGTAGAAACGATATTGATGATTGAATCCTAACAGCATATGGACCAAGCTTCAATGGAAGTAGTTACTACTCCAGTGCAATGTCTCAAAAAATTTAAATGCTATAGTTTCCTCTTTCCTTCCTGATGTGGAAAAAGTTGATAAGTTATATCGTATATCTGAATGACTGTAATGGTATGTACGTTTGCTGTGAAGTGTTTTTCATGTTCTCCGTAAAAGGGAGATAGAAAGGGGAAACTAAAAACCCCGTCACCGGGTTATTCAGACCGACTCTACAACAAGTGGGAAGCCAAGTTTAACGTTCCCAACCGATGGACGAATAATCATCAATTTTGCCGTATACCCCCACCCCTTCCCCCACTCCATGTGCACTGCGCAGATGTTCAGAATTCCACGCAGGGTTTAAGTGCACATTCCAGTGATGAGGAAACTTACGCCATCATCTTTGATACACTGGTGTACAAATCCCTAGTGACGAAATTTTAATTATTACAGGGGACCAAACCATCTTATCCGGTGACGAGCGGTCACACTATCTTAGCAATCTTGGTTATAGGGCCTGATAATCTAGTACTATATTTGCAGAAATACTTTCAGTGGCAGCGTTCTGCAGAGAAGTAAACCGATTCGTGAACTGTGAGGAGCAAATATTGTTTTTCATAGTCACTGACTGTGACAACACCATTTAGTGCGACTGTATTATCAGACATGGCACCTTGTAGCAGCTTATTCGGCACAACTGGAGCTTGAAAAATGGTAAGGTTCACTTTATAACTGAATTATTATTGATTTTAATTGAGATGGAGCTAACGCTCCGATGGCAATTCCCCTAGTCATCTAATTACTCCTTTTATGTTTTAATTTTCTTTTGTAATTGGAGTGTTGAATTCCTCACCCTTTTACTTTCCCGATTTACAAATTTTAATTTTAAATTCCTTAAGCTTAAAGTCATCGGAACCCATACAAACAGTCCGCAACCACAAATTAGGAAAGTGCCTGGCCAAGCGAGCAGATTGGTTTATTCACTAACTAATATTTGAGGTTTAGACAAATTGCGTTTAGGTGTCTATAGAATTCGTAGCCTACTTGCATACAGCAAACACAATGAGCACTTTCTACATACTGACGAGCTTTTAGATGTAGTGGAACTGGTGATAAATATTAATTCTACATTGCTCGTACAGCACTAACTATCCAGCTGCATGCAGTGCGCTCTTCCTGTTAGCTATTGTGTGATGAGTTTGCTTCCCTTGGGTCAGGTTCCATGTTAAGTAAAACTCCTATGTTCCATTAAGGGGACCACACCGTGGTTCAGGTTGAAAAAATTCAATTTTCGTTTTTCATCATATTTCGATAGATAAAGGTATTCTTTAAGTATCCCGAAAAGGATTTCGCAGAAAAAAAAAAATCCGGCATTTAAATAGCATTTTCCTACCACGTGCATTTCGGAGCCACGCCCACTTTTCTCCAGATATTTTAGACCGTTATAATCCCTATATTGCACAGTAGGGATTTTTTTTCTGACTCCTGAGTGTGCTGGTTATCTTTGGAGGGCAACGGTCAGTATTCTCTTGTTTCTGCTATTTTTAAACAGCACACCTTGAAACAAGCTGTTAGTTTTGTTTGAGTGCGTTTGCGAGCAGTTGTTTTCTTTAAAGCCAATTTCCCGCAAACTAAAATTTTCAGTACATATGCCCCATTATATCAGAAACTATCATAGATAAATGAATGAAATTTTCAGAGACTCTGCATAACATAAAAAGCCACCTCTGGTACTACATTCATTAATATTACCCCATTAGGAAGTTCACAAAAAAATATTTTCTGAAGAAAAAACTTAATATTTTTGTTAATAAATTTAAAAAAAGTATTTCTTGAAAACTATCACATGAATAAAGTAGATTTTAGTACAGTTGAATCTATTAGCATCATGTAACATACATTCAAAATATTAAGGTCCTGCATCAAATAGTTTTTTTTTTCAGAAATGGGTCAAATACTTGCCTAAATTAACATCGGTTAGATAGTCAGGGTGTAGTCCCCTTAAGTTAGAATGTGTATTAACTGATTCTTTGCTACAGTATTCAGCAGCCTGAAACATTGCACAATTATTGCATAACAATTATCAGCCTTCCATAAAGAGAGTAGGGTTTTCAAAGTCTCGCAAATTTGAACTCGATCTGCTGTTACCTTCCTCTGAAAATGTACAGGATATCTTGGGCGTAACTACTCTGTCTAATATTAATTCTAGCCAAGAATGAAATCAAAACAACTAACAATGAAGACACGTCAGTCGGCTAATGGACACAGAAATGACCAAAGGGTCTGACAAAGGCACCAACATTATAGCCGAAACCCTGGAAACTTCTAACAAAGCGACACAGTACCAATCGAATACTAACCGTTGTTTAGGAAGACAACCCATATTTTTTTTCCTCTTTGCCAACGTACTATAACTAACGGCTTGCTTTTAAAATATTTTTCATAAAATTTGCATGTTTTTCAGTGATTTCATGCTTAAATATTTACTAACTCATGGTGAATCTTGTCATTGGTCAAACACTGTTTTCATTTTCGTCGCAAATTGTATATTACCGAGTTACAACAAAACGTTCATAAGCTAAACAAAGAAGCAAGTGAAGGGATTGATACATTTAGAACAAAAATGAGAATTATTATTTCTCTGCCATGTTATTAGCGCTTATGGAAAATATTCACAAAAACCACAAAAATCACCTTAGCTGTCCACAAATATATTGTGAAACGCCGTCAGAAAAGAAAAAGAAGCATTGAAGACCTCTGTGGCATATTACTTCGTTTTTCATCCATACTTCACACCGTTGGACCAGGGAAACCCACAAAATTTCATCCTAATTATCTACATCATTTTCAACGTACATTTCTATCGCAGTCTCCTGCTGTAGGAACACACGAAGAAGTACTTAATTTTTTTTAAAAAAATTGAAAAACGTACTCATTAATTTTCCCCAAACATTTTTACGGATCAGTATATAGCACATATACATCAATTTCATACTTTGCACAAATACGTAAGACACTGTCAGTTAAATTACTGCTCAGGGAACACTCACCAGTTGCGACCGAACGAGAAAGTACCAAATACAAGTTCAGAACAACAATTAATCTCTAAATACGATGATAAATCCAGTAAAATATTCCAAAATAATATTTAAAGCGTTACCATTTTTAAACTAGTGTTTATATACTACTGGAAACAATAACTCGTTTTTTTGTTTTTTTTAGTAAACCGCCAGTAACGAAAAATAATTTTTCATCCTGGCTTCATACTTCGAAATTCTTAGAGATATTTCTCTTCCAAATGAATTTACAGAGAGTTCGAGAACTCACTCGTGGCGGCCGTTATCTCCTCTGTTTCTGTCAGCTGTCAGAACCGCCATGCTTCCGCTCTGGCGGGCGCTCGCGGCTTATTTGGATCTCTGATGCCCCCGAGCCTCCTACGGTACGCGCCTCACTGCCTCAGCCGGGCAGATAAAAACGAGCTGACAGCCACAAGACGGAGGGAGGGCAGAGAGGAGGACAGGATAAGGCTCTCTCAAAACAGACAGTCAACGTAAAACTTGAATAAAAACAGTGGTAAAACATAAATATCTTTACCTGTTTCCTGAAGGCGTGAAACGTGGCTAAACTTTTACCCTTTTCTTATTTGGTAATAACTACTCGTTGCCGTCGTGATCATCAGAGCAGGGTAAGATCGGAGCGCGAGTAATACGAAGGAATTCAGTCATGACCTTGTTGGAAGCAGCACCTCAGCGTTTGCCATTAGTGTTAAATGTCTCGGTTCATTACGAATTTATACTCGCCCAAATTAGCGTAGACATTCAGGTTCGTCTTTGCATGGTATACAAGGTTTGGTAGCTCGTATTAATTATGAATATTTTATATCTCATAGGAAGGTAAAAATTTAGTAAAAAAAAAAACATTTTATGAAACAACTCGAATAGAGAATAAGAAATAAAAAATTTTTAATTATGCAACTGAGAAAAATTACATGTTATAGTGGTACAGAAAATGAATGATGGAAAACCTTATTTTTAGATACAGCAAAAGTAACTTAGCTAGTAAACGAAATTCTGCCAATGTTTAAAAACATTACCGGCTAGAGTCAGAATAACAGAATATTTTTTTCTTGTTGTCCATCAGTTCAATAATCGTTCAACAGGGAGTATGAACTATAAAAAAAGGCTCAAATAATAATTGTCACTTAACAGTGTCGCAGCAATGATAGTTAGAGGTTTACACGCGCTGAAGCGGTCTCCTCGTATTTTCTGGTTGCTTCGCATACCAACACTTGTTAAGGAATTCGCAAACTGACGTACCACATCAAATTACCAACTTGCGGTGGTTGCTCCTGGAGGCACCAGAAGAAACACCTTGACACAAAATGCCGTGATCAAACACGGCCTCAACGTTTCGGAACCCCTACACACACACGTGCGTACTTTCGTGGGATTGATTGCATCAAACAAAGTAACACAGCCACTGGACGACAACTCGTTGCCGGACAGAAATTTTGCCACCTTCCACTGTCTCACAATATGGCTGGTCGTGCACTGAAACGTCTTTATAAAAATATATAAAAACCATCGAGGTGAGAGGAGTGACATTACAAATGCTTTCGAGAAGGCGTGAAAAACGGAAAATTGGATGGTCATACCCAGGATCGAATCTTTGTGATCGCAAATGTCAAACCCAAGCATCGTTCACGTATTAGGCTCAATGTATTTTACGCTACGGTATTTAGCTGAATGATATGACATTATCTCACAAACTGTCAGTCTATTCCTATATTATTGCGGATTATTGTTCACATTTGTAATACTGTTGCCGTATGTCTGTCTCAAAGACCCGTGAATTAGCAGTTAACGCTAGAATTCTGGATGAATCTGGTTCGAACCCCGCTTCGGTCACCCAGATTTCGTTTTCAACTATTTCCCGAAATTGCGCCAATGACGGAATCATATATATTATTTCTATAAGGTATTTTTTTTATCACAAGCCTGTATCTTCCTTCATACTTACCGAAATCAATGAATGAGGTGTCATTTTAAAGCATATGGTCTCCACTTTGTTTACATCATATTTTAAGAAATAAAGTTTTCGGAATTAGACCCTTTAAGCGCAAAAATGTCAATATATCTAAAATGCTGTTTTATGTGTTATGAATCATTTATCTCCCTTGATACCTATCTGAAGTCGTTTAATGAAGTATCATTTTAAAGATTAAGATCTCCGCTTTAGTGAAGTCATATACTAAGACGGAAATTTTACGGAATTCGACCCTTAAAGGGCAAAAGTATCAATATTTTTGAAATGCGTTTTTGTGTCACGAGCGATTTATCTCCCTTAACATCTAACAGATATAGATAAATTAGGTATCATATTAAAGACTGAAGTCTCCGCCGTGGTAACATTATATTTCAAGAATGGAATTTTTCGTAAGGGGGCGTCCATAAATTACGTGAGGTGAAATAGGGGGGGGGGGGGTCCGGCAAAATCTCACCAAATCTCACCAGGGGGGAGGGGGGGGGGTCTACGGAAATCTCACGTGAGATTTTGCGAAAAATTTGGGGATAGTAGAGCCAAAAAAAAGGTCTACAATTTGCGCCTAAGTCGATTTTAGGAGGTTATTTCGTCAAAAAGTTAGGGTGTGACCTAAAAAAAAAAAAAAAAAAAAAAGGTCTACAAAAGTTTCGAGTGCGATTTCTAGGGGGGGTTCTCACGGACCTGATCTCACCAGAGGGGGGGGGGGGGTCCGGCCAGATCTCACGAAATCTCACCAAGGGGGAGGGGGGGGTCCAGAAATCCGGAAAAACACCTCACGTAATTTGTGGATGCCCCCTAATTCGACCCTTAAAGAGCAAAAATTTCAATTTTTCTAAAATGCGTTTTTTGTGTCACGCGCTCCTTATCTCCTTGGATATCTATCCAAAATCGATAAATCAAGTAAGATTATGAAAAATATTGTCTCAGCCTTATGACATCATATTTTAAGAAAGAACGTTTTTGGAATTAAACCCTTAAAGGGAAAAAGTATAATTTTTCTATAACGCATTTTTGTGTCACGAACGATTTATCTCCCTTAATATCTAACAGATATAGATAAATGAGGTATCATTTTATAGAATAAGGTATCCGCCGTGGTAACATTGTATTTTAAGGAAGGAATTTTTCGTAATTCAACACTTAAAGAGCCAAAATGTCAATTTTTCTAAAATACGTTTTTTGTGTCTCGCGCCCCTTATCTCCCTGGATATCTATCCAAAATCGATAAATCAAGTAAGATTATGAAAAATATTGTCTCAGCCTTATGACATCATATTTTAAGAGAGAACGTTTTTGGAATTCAACCCTTAAAGGGAAAAAGTATAATTTTTTCTATAACACATTTTTGTGTCACGAACGATTTATCTCCCTTAATATCTAACAGATATAGATAAATGAGGTATCATTTTATAGAATAAGGTATCCGCCGTGGTAACATTATATTTTAAGAAAGGAATGTTTCGTAATTCGACCCTTAAAGGGCAAAAATGTCAATTTTTCTAAAATGCGTTTTTTGTATCTCGAGCCATTTATCTCCCTGGATATCTAACCAAAATCGATAAATGAAGTAGGATTATGAGGAATAATGTCTCAGCTTTGTGACATGATATATTAAGAAAGAATGTTTTTTGAATTCATCCCATAAAGGGAAAAAGTATAAATTTTTCTATAACGTATTTTTGTGTCACGAGCGATTTATCTCCCTTAATAACTAACAGATATAGATAAATGAGGTATCACATTAAAGAATAAGGTCACCGCTGTGGTAACATTATATTTTAAGGAAGGAATTTTTTGTAATTTGAACCTTAAAGGGTAAAAATGTCAATTTTTCTAAAATGCGTTTTTTGTATCTGGAGCCATTTATCTCCCTTAACAATTAAACAATATTGATAAACGAGGTATCATTTTAAAGATTGAGGTTTTCGTAATGTCTTCGGTTCCGTTACCACATTTTAAGAACGAAATTTTTCAAAATTCTGACCTTAGCGTGCAAAGGTATTAGAATTTTTACAACGCATTTTTCTGTCACCAGGTATTTATTTTCCTCGCACAGCAACAAATATTTCAGAGATATTGATAAGTTATGTGCATTTTTTTCAGGTTTAATTTATTCTGCTTAGGTCAGTGACAGTTTGTCATAAATGCAGAGTGTTTTAAATTTTCCTAACTATTTCGTAATATGTTGCGAGTATTTTGATGTGTACCTATTACAAACACACACACACAAAAATTGTTACAAAAGTACGGTTCTACTTTTCATTATATTACAAGCATTCAACCTAACTATTCATCGCATTTTATTCGCGAAATTTTCGCACGGGTCGTCTAGTCGTTCTTTTAAACAGCCATCGCCAAATTCGTTCCCGTTCCTAGATCCCAGAATTTTTTCGACTCTAATGACCTGGGAATAGACAAACCAGAATACCTAACACAGAAATAATATTTCTATTCATGATCATGAGCCATGATTCGAGCAGTGCGGCAACATAATAGTTCAGTATCGATTTCAGCAACAATTTAAATGTGCTCTTAATGCCATCGTTAACCCCTCGTCACGATTTCTACTTATATGAAGTATAATAAAATATATCCATCCTTGAAATTCCATGCCACGCAGAGACGAAAGAAACAACTGCTTGATACTCCATCATGCGATCTTTAAAGCCAAACGAATTTATTATTTTATTTCAGTGGATACGCACTTCTACAGACTCAATAAAAACAAACGTGAGAGCAGGAAAATATACGTATCCCTAATCTGAACAGTTTAACAAAGTAATGTTTCTGGATGATGGTTATTGTATTATTTTTATTATTTTCCTCGTGGTTATTGTACTAAACCAAAAATGTTATTAAGAAATATTCAAGTTTTTGCAGGTGGTAAACACACCTACCTGCTTCGTAAATCAAATTTATTCACATTTCAGTTACTTTGCCATTCATTAGTAATTTGTGGGCGACACTACCGAACAGTCTGATTAGCCGTGGACTCCGCCGATGGTATATTTATTGGATTTACTGGAATTGGGGTTCTTGCAAGTAACTTTGTGATAGCCCATGTGGAATTCATTGGGACACCCCGGCGGTAAATTACTTCCGACCTCGATCAGTCCCAAGTCGGAGAGTTCCCCCTCAAAGTTTTTGGCTGCAGAGTCTGCCCCCATCGCGAGCCGACGGCTGAAGGTCACAAGGTTGCCGGCAAGTGTGGAACAGCTGTGTTTTACTGACGTCGCGTCGCTCTCTCGAGAGGAACAGCCTAACTAGATGCACGTATCTCTCCTGAAAGAATACCCGGTAGTGGAACTCTTGCATTCTAAGGTCTCGTTCAAATAGCTAGTTCCTGATACAATCTTTAAAAGCTCTTGCCTTTTCCTATAATTGGGTACATTATTACTTAAATTTTCAGTACGTAGTGAAAGACTTAAATGTTTGTAAAGGGTGATGCTTATAAGTATTACGTAATGTTTTCAGTATTCAATCGGCTATCATTTGCAGGTGGTTCTTGTGGTTTCCTCGTTCCCCTGTAATATTTTTTATGCTTGTCCTCCGCAGATTGTTTGATATTTTACTAGAGAGCTCAAGTGGAACAGCTGTAACATTATCACTAACCCCCCAATCATTTACAATTATTACTAATATTGCCGAATTACGAAGCATTTATCAGTTATACATTTACTAAATAATTGTATCAATGCTTTTAACTCGGTTTGTAATAATGTCGGGTGCCACTGTCTGGTGTTTGTTTCGTAGTCTGGATAGCATAGTGTTTTTATCTAAGTTGTGTAACATTAAGCCCCCTACACAAGACCTGATCTGACGCCTGATACGGTAAGATCAGGAGCAATATCGTGTGGTGTGTAGGCTTGTCGCCTGATAAATCCTTGTCGGGGTGGCAGAGTCGGCCGATCTGGTCAGGGTCTGACCAGATCAGGTCGTGTAGTGCGGGACATGATTTAGTCAGGCCGATTTCGCCTCAGGTGCTCAGAGACCTTCGCACAGTAAACATCTATTTGTGACGTCACAATGGAGGAAGCTGTCACTGAACGAAGGGTGTTAGTAGAATTATTGGAAGCATACAAAGATTTTCCGTGTCTTTGGCTTTTCATTGAAATGGCAATAATTCATTCTGTTGCCGCCATTGCCCTGGTTGTAAAGTCTCATTTTCAACATCGTTATCAATACATGAATTTTTAATACAATTCACAGAGTTTTTCAAATAATTATCAAGAGACAACTGGCCATTATTATTTTATCAACATTTTTAATATCCACCTGTATGGGTTTCTGGAATACTCGGAAACGTAATGCCAAAATGCCGAAAACGTTTTACACGACCCTTCTAGCTTTGGAAAGTCCGTAATTAAAAATTTCATGTGTTATGCTTTTCTGTGGGTAGGGTTTTAAGATATGTTCATTCAAATCAAATGCATTGTCGCCAATGAAAACATATGGAGCCAATGTATTTGTTCTAGGCAACAATGACGTTTCTGGCAGCTGCAGCTCATCTGCAATTAATTTCTTATAAAACTTTGTTCATTTTAAAATGCCTTCATCTGATACACTCCCGTTTGTGCCGGAATGCATGTAAAGGAACTCGTAATTGGCGTTAACAACTGCAAGCAGTACGACGCTAAATTTCCCCTTATAATTATAATTATTTTAAAATAACAATATGCTTGCCGTCCATCGAGCCGATGCAGTGATTAAATTGCCACATTCTTTCATATTGTCTGGCTATATTTAACCATTCATTTTCTGTTTTAGGCATCTGAAAAAGAAGTACACAAAAGTAAAAGACGTTTCACTGACCTTCAGAAGAAACAAGAACAGCTGATTGATACAGCTCAAAGGTTAATTTCTGCTGAGGAAAATTCCACTGATAGTTTTGGGAGAGCAATGGGATTACAATTGAAAGAAATGACTCAGTTTCAAAGATGTGTCGCTAAAAAGTAAATTTCGGTAGTTATGTTTTATGGCAAACTGGAACAGTTAACTATACAATCTTCGATTAATTTTAACAATAATACAACTGGTTATCATTCTGTAGTATCACCACTCCACTCCAGTTATTCACATAGTCACAGACAGAATTCTGTTCCTTACATACCAACTCCAGAATCATATTAATGTAATGCAAATGATTACCGTTCAGTCCCACCATCACAAAATAATTTAACCAAACCTATTTCTACTAAAAACATTATGTCCCATTCCCCTAACTCACGTTCACCAAGCCAAATACTTGTAACCAATACAAGACCTGATACCCCAAGTAGCGATAATACCATGGTAATATTACATCCCGAATATAATCCATCTTTTCACTCTGCACCCATTCTCAATCGCAACAGCTATACATTACGAACAGTTTCACCAGAGTTAGCATCACCACCGCAAACATCTGTTAAAGAACATAACAGTTTTCCGGCACAATGTTCTCAACAACCAAATGCTGTATTTGAAGGCGAAGGGACAGTTTTGAAAAAATGATAATATGATTAGTAAAATTAAAAATACTTCTTGTGAAAATTAAAAATAATAGTTGTCCTTGTCATATTTGTTTAATGAAGAGGTTATATTAAAAAAATTCTTATCTAAATAAAGTTTTTTAAAACCTTTCAAATTGCTTCACATGTTTCAGGAATTATTCGTGACAGTAATTGTGCAGAGATTGCAGTACTGAACTTGAGATCACCATACTCTCTACCCGTTGCCAAATACTTAAGAGTTGCAATTAATCGCTCTTCCGCTGAATTAGATTCTCTCATGTTGGTGATAAGAGGTTTCACTAAATTTAATAGCCCGATGAAACTTTCGAAATCCATTCGTAAATAACTGCGATAATCACTGTCAAGTTCTCTAATTAACTTCATCTGGCTAAATTCATTTCTTTTCTTAAGCCATTCTTTAGCCCATATTCTTCTTTTGTTTTCTAAATTAACACTTAACGCTAAAACAAGTGCAACTGTCTGTTGTTTCGACAAAACAGGCGGAATGATTACCGTGCGTTCGCACCGACTGTCTAAAGCAGACTGCAGATCAGGCCTCGTGTGGATGCGAGACCTGATTTTACGGATGATATGGTCAGGCCGACCAAATCAGGTCGTCTGTAGGGGGTATTATTTGACACTGGGAAGCACTGTTGTGATGTAGTAATTGTTGGTTGGGCGCTTGAATTGTAGGAAAGCAGGGCACGAAGCTGTGTCCACTGTCCAGGCCTTAGAGGCCCGGGCACACAGAACGCGACAAGCGACAGCAGCAAGTGGTCGTTCTCTTGTCGCGGCGATACGCGATTTTGGTACGTCACACAGGATGCGACAACTCCATAGCGACAAATGCCAGTGAGACCCTCGCTCGCGAAGAGATCTGTACTTCTCTATTTCTTTCTAAGTTTTATAAGTTTTCTTGGGCTAGTAAATTCTTATAAAACATGTCAAGTGATGAGGAGAGACTACTTATTTTGTTCGCACTAAATACTGTCTGGGTTCCTGACATCAATAAGAAGAGAGAATGCTTTGGTGAATACCACCGCCTTTGTCGGGGACTGGTATCACAAGAAGATAGATTTTATACATATTTTCGTACGTCTCGAGAATGCTTCGAGAAAATACACAATCTGTTAAAATCAACTATGTATATCGAATTGCACCACGAACTGAAGAAAAGTAATTGGTACAATAGAAAGATTAGCCATTTGTATGACAGTATGATGTATGTTCTGTTCATTTCATATATATTCTTTAAAAAAAAAACGACACTGCCAAAACCAGGGCCGGCGCTAGGGGGGGTTAAGCGAGGCAAAAGTATCCCGGGCCTGTGCCCCCGAAGGGGGCCCCTCTGCCAGGGTGTCTAACTAAATAGAAATAAAACTTTAAAAATCTGTTTTAGGCCTATGTGTGTCGGTTCGCTTGTATGCCGCATGCACAGGCTCTTCGTACACAAGCTAAAATAGCTTATGAAATGTATGCGAAACTTTTGTCGATGTAATACAAGTGTCTTTGAAAGTATTTCAATGAACGTTATTAATTAATTTCAATAATATTTCTACAAAAACAGTGAGTTTTTCATTTCCAGAATATGTCAATTTACATCTAAATTTGTTTATCTGAGCTTCTATTCGTTGAGAGAGGGGAACTTTGGCCTATCTCCTCTAAATAACACTCCGTCACCCAATGTCAGGATAGCTTACAAATTGCTACCACTTCAAGATAAGTTCACACAGATTTTCTATTATAATTTATAAGGCTCTTAGCATATATTAGATGATTAATTTCTGTTTCGACTTGAGTATGTAATTTTTCCAAATTGATTTGTACTGAATAAGTAGTGTAATAAATATAGCTAAAGCTTCATGTAATAAGTTTCACAATTCGACTCCGACCTCTGACAGATACCGTTTCATTTAAGTATTTTGTTCGACCTGATGTTTACGTATAGAGTAATGTTAATTACGTGGAAGAATTATCGTCACATTCTTCTAAAATGATCTAGTAGGATAACTGAGCCTATAAGCCAAGAACTTATATACAAAAGAATTCTGTACTTCGTTGTCATGTTACAGAGACATAACAACGCTGAAATGCCCAACATTTATTGAAATTAAATTGTACTTTTTCCAGTATTAAAAATAAATCTTATTTTCTGAAATTTGATTTTGATTGATTTAGCCGAAATTTTTGAGTATCCTTCATATTTTTTACTGATTAGCTGTCTTGGCCCAGTATCAAAGGGGATATTATGTTTCCTTTATGGGCGCCGCGCCGGCAGGATTACTCTAAGGGAGGTGCAACTGTATCTTTTTTATACATTATGTATAACACTTATTACTTATTAACTAAGGATACTGAATTTATTGACAAAGTGTTTAACAAAATTGTATAACAACCTAGGCGCCCTAAGTCATTATTCAAACAGTGAATTTAATAATAAAATTTTTATTTCCTAATCATTTTTGTGTATTTTATTTCATTGCAGGGGATGCAAAGGGGTGCACTTGAACCCCCCTCCCAGCGCCCATGGTTTCCTTGAAATTACATTTCACTTTGGTGAATAACGTAGGCTAATATAAAGACAATAGAGGCTTGTATTCGATTTGAAGGGAAACCAGAAAAGCGCCTGAAGAATATTCCGTGGCACTTTAATGTGATAACATTAATAAGGCGACACACTTGTAATTTGTGGGTGTGGTCATCTATTATTACAAAACGACGTTACACTATGACGACACGTTTTTCGTCTTCGTTGTCCAACTTACTATCGGAGGTATTTTAGGTTATGCACGTAATTCAATAACAGTTCTATTTAGCTAAGCAAAAATTGTCAGTGCATTGAAAGAAAAGTACGTATTCCGTTTAAATCGACATAATAGTTATTAGTTCCTTATATTCATTAAATATTCGTTTGATCTAAAAGTAAAAATCTTTAGCCATAGATATGTAAGATAAAAGCTTTAATATACGATTAGCGATGTTAGTGGCAGTTTTGATAGATTTTTGTTAGAACTGACACTTAACGTTACAGCAGAGGGCATTAGCAATTTATTTCTTTTTAAAAATAATTTAAACTGTTTTTATGAGTGTTCTGTTACTTAAATCATTTCTTCGTTTTAACGAAAGTAGTTCCACACGCATCTCAATATATACAACATAGACTACAATTGAAACTAATATTCTACATCTACATCTACATCCATACTCTGCAAATCACAAACATTGTGGGTGGCAGAGGGTGCTAAGCACCAATCCTAAACCCGCCCATTCCAATCCCGAATAGTGCGAGGAAAGAAGGAATGCATATAAGTATCAGTACGGCATCTTATTTCTCTAATCTTATCCCTCCGGTCATTGCGACCTAAATAGGTTGGCGGAAGAAGTATTTCATTGGACTCGAAATTTAAATTTTTCCGCATATTCTCCAATAAATTCGAACGCAAGCTACGTCGTCTTTCTTCCAAACTATCCCAGCCCAATCTATGTATCAATTCTGTGACGCTTTCATAAGGGCTGTAACAACAAGTCACGAATCTAGCGGCTCTCCTCTGCACCCTCTCAACTGAGTCAATCAGAACCTTGCGATACGGATCCCAAACCCCACAACAGTAATCCAGATGCGGACGCACTAGTGTTTTATACGCTATCTCCTTTGTTTGAGCATTACAATTCCTCAAAATACGACCTATGAATCGTAATTTAGAATTTGCCTTGCCTACGACGGAAGTTATGTGCATGTCCCATTTCATGTTGCTTTGTACTATCACCCCCAGATACTTCACGGTATCAACCGTGTCAACAGGTGAATTGTTTAATTTGTACTCGTGAACAACCTGATTCTTCTTGTTACTTATCCGCATTGCCTTGCACTTTTTGCAATTAAGTGTAAGCTGCCATTTACGGCACCAATCGAAAATAGCATCCAAATCACGCTGAATTTCTAAGCAATCGTCGGAGCACCTTATTTCCTTATAGATAACCGCATCGTCGGCAAACAATCGCAACCAGCATTTGACGTTGTCACCTAGATCGTTTATAAATATTAAGAAAAGAAGTGGACCTATTACACTTCCTTGAGGAACGCCCGAAGTAACATTTATCTTAGAAGAGGCTTCCCCGTCAACAACGACATATTGTGATCGACCAGTTAGTAAATCACGTATCCACTCGCAAATCTGAGCCGAAATACCGTAAGCCCCAATCTTCGCTAAAAGTCGGTTGTGTGGCACAGAATCAAAAGCTTTCTGAATATCCAAAAAACCGCATCAACTTGCGAACCTGCATCGATAACTTTCATTATGTCGTGGGAAAATAGGGCCAATTGTGTTTCACACGATCTCTTCTTCCGAAATCCGTGTTGACATGGTGTAAGTAACTCGTTCTCATCTAGAAACTTCATTATGTTCGAGCATATGACATGTTCCAGAATTCTGCTGCAGACCGATGTTAGAGATATGGGTCGATAATTCCTAGGATCACACCGATCGCCTTTCTTAAAAACGGGAATTACCTGGGCTATTTTCCAGCTAGAAGGTACTTTTCTCTCTTCTAGTGATTTACGGAATATATCTGACAGAAATGGTTCAATATCCTCCGCGTATTCAGAAAATACTCTTACCGGTATACCATCGGGACCCGGCGCTTTACCCCACTTCAGGAGTTTTAATTGCTTTACAATTCCTACGCTATCAATTTCTATCGGATCCATCTCTAATTCCACACGATGTGGTAAAGTGGGGATGTTCTCCATGTTTTCTTGCGTGAATGAATTTTTTAATTCGGTGTTAAATAAGGTAGCCTTGCCGCGGCTGTCTTCAACCTCCCCTCCGTCTTTTATTAGAACTGGCTTATTGTTCCCACTACAACTAACTTTTTTTACATACGACCAAAATTTCTTAGGGTTTTCAGTGAGGCTCTTAGAGAGAGAATTTTCACGAAAGTTATTAAATGCCTCACGCATCGCATTCTTAACACGTCCCCTTATCTCCTCTAACTTATCTAAATCAGTACGATGCATCGTCCTTTTTGATCGTGCATGTATCTTCCTTTGCTTCTTGAGTAACCTTTTAACCTCCCGTGTGTACCATGGGGGATCGTTCTCTTCCCTGATTGTCCGTTTCGGTATATGCAAGTTCATACCTTCCCCGAGTATATGTAGGAATCGATGCCACCTCTCTTCAACGGTGCCTCCTGCTACTGAGAAGGTGTGGTAATTATGCCTCAAATACGCTCTAAAACACTCTTTTGAAGCCTTTTCGAATCTGTAAACGATCCTCTCTTTTCTCTTTCTGCACGTGGTTGTTAGTTTTACTGTAGCAATTACAGCTTTGTGATCACTTATTCCTGCGGTGGTAGAAATATCCGTGAATAGTTCGGGCCTATTTGTAACAACTATATCTAAAATATTTTCGTTACCGTTGAGGCATCGCGTTGGTTCAGTTACGAGCTGTTCAAGATGGTGATCTGAGAATAGGTCTAGAATGATTTCGCAAGCTGCTTTATCCCTGCCCCCAGTAACGTGAACGTAATTAGTCCAGTCGATATCTGGCAAGTTAAAGTCACCTCCTAGCATTATTGTATGGTCCGGAAATTGCCGTGCTATATTATTTACATTATTTCTCAAGGCCTCGGCAATATTTACGCTTGCATCGGGTGGACGATAGAACGAGCCTATCACAAGTTTTGTCCTAGCTACGTTGAGCTTGATCCATATGATTTCGCAGACAGTATGGACATCTATTTCGCTACATGGGAGGTACTTACTAACAGCTATAAATACACCACCTCCTTGGGAATGCAACCTATCCTTACGGAAAATGTTCATGTTACTATTAAAAATTTCGCCGGAACTTACATCCGGTTTTAACCAACTTTCTGTGCCTATTACGATATCAGCATCTGTCCTACGAATAACGTTTTCGAGTTCAGGCTGTTTATTACAAACACTTCTGCAGTTAACTACTAGAACGTTTAATGTTAGGGATTCTTTTAAGCTACCCCTAACACGCGGTGCTGAATTTATCTTGGCTGTCCGCAACTGAATTTCCTCCTCAGGGTCATCCTCCCTCAGCCTAAAAAAACCCCCAATGCACTCCACATGGTATGAAGTAAGTTGTTAAGATTTATTTTTAGTTTCCTTTGATTTTACTGATGACGTATTTCAGCCGCATGTAACTGTGCCAGCATAAAGGTTGTAGTATCGCTCTGAATCACGAATATAAGGAAAGGAAGATGGAAGAACCGTTAAAGATGTTTGTGTTAGTTTATATAGCGATGCATTATTACCACTAAATTATACAGTATATTCGAGGGGGTATCAAAAAATAAAAATAAAAAATAAAAAAATAAAAAAAATAAACGGAATTATTTTTTAAAAACTATATATATTTTTTTTTTTTTTTTTTTTTTTTTTTTTTTTTTTTTTTTTTTTTTTTTTTTTTACAAAACATCTTCAAAATATTTTCCATTAGAACTAATACATTTGTCCCATAGGTGCTTCCTCTGTTCGAAATATTTTCTGTCGTCATCTTTATAAATGGCTGACAGCTCCTTCCTCGTTATTTGGAATTACTGAGTATTGTAGTAATCCTCTGATGGGCAATGTTATTTTTCGTTTTTGTATGCGCCAACAAGTTTAGAGAGGAAGCAATTAATAAAATTTATAAACAAAATTACTTCGGATGTTTATTACAACCTAATGAAGGTATGATGATTGATATCTGTAAGCGATACATGTAAATCCATTTAGCTTCTTCTTCTTTTTTTTTTTTTTTTTTTTTGCGCCTTGTCGGTATGGAGAGGCGGTGGCACTGCAAGGCGGGAAAGGAATGGGCAAGGAGTGAGAAGAAATTCAACCTTGTTGAAGGAACCATCCCGACATTCACCTAGCGTGACCCAAATCTGGATGGCCGGATCGGGATTAGAACCAACACCCTCCCGAATACAAAGCCAGAGCGTTACGCCTACCCACCACGCTCTGTAAATCTATTTTGCGTATTCTTGTTTGAATAACAGATAACTTTTTGGACGAAAAGTAAGTACCAACCTATGATCATTCATGTAAGAGACTATTGTGCGTGAAAATTGCAACATCAAAAAGGAAACATGTGATTACAATGACATTCATTTCACAGAACAGGAACATGACAGTACACTTTTTTTTAACGGCTTAACGTCTCTTAACAGCGAGGTCTTTAGAGACGGGAAAGGATGGGGGGCAAGGAATGGGAAGGAATTCGGCCATGGCCTTTTGAAGGAAGCATCCCGGCATTTGCCTGGAGTGATTTGGGAAACCATGGAAAACCCAAATCCGAATGCCCAGACGGGGATTCGAACCGCCGTCCTCCAGAACGCGAGGCCAGAACTCTAACCGTTACACAAGACAGTACACAAATGATTAGAATTACACAACTGGATTTTGACCTCGAGAATTTAGTACGGACGTACGGTGTGAAACCACCACTTCCTGCACTAGGTGTCGTGGCATGGAATCAAAGAGAGCCTGGCCATGTTGCTGCAGGATACACTGCGATGCTGTTTGTAGGTGGTCCACACGAAACGTCTCGGGTTATTGTTAATATACATGGAAACTATAGGTGACTAGATACTATTAATATCAAAATTTTCTTCTCATTTACTGTCAAGGGCATATCCAGGATCAGAACTACGGAGGGTGGCAACTCTATCTAGTGTTGCCCAAATGCAAGAACAAGACGAGACTTGGCCAGTCTTGGTCTTGGTCTTGCATCAATACACATGGTCTTGGTCTTGGTCTTGCAAAAATGCAAGACCAAGACCAAGACTGCAAGACCAAGACCGATTTTGGGCAACACTAACTCTATCTATCAAATTTTGGTTTAATTTTTTCACTTTTAATAAATTTTGCTACACAAAAGTGTGCAGATGATCATATAATTGTAGCACATAAGAATAGAAATAAATCAAAATTAAAGGAAAAAACCGGTCAAAGTTTCCGTGTTTGACGGAACCTGAAGTTGAAAGCTCTTCAGTATAACGGCATTTTAAAATAAAGTCAACTTTAATTCTATTACAAAATTGTCCCTTACCTATTTAGAAAATTTCCTGATCTTCATTTGATGCTGGCTTTAATCCGACTACAGCAGGTTTTCATCGTTCGTACTTGTACACTTGAATCGCTAATTGCAGAAAGGGAACATGTCCATTTCGTAAAAAAAAAAAAAAAAAAAAAAAAAAAAAAAAAAAAAAAAAAAAAAAAAAAAAAAAAAAAAAAAAAAATCCGGAAAAGGCATCTTTCAACTTAGCCCTTTCGTTCTCTGCAGAAAGTCACTTAAAAAAACATTTAAATAATATGCTTCTCATCCCAATCAAACACAAAATGTAATACTGAGTACTCTACCGTACGAACGAAATACAGTTTTTTGTCATGTCCCTAAAACTTATCAAACTGGACATGTTCCCTTTCTGCATTTAGCGATTCACTTGTACTTATTACCTATCTAAACACAATAATCAATATGATGATTATTAACTACGATTAACTACCAGTCCTCCATTTATGGCTGCTAAAGAAAAACGCGAGCTGGAATTGCAATACATTTACTGCACACTAAACTTATCACCAAATTGTTCGACAGTTCCCATATTAAGAACTTATTACTCAATATCCCTGAATAACACACTGGTGACAAGCCTATTATACTACAAGTGACAAAAGTCTCAAACTGCCTGGTGTATTACGCGTCGCTACCACAAGAATGGAGGAAGGAATATATGAAGACGGCCCAAGGGACCTTCACCACACACTGGAGTGAAACCGGGTAGAGAGAAGTGGGGTGGGGAGGTCGCCATATTGGTCGCCCGTAGAAACACGGGGAATAGCCACAAAAACCTCAAAGGAATCATACGACAGCCGTGGCACCGCAATTTCATGATGGATTATTATGTAACTCAACAAGACAGACCAAAAATGAAGAATATATATATTTTTTTTTGATATCCTGCTTAGTTCTCGAAATATACTTTCTCAAAAGTGAGGCGTTTTAGGTTGAAATTCAGAAGAAAAATATCCCCAAAGTCAAATTTGATAACAGATTCTTATGGAAAACGACGTGAGAAATTGAAAGTAAACAATAAAAAAATTTCGATATCTCGTTTAGTTCTCGAGATACGCTCTCTCCATAAGTCAGAAGCTTAAATGAGAGTAGTGTAAATTGCGATACGCGATACACGATGTGTCACTAACATGGTGCTTATGAAATTACTAACAACTAATAATAAATTGTTTGTCCCTTCTGGTACAAGCTGTATTTCAACTTACCCACATTTCCATTAATATTGACGCTACAAAATCAAACTATGTAGACACACCTAAACACATTAAATGCAACGCGAACTAAATTTTGGGTAACAACAACGTTTGCTTCATCACGTTTCATAGTTCGCACACACAAATTATCACAATTAATTTCATCGTACACTTTCAGTGTAAATTGAACTGGACTAAAGCATGCAGAATACCATATTCATTGTATCGCGATGTAAACTTAGCGTGTTTAAATTAGACTTCCAACACTTGTTTACAGTAAGGCTAGCCTTTTATGTACAAAGTAGTAACATATGCTGATTGTCCACACTACACCAATAAACATTTGAGAACGACATTATCCTACTGAGAGCAATGAATAAATTTATAACGATATCCCCTAATGTTGTAGTTACCTATCAGACACATCAAGAACAATAATTACAATGTGACTTAATTATGAAATGTTATTCCGGGTCGTTTCCTGTCTTGTCTGTTTGTGCAACCATAAAACACAACTTACCATTATATAAAACTTAAGAATATTAGAAAATGAAATATTCTTAGCAGCAGACACTGTGCAAACAGCCCAATAGTTGGGGTTTTTCTTATGGCCGCCGCGCATGCGCAATAGGAGACGAGTTTTTATATGAGGTTGCACAGATTTAGCGTTATTTCGTCTCTTCTACCTTCCTTCCTCCATGACCACAAGCTACTGGATCATTCCCGAATCCAGAGCCATCTGGTGTATATAGTCACGAGTAAAAGAAAAGCATTACACAGAGAAGTAGTTCTGAAATTTCATTACAGATGGATCTACTTTAGTCGCAATATTTATTATTCAGTTTAATGATGGATATACCATATTTTACGCTGTGCTTAGTTTAGATTAGTACACTTTAATTTTCTTGTAGGGTGGGGGAGGGGCAGCAGCCGCCTTCCTGCGCTTCTATGTGTACGCCCATGGATTCCATCATTTCCTTATCGTAACGAAGTACACAACACGCTGAGTAACTTTGACATTTTAGAATGCTAGAATTACATATTGTATGAGATTTATCTACAGTGGACCACTTGGTAATTACATCACCACTGATTCTATTTTTATTCGCGTAATTAATGCAAGTGTTAACTTGTATCTCAGTAACAGCAGTATCTTAATTGCATAATACTACTACTATATCATTATTCAATCATCGTTAGACAGTTTCCTTTTTAGTCTTTAAATAATTACCAAGGGCGTAGCCTGAACTGGGAAAAAGGGGGGAGGGTGAGGGTAAGATATTTTCCCCCTGGGTGTCAACTTGATTTTTCTTCTAGGGGGCAGCTGAGCTTCTGCCCTCCCCCTCGTCCTGCACCTCGCTAGATACGCCATGTTTAGACTACTGTATCTGGAGAATATTTATGTGGATAATAGATCCGTAGGCAAGATCTCCGGTGATTTAAAGCATTCCATTGATAGGTAATTCTTCAGTTTTTTACAACTATAATACTTGACGGAGATCCAAATAAAAAAGAAATCTAAATGCGATCTACATTGTTGAATAAGAAATATTGCGAAAGAAATAACTGAAGCTGATAAATTTTTAACAGGAAAGCCAGAGAAGAAATTGTTAATTATGAAACTTTTGAGGTGCAGGTTTGTTTATTATTCGAACATTTTGATTATCATTTGTTACTATTAGGCACTATGCCAAAGCGTAAATTTTATTTGACTAATAGTTATACTTGTACTTACTGTTCTCATCCATTACTCGTACTATGTTACGTTGTGGTCTTCTCGACTGGATATCAGAATTATTAGAGAAAGAACGGCGGACAAAATAATAAATAAGCAGCGAGTGTTACCTGCCTTAATTATCCGAATATCAACTGTCAAAAATTAGTTATCGGTATAATTACTGATGCCTTTGTCGGCCATTTTCATCTAGTCCAGCATTTCAAACTAAACACAACCCTGGAGGAAGGAAAAGGAAAAGATAGTAGGCGAAATACCGCTAAATCTTTGAAGCCTCCTTTAAACACTCGGTTCCTACTGTGTAGCGGCGGCCACAATAGATTTCCCAAAACATTGCGCTATTAGCACAGTAATTACTTGCTGCTCTGAATATTTCATTTTCTAATATTTAAATTTTTTTATAGTGTCAGCTTGTGTTGCATACAGTTGCACAAATAGAGCAGATAGGAAACAACCTGGAATATCGTTTCATAAGTTAGTCACATTGTAATTATTGTTCTTGAAGTCTGGGCCGGCCTTAACCATCTAGGCGCCCCGGGCGCGTCCTGCATTTGACGCCCTTTTATTTTTAGTCATAATTAAAATAACGTATTTCATATTTTGTAGTATATTTTTATTCAATTAATAGAATACTATAAACATATATTTTGTTATTATTTATAATAATATATTTTACCCATTCATTCTCTGAACAATGTACCTATATTTTCTGTCAGATAGTCACGAAACATTTAATGAAAAAACGAAAATTAACAAACAACTAAAACCTTATTTTTTTATTTTTTTGCCAGCAAACTCTTTGATAAGACTGGCAAAAATCCAGGTTTTCTGCAACTAGATTTTCAATGGATAGCGAGGCCAAATTAGTGAATCTTGTTTCTGACATTGTAGACCGCAATTACATTTATATCAATTTTAGTTTAGAAATACTGCTTTCGCCACTTGCAACAGTCACTGGGATGGTTAACAGAATACGCAGCGGTATCCAGGTGTTGGGATATAACTCTTGAAGAGTGTCCTTTTTGATAATGTTTAATGTTTCGATGGGTGTTGCCTGACTGTCTCCGATATAGTGTTGCAGACCTAAAATTTCATCGCACAACAAATCTCCATCTATATCAGATTTAAAGTAGACCGTTAACTTTTCTTGCAGTAGGTAGGCCTACTGAACAATGTTCTTTATTTAGATTTTTTTACGTTAAACCAGAAATTCCACGTGATAGAAAAATCTAAAATGTGTTGAAATCTTTCCTTCACAGCACGGTGCATTAAAAACATTGATATCAGTTATTGGTTCATCAACAGCCTCTTCACCCGGTCTACGTTTAATGCGTCTTAGTCCCGTTTGTGGTTTGAAAATTGGCTGGATATCAGGTTCCGATGCTAATTTAGTTCTTGTTACAAAAGCTTGTTCGATACTTGTTTGTCCATATGTTTTCAAATAAAAGCAACATTTATCAAGCATTTCGATAAAGTTGATTTGAGGTGATTGACTCACCACAACGTTAATTTGAAAAAGAATATTATACCATATTATAAGAAAAACAATAAAGCTAAAATGTTTCATTTGTCCTGCCAGTGTGGTCGCTTCGTGTGACGTCGCAGAATCGCTTTGTTTGGTAACATCGGCCAAGGAAACCAAAGCATCATATATTTCATATAAATGCAGTACTAAATTATAAGTATGACAATCTGCATGGTACAAAAAAAGCTAGAGGATTTTTGTCCGTAATTATTTTCTGCATGCCTTTATTTTTTCCCATCATGTTTGCGCCATTACTATAAACCTGTCCACTGCAGTCATTAATGTTAAGGCCATGATCATCCAATGTTTTTAAAATGCTTTTGTGAGACCTGCACCCGTTGTATCACCTGCACCCGTTGTATCATTTAATTACAAAAATGAAATAAAATGATTACGACATCCTCTTTTATATCTGCGCATCTTAATGTGATTGAAAGGTGCTCGTTATGACTTACATCGGGAGTAAAATCGTTTATGATTGCATAATACTTTGAATCCTTTACACAGGATACTATTGTAGATATAACTTTTGATGCCATGAGTTCTATTAATTCATTTTGTATATTTTTGCTGCAATATTGGCCAGTCAAATCACCGCTCACTGCCAACCTGACATGTACTTACATGATGGTGTCAAACTTTACCAATCGGTGGCGTAGCGAGGGGGGGGGGGGGGCGGTCCGCCCCGCCCGTTTGGGGGTGACACCCGCATTTCGAAAATAGTAAGCAAAAACATTTTTTTTGTCCTTTGGTGTCGTCTACTTTTAATGTTTTGAATATTTGTTTTTAAGTTGATGTAGCGCTTTTTCAAACACGATCCAGGGGGCTGTGCTCTTCCATTACAGTAGAGTACAATTATTGGCAAAACCACACGCTTAAACAATGAGAGAATCGCTCTGTAGCTTCAACAATAACAGGAAATCGTTCTTGCTGTCCGTCACTGTTGGTTTGTCGGATGCGGCGGTGGATATAATGTAAGTTTTCTTGTATAAAGAGAGGAAGTTTTTAAATTAAAGGATATATCACATATATCTAAAAAAAAAAAATTAAAATCATGATAATTAGACAGCTAAATTGTAAATCCTCGAAATTATTTCAAGAAAAATGTTAGATTCTCCTTTGAAAAAGGAAAAAAAACCAACCAAGCGTGTGTCGGAATACGCGTAGTCTAGGCTTCAAAATTGTTTTACTTATTTAGAATTTCATTAGCTTTCAATCTAAGATTCATAAATGCCTTGAAGTATTTTCTAGTAATTTTTGAACTTATCACCTGGCAGAGTCGTGATGTACCTATAAATTGAGTACATTTCGCGTTATCCGACTTTACTTTCCGTACTATTGTCGACAGTGCACCTATATTCGACATGAAATCGTATCATGTTCGAATTTATGCAAATAAAATGATTCGTAAAATTGTGCATGCTGTCAGGTTTCAAGTCAATCCGAACGGGTCCAAGTGTTTGTTAGTCTCGTCTGTCGTTGATAATCAGTTTTTGTAGAGCAAGTGTTTAAAACAGTCGGAACCGCTTATCTTGCTAGCGAACTCGTAACATTAGTAAGCACTTTAACTGTAGGTTCATGTAAGTTTTCTATGCTTTCTACTGATCGAGAATACGAGAATATGGAAATATGATTGCGATTAAATAAATAAGCGTATGATTGTCTAAGAATTTTCCTCAATAAATTTAGAGAAGAAGATTTCTATTATGGGTAACCTCTCTGTAGAATACAGGTGCCTAAATTCTTACGAGTTCTTTAAATCGTCAGGGATGTCGAACTTCTGTTCCTGAACAAAAATTGAACTTTAATCATAAACTGAACGAACATTCGAGCCTTTTACAACATTTTTATTTCTACGGTACAGAGTGGCGCTAGAAATCTAAAATTTACACGTGGAGATGGTCTTCGATACATTCAGTGTCATATTTAGGAGTCTGTAGCCTCGTATAGTGTTTCTTAGGCGGGTAGTAAAATACTTCACTTGTTAAGTACTTCACGTAAAGACGGCGGATATCACAAAGGCATGTATGTTGTTTTTTTTAATTATGTTTTTTTTTAATTATGTTGTTTCTATATTTTATTTATTCTTCTGTTTTTTTGAAGGAACTTAATGTAGAATTGCTTCTCTAACTATACAGTATCCCCTATGGTCTCACAAATTATGGGACCCGGATCCTGGGTTTGCACCAATGGGACCCCATCTGGGACTGGAATTGCTTCTACTTCGATCAAACCACTTTTGTTAAATTTCCTCTCGATATCCCTTGGTCTTGCAAATACCGAGGTTGTGAAGTCATTTAAATACAGCCTATGTTAAGATTTCAATAACAAATGATTGGGTAGCTTTAGACTTTTTTAAATTTATAGCGCAATCCTATGTTCGCCCTATTGTTAGACTGGCATCACAACACGCTTACATGACTGGTAGAATTTTAGGAACTTTGAACATATATCCAGGCCCTACCTAGAAGAAATGATAACAAATGGAAGTGGATCAGGCTAGGTTAATACCTTTATATACAGTAGTCGGTGAGAAATGGGCCCAACTTGAGCACCAATACATTCGTAGATCATTGCCGGCATTGAATCAACAAGTGTTCGGATGTCTTTTTGTGGTATGTACAGGGGCGGCCCTAGGGCGGTGCGAGCGGTGCGACCGCACTGGGCGCCGTCATATGGGGGGCGCCGAAAATGCAGCGAGAGATCGTCTGCGCAAAAAGTTAAAAATAAATTCTGTAATAACCCAGTTTTTAACACTCATCTTATAAGGGTTTATAAGAGTAAGAGTTTGAGCTTAATGCATAGTCGTATGTTATCATAGAATAGAGTCAATTCGAGTTGCTACTCGAGTCAGTTCGAGTTACTCGAATCAGTTCGAGTTACTCGAATCAGTTCGAGTTACTCGAATCATGAAAATCACAACTCGTTCCAAAGTTAGCACCTTCCCGTGACACGTCGCGCCTCCCTCACCTGTTTCCTGCCTTAGGGAGCGTGCACAAACTACGTGGTTCGGTCCAGGTGTGGGGGGAGGGGTTGGCTTGAAGGCTTGCTGGGCTACGTGGGGGGAGGGGGGGGGGTTCCGAGCAAGGCCACGTAGCTTTCCTTTCATAACATTTTTCACAGTTAAAATGAGGAACAGAACTCACAACAGCATGTGAATATTTATTTCGCTCAGTTAATTATCTCCGTATGTAATTTACAATAGTCTGACAAGAGAAAACAGTACAAAATGTCTTCTGAAATCAAAAGGGAAAAAAGCTACGTGCTACGTGGGGGGGGGGGGGAGGGGGGTTCACAGGAGGCCGAGCTACGTGGTTTAAGCACGCTCTCTTTTCAGCTATAGTCTTGAAGTTCATGCATGCGGGTACATGTGCATGAAGCGAGATTCAACCTGTTTATCTCTTTCTACCTCATTAGAGCCTCGGTGACTACAATTAACGTTGGTATGGTATATATTTACAAAGCTTATCTGTCGTTTACAGACAAGACATGTCACTTACCTCAAAAAAAACAAAAAACTGTATGACACAATACTTAAAAAGAAAACAAAACTGAGACGAAATTGAGAACGCCTCAAAATTCTTGGCAATTTTTTTTAGAAGTCATCTGAATCGTCGTCGCCAGAACTAGTTAAACACGAGACGGAAGAAAACCTTTAATGGATGTTATTCAGAAGAGGCTCATGATAAATAGCAGCATTTGCGAAAAGATTTATCTATGGCTGGAACGTCGTCTGCTGTTCAAAAGATTACAAATGGGAACACAAGACATACCACTATAGTCGCCTTTTCAAAGTACAAATTATGACGATATTTAAAAATTGTTGCTCATTGACTCTGTTGGCAGAGATGAAATAATTATTCAATCAACGAAAAAAATCCAAGAAAAAAAATCATGGACGTCATTTTTCAAATAGGCATTTTCAAATAGTAACACCAAATGAAGAAACTTATAAAAGTATATAGCTTGTTTATTCTAAATCTCCGGATAAAGTATATGGTTTATATGTTATTTATTCAACAGAATGTCTCATTTTTATGTGGGAATAGAAATTCCATGAATGGATTTACACAGACGGAAAAAAAAATCCCAACACCAAGAAAGACTTGTGTTAGATAAACGAAATTTGGTAGGCGTGTTTATACATCTGAAAGATGACATCGATTCAAATTTCGCGCTTCGCGCATAAGTGTGGCGCTAGTAGCGCTACTCAGAGCTTGCAAATCAGGTTTGCTTTAAATACGCGCTGTAAAGTTTGTGAACGTTATTTACCGCTGAGATTTGACATAGTGAGTTGATGTTAGCCAAGAATGCCTTTAAGAAGACGAAGAAGCCATTATCAACAGCTCACCGAGTTTGAACGAGGTCGTGTAATAGGGCTACGAGAAGGTGGATTTTCTTTTCGCGATATTGCAGAAAGACTTGGCCGGAATGTATCCACTGTGCATGATTGTTGGGTGCAGTGGTCAAGGGATGGTACTGCCTCAAGAAGACCGGGTTCCGGGAGGCCACGTGGCACTACTGAGAGGGAAGACCGCCGTATTCGGCGTACAGCTGTGGCGCCTCGTACTGCGTCTGCGGCAGAAATTCGAGCTGCAGTTGGTACCACAGTGACACAACGAACTGTTAGAAATCGGTTACTTCAAGGACAGCTCCGAGCCAGGCGCCCTGTAGCGTGCATTCCACTGACTACAAGCCATCGCCGTTTGCGACTCCAGTGGTGTCAAGCCAGAGCTCATTGGAGGACGGAGTGGAGATCTGTTGTGTTTTCTGATGAAAGCAGGTTCTGCCTTGGTGCCAGTGATGGCCGAGTGTTGGTCAGAAGGAGGCCAGGGGAACGCCTGCAACCAAACGGTCTGCGGCCTAGACACACTGGACCTACACCTGGAGTCATGGTCTGGGGAGCAATTTCCTATGACAGCAGGAGCACTCTTGTGGTTATACCAAACACACTGACTGCAAATTTGTACGTCAGTCTGGTAATTCAACCTGTAGTGCTGCCATTCATGAACAGCATTCAAGGGGGAGTTTTTCAACAGGATAACGCTCGCCCTCATACCGCTGTTGTCTCGCAACGTGCTCTACAGAGTGTCGACATGTTACCTTGGCCTGCGAGATCACCAGATCTGTCTCCAATTGAACACGTATGGGATATCATTGGACGACAACTCCAGCATCATCCACAGCCAGCACTGACCGTCCCAGTATTGACAGCACAAGTACAACAAGCATGGAACTCCATACCACAAAGTGACATTCGAAACCTGTATGACACAATGCATTCACGTTTGCAGGCTTGCATTCAAAATTCTGGAGGTTACACCGGCTATTAATTTAACAGTATTTCACATTTGAAATGCATTTTCTTGAGCTTAAATTAACCTGTGATCTTGAAAATTTAATCAATTAAACATGTTAACTTGACAAATGCATTGTCCAAATTTCATTACTCTACAATAATTTTTTTCTTGGTGTTGGGATTTTTTTTCCCGTCTGTGTACTTATCAGAAGGTCTCAAAAGTCACGAAACTTCTTCAGATCACAAACACACCATGCTCAGTTGGATAGAAGCGTTGATTCCAGTAAATAACTTCAATGTATTAGACAAGCATTTGTAGATACCGACTGAAGACGAAAAATCACAGTGGGTTGCTATCCTCTAATGAATGATGTCTTGTTCAAAGGTAGTTTTGGATGTGAAATACTTCTAATGATGGTACTTCCTGGGTATATGATCCTGTGATGATGGAGAATCTCCGCCGTATTGCTAATAACGAGACTAACGTCTTATTATATTGGCAAATGTATTCAAATTTCAAAACGAATGAAGTTCGTAATAAAATTTTGTCTATACTTGGACCATTTAAATATTTTTCCATCATACTGAATTGAACTCCTGATGCAAGTCACGTCGAACAATTATCTTTGACATTGCTTTTGTTGACACTAATAACGACGAAGTCTTAAGTGCGCGAGTATTTCGCTGTGCTTACAATCTGAAAAATGACTCTTTGGGACGTGGGAGCATGGAGTTCAAAACGTGAAGAGGACATTATAACGAAGCAGTTAAAACAAATTTCAACAGGTCAGTACCAGTTTCGAGGCGATGGAGAATATCCTCTTCCACCCCAGTCAGATGCCGAAGAAAGTAAAGATTTTTTGAGTATGAGCCGTAAATGAGATAACAACAGATCCAGAAGAATTGTTTATAATGAACGTATTTTAGCATGATGCAATAAAGAATGCGTTGGTCACTCTATTAGCACAACTTTCCAAGCACGTAGCCAGGATCATAGACTTTAGGAATTTGAAATGTGGTGCTACAGAAGAATGCTGAAAATTAAGTGGACAGACAAAGTAAGAAATGAAAGAGTTTTGGAAATAATGGGAGAGAAAAGAAGTTTGTGGAAGAAGCTTACAGAAAGAAGAGATAGGCTGGTAGGTCATATTTTGAGACATGCTGGATTGGTTAATTTGTTAGTGGAGGGAACAGTCGAAGGTAAGAACTGTAGAGGAAGACAGAGATTAGAATATATGAAGCAGATAATTGAGGAGGTGGGTTGTAAGGGGTATGTAGAAATGAAGAGGTTAGCACAGGATAGGAAGGGATGGAGGATTGCATCAAACCAGTCGAAAGACTGACGACAGCAAAAAAAAAAACCAGCATTAGCTTCATAGTGGGGCAAAAACAATGAAAAATACTTGTTGAAAATGGTTTTACCTGAGGAAAAAAAATACATGCATTTAACCTGTTTAAACATTAGTCTGCGAGGATTCTGGAAAAATTTTGGTAAAGTTTATTTTTCGGTATTAAAAGTGGGAATTTTTATTTTCATATATTTTCAGTTTTTATATATTTCAAAAAATTATTAAAAACTGTGAATTTGATGTGTACGTGAAATGAGGATTGTGTTCACCACAGTAGCTTAAATAAACCTTTTCAAACATATAGTATCACTTTTTACCTTTGTTTCTCATTCATACCGCTGCTATCCGATAGTAATCTTTCCGAGGTTTGAGTTACTATCATATATAAATATTTGATTTTTCCGGAGGCTTTGCACAAGTAGAATTGATAAAGCATTCATATACATATTCGTATTCAAATCCCTCGGGAAATGCTATTTGGGATAAAAGTAGATGGATAATACATTATTCCAAATTTATCCCGAGCAGTTTAGTAGTTTCGACGTGAAACAGTAAAAACATTCAAGCAAATAAACTTTTACATTTATAATATTAATAGGATGTAAAAACTGTATGTTATATTCAGTCTATCTATATGGACACCTTATTCACGAATAAGCGATTGCTGATTTGGGGCGCCACGATGAGATCTCGCACCGCCTGAAAAACTTGATAGGGCCGCCTCTGGGTATGTATCACTGCACCTGAATGTCTTTTGCAGTCAGTTGTTACACTGTGCTGTTATCCCTCTGTATGGACCCATGCCTGCCCTAGGAGTATTAGAGCCTTCTTTCATCCACTGTGTAACAAGTCTGTATACTGACAATGCACTACGGCAAATCCTTGGGGAGATTTCACGATATGATGCACTCTTTAAAAATTCTCCGTCTTCTTTCCCAGTTAGACCTTGGGTGTCACTCTTCGCCTTGGCAAACTTAGCCAACAAAAACTTGTGGACAACGCAATGTCATGTTACACCACATTGTTAGTCACTAATACGCTTAAAAAATGTATAATAATAGCAATTTACATAGTAAATAGCACCATAATTATCATATTATTACATATAAAACTTTCAATTTTTAATCATTTAATACTCTTCATGCGGGCATACTTGGGGCCAAATTTCATTCATTTATCACAACACCGTCTGGGTGTTGGGATTTTAATTTGCGCCAGTTTGTGTATCAGTTGCTAAGTGTAAAGGTCGAGCTGCACTTTCCCAATATTGGTCTGGCTGTACCGTCACTACAACGTAGTCGGCCGAGTGACGGCTCGCCCCCTTGCGTCCACACTTTTCCATAGCTCGCCCGTGTTCCTTCTAACCCGGTCTTTAGTCTCCTTTAACGTTTTCAAGTGTTTGTTTCATAGAATCAGTGTTGGGGATGACAGGTAGGTTTGACACCCTAGTTTCTTCTTCTTCCATCGTTCTGCCCAACTCAGGAGCTCCAGCAAACTTATCTAGCAGACGTGTTTTTCCTCTATTCCCAAAATCTCTTCATTCTTTCGCAGTGCTCTTTCCTATGTTTTTCCGTCCAAGAGTTCCTTCTTCTAATATAATGGCTGCTGGCAAACAGGTGGTTATTAACCATGCTACTAAATCGGCGTCTGTCCTGTATGATTTCGTCTGGTATTCCAATTTCTTGGAAATCCTTTTCGATTGTTTTTGATTTTCATTGAAATGGCCAAGTTTAGAATTATTTTTTTAGTCTGTTGTTACTCATTCTGATAATATGGTCGTAGAATTTAATTCTTCTTTTCCTAAATGTGTCTGAATTTTTTTCTGAATGTTGATATAGTTCATGCGATTTCCTTTTCATCCATATTCCTCCGGTACAAACTGGGCCAAAGATTTTCCTTAAAATTTTCCTTTCTTGCTTTTCAATATCTTTAATCAACGATCTGCCCCCAGTGATCAATGTTTCCGATGCTTATAATGCCTTCGGTTTGATTACAGTGTTATAGTGTCTTAACTTGGCATTTCAGTATATTGACTTTCGTGTTGTATCTGTTCCAGGTGATTCTGTAGGCTTTTTGTAATTTAGTTATTCTCTCCTTGTTTGCTTCACGATTTAGTCCTGCAGGTTGAATAATTTCTCCTAGATATCTGAATTTAGTAACGTGAGTGATATTGCCAATCGAGTTTTTAAGGGTTGTCCATCTTGGTACCGTGAAGATCCTTCCATATATGGGGCTTTAGCATATGAGATTTGGAGACCACATTTAGCTGCAATTTGATGCAATTTTTCAAGGACGTGGACTGCCTCTTGCCTGTTGTTGGAGAGAGTTGCTAGATCATCTGCAAAGGCCAAACACCGCAAGCGAAGTTTATTTCTGAGTAGCCTGCCAATAGATATTCCTTTCATTTTTCTCTCCCAGGTTTTGAATACTTTGTCCAGAATAAGATTGAACAAAAGAGGTGATAGTAAATCTCCTTGTCGAACTCCTGTCCTGATTTTAAAAGGTTCAGGCACCTCACCTAAGAACCTTACTTTTGAAATGGTATCCGTTAATGTCTGTTTGATTAAATCTCTTGTTTTCCTGTCTACTTGGTATTCTTCTAGTATCTTAAAAATTGTTTGTCTGTCGATAATAATAATTTCATGTTATCTCAGAGTTCTAGTCACAGAGTAAAAACAGAGTGGAAACTCGCAGTGCATCTATATTGTAGGCACCTAACTGGAAAAGAAGATCTACAAATTAACGTGCAATTCGAACAACGGAGCGTCCTTCGCATTAACAGATAAAAGCTTTGTCAGAGGTAAATGCCAATTTTCAGTACCGCAAAAATTACAGTCGAGACCGGAATTTGAACCGGGACCTTCAGTTTCCAAATCGCACCCAGTAACCATTTGAATCACCAGTCAGAATATGGTGTAATGAAAAATCAGTTTTAAAAACATGATAAAATAAACATAGTCTTTTTCTATACCATCTATTTTTGCTATAAAAAACACGAATCCACTTTTATGTGTTTGAATACATATTTTTCAGTGCTTCTAGATTAGTCTTGCGTCTGGTTACGGCGCGAGATTCGGGTGTGGGAGGTTTCCGTTACAAATGCGGGTCTCGGCTGAAATTTTTGCGGGTCTTAAAATTGATCTTCAAATTTGGCAAGGCTTTGAATTTTTAATGCGAAGATGCTAGGACTCGTCTTACATTTTACGAACATTTTATGAACATAAAAAAGAGGTTGAATAAAAAAAAACTTTTTTAAGGCAAAAAATAACATCAAAATAACATTTGGTCGGAAAAGAAGAGAATTTCCCGAATTCTCTCTGTGCGCTTCTCCACATCCAGCAGGCCGACACTGGTTCGCACCGTCTAAACGTAAACCAATCCAAATGAATCTAAAACAACTTTCGATCACCGGTGATCAGCACATGGCTAAAAACATTTTATATTGACTATTGAACATGAAGTAGCGCAAATTGATAATTTCGAAGATGTGATTTACGAGTTTGCAGCTGTTAAAACTAAAAAGAGGAGATTGTGAAAGCAATTCTTTTTAATTTATTTGTGTATCTTTTAAATGATGATTATATTACAATTTTATTAATTATAATTTTTGAATAACAATCAATCATCATATATATTATTTCTATAAGGTATTTTTTTTGTCACAAGCCTATATCTTCCTTCATACTTAACCGAAATCAATGAATGAGGTGTCATTTTAAAGCTCATGGTCTCCACTTTGGTTAAATCGTATTTTAAGCAAGAAAGTTTTCGAAATTCGACCCTTAAAGGGCAAAAATGTAAATTTTTTTAAAATGCTGTTTTCTGTGTTACGATTCAGTTATCTCCCTGGATACCTATCTGAAACCTTTTTATGAAGTATCGTTTTAAAGATTAAGATCTCCACTTTAGTGACGTCATATTTTAAGCCAGAAACTTTTCGGAATTCGACCCTTAAAGGGCAAAAGTATCAATATTTTTGCAATACATTTTTGTGTCACGAGCGATTTATCTCCCTTAATATCTAACCGATATAGATAAATGAGGTATCATATTAAAGAATAAGGTCTCCGCCATGGTAACATTATATTTTAAGAAAGGAATTTTTCGTAATTCGACGCTTATAGGGAAAAAATGTCACTTTTTCTAAAATGCGTTTTTTGTATCTCGAGCCATTTATCTCCCTGGATATCTAACCAAAATCGATAAATGAGGTAGGATTATGAGGAGTAATGTCTCAGCTTTGTGACATCGTATTTTAAGAAAGAATGTGTTTGGAATTCAACCCTTAAACGGAAAAAGTATAAATTTTTCTATAACGCATTTTTGTGTCACGAGCGATTTATCTCCCTTAATATCTAACCGATATAGATTAATGAGGTATCACATTAAAGAATAAGGTCTCCGGCATGGTAACATTATATTTTAAGAAAGGAATTTTTCGCAATTCGACCCTTATAGGGCAAAAATGTCACTTTTTCTAAAATGCGTTTTTTGTATCTCGAGCCATTTATCTCCCTGGATATCCAACCAAAATCGATAAATGAAGTAGGAATATAAGGAGTAATGTATCAGCTTTGTGAAATCATATTTTAGGAAAGAATGTTTTTGGAATTCAACCCTTAAAGGAAAAAAGTATAAATTTTTCTATAACCGATTTTTGTGTCACGAGCGATTTATCTCCCTTGATATCTAACCAATATAGATAAATGAGGTATCATATTAAAGAATAAGGTCTCCGCCGTGGTAAAATTATATTTTAAGAAAGGAATTTTTCGTAATTCGACCCATAAAAGGCAAAAAAGTCAATTTTTCTAAAATGCATTTTTTGCGTCTCGAGCCACTTATCTCCCTTGATATCTATCAAAAATCGAAAAATCAAGTACGATTGTGAGGAATAATGTCTCAGCTTTGCTGAAATCATATTTTAAGACAGAAGTATTTGGAATTCAACTATTAAAGGGAAAAAGTATAAATTGTTCTACAACGTATTTTTGTGTCACGAGCCTTATATTTCCCTTGATATCTAATCGGTATAGATAAATGACATATCGTATTAAAGACTAAGGTTTCCGCCATGGTAACATTATATTCTAAGAAAGGAATTTTTCGTAATTCTACCCATAAAGCGCAAAAATGTCAATATTTCTAAAATACGTTTTTTGTGTTTCGAGCCATTTATCTCCCTGGATTTCTAAACCAAAATCGATAAATGAAGTAGGAGTATGAAGAGTAATGACTGAACTTGGTGACATTATATTCAACCTCACTATTCATCGCATTTTATTCGCGAAATTTTCGCACGGGTCGTCTAGTGTTTATTTAATTATATTTTATTAATATCATATTTTACACTTACAAGATATTATATTTTACTTAATTTTGAATTTAAGTTATCAAGGGGTGACACCATTGATAGGTAACCGCCCCGGGTGTCACCCACACTAGCTACGCCACTGTTACCAATAATTGTACAAGGCCTAAGAATTTTCCATTGTTTGAAGTAAATAATTTATCAGATGACTCTCTGAATGCTATTTTGTTTTCAGCCAAATAGAAGGTTATGTGCATCTTCGAATCACATTGTTCCATCGTAATCTTTCTTTAGACATTACCCTCTGTCATGGGCGCCGGCAGGATTACATTAACGGAGGTGCATTGCATTTTTTTTTATACATAACACTTATTAACTAAGGATACTGAATTTATTGACAAGGTTTTGAACATTTTTGTACAACAAGCTAGGCGCTTTAAGTTATTATTCAAACAGTGAATTTAATAATAAAATTTTTGTTTCTTAATCTTTTTCTGAGTATTGCATCCCCCTCCCGGCGCCCATGCCCTCTGTTCTTCCTTGTCAATACTTGAACCAGCTTTGAACCTGATATCAGCTTCAATCCATTGGAAAAATGCTTTTTTATGTGCAGGACTATTTTGATGAATTTTAAATGTTTAGCTTCGTTCAAAGTCTTACGATATTTATCCCCACTCACTACGTTATTACGTACTGAACTGTGTCAGTCAATATTTTGATAGAGAAGTGTAATGAAATGAACTAGTATCATTTCATTCATTCGTTATTAACTTACCAACTATTCACTTCAGAAAATTATTTATTGGAACTTCTCCCGCAAGTAAAACAGCCCAATCGCTCCGCAACTATTGTCCGTTATTCTAAGCTCATTCACTCTACAGGGACTTCCCCGACTATGAAATATAAAGGGCTTTTTAGACGAGTCTAAACAGGTGCACTAATGGTACTAACTTAATCCAGCTACCACGCAAGTAATAAATAAATAATTCGTAGGTAAGTTATTCATATCAAAACATACAAGTTTCCTTAAAAAAAAATTTTTAACTTTCTTGTGAACTTATGAGCATGTAGAACGCAAAGAAAGGATAAGACAGGAGGCCTAATACGAGTTGCCATTTCTCGCCTGTTGCTCAATGTGTCTCTTTCGTTCTACGGTACTTCAGTTAATGAGGGATACAACAAGCAATAAAATGACAGGTCGTTTTAGACATGCTGAATATCTCCTCATGCTCACTCTTGCGAGAAAAGTTCATAAAAGTTAATACACTGAATTTATTTTTTCTTTAGATCGATAGAGATAAGCATTTAAATTAAGTGGTTAAGTTAAGCTGGCCCGGCGCGGGCCTATCATTTTAGATTTATTCATTGCTCTCAATAGGATGACCTTGTTCTCAAATAGTTGTTGGTGTAGTACAGATAATCTGAATATCTTACTACTTTGCACGTAATAGATTAACCTTTTTGCTAACGAGTGTTGAAACTCTATAGTTCGCAATGAATTTTATGTGTTGAGGTGGGCAGCTCCATCATAACCAATGCGATGCAATTTGATGATTGATTCTTATGTAAATTGACGAGACTAATAAAAAATAACGAGTAAAATTTTTTGATATCTCCCTTAGTTCTCCAAATAAAAACTATCAAAAATTAGTTGTAGCTATAGTACCTTGCGGCTTTGATGGAGTTTTTATTCTGGTCCATGCCACGTTTAAACCTAACCACAAGGGATCAGTACCGGATTAACCGCGTAGCAGAAGGTAGCAATGCTACGGGCCTCGCGCCTTCTAGGTGTCCTGGTGCCTCTGGCAAGCACCCCCCCTTTTTTTTTTGTTAGCTCTTAATCCCGCCCTGCAAGGGATAGTAAAAAAAAATATAAAACCCACTCTGCATGCCACATCACAACCTAACCACCTCAATTTGGAGACACTATATCTCGAGAACTAAGTGAGGTATCGAAAAAAATTATTCTTTACTTTCGATTTGTTTCGTAGTGTTACATAAGAATCTATCATCAAATTTGACTTTGGGGAAATTTTGGTTCTGAATTCCAACCCAAAACACCTCACTTTTAAGACAGTATATCTTGAGAAGTAAGCACGATATCTATATATATACCGGTATATATATATATTTCCAACAGTTTTGATTTGTTTCGTCGATTTATATAATAATCCTTCATCAAGTTGCGGTGCCACAGTTATCGTATCATCCCCTTGAGGTGTTTGTGCATATTCCTCGTGTCTCTAGGGAAATCCATTATGGCGACCTCCCGTCCCCACTTCTCTCTTCCCGACTTCATTCCAGTGTGTCGTGAAGATTCCTTGCATCACCTCCACTATTTTCTTACCTCCATGATCACAATCGCTCTTAAGAAAACAAAACACCCATTGTGCGTATCCACCGTGTATCTTCCATGGATGAAGAAAGATCTTCCTGAAATTAAAATTTCAGAATTTTAATAGCAAAGTGATTTAATCCTACATAGGATTAACTCAAATCTATGCTGAATCTTTAAATGTAATTAATAAACAACATTAACTCATTACATTTTATACAATAAAGATATTTTGATGCATAAAATTGTAACAAATATGACAAAGTATTCCATTTGTCACAATGAAAAAAGAATATCTTTTACATAATTTCAGTTGCTATAATATTAAAAATCATACAAAAGAGCCAGTCCATGTATAGAGTTAATATATGTCTAGTGCTAATACAAATAAATATAGAATGGAAGGAGAAAGCAGGTAAAGTAGGTAAAGATCAGGTTATCTCAATAAATAAAATAAAATTAAATGATGTCATTGTTTTAATGTTATACCTTTTCAAGGAAAGATTAAGAAATCGGCTTTTGAATGAGTTATTTTTTATTGCAAGAAGGTATATGGATAGATTAAATGTTGATAAGTTAAGATGCATTACTGCTCCATATAAAGAACATTGAGTCCAGCAGATGCCATTTTCATGGTTGCAGGAAACCAGAGCAGCGATAACGGACTGGAGCAGTTGGAGGTGCCATTGAGAAGAGTTCGCAAACTGGTTTGGTGATTAATGATACAGAGCGATCCATCTTGGATTCGATCACCAGCAGCAGAACTCTAGTAATGAAGGTGGGTTACATGCTCAGCTTTTTGATCAATAAATATTGTGTACCACGCACTAAAATTTCCAGAGTGTTACAGTAAGAGAAACAACTTTAAAATACCACAGTGTGTCAAATACAGATCTAAACAACGTTTATAAGTTGGTTATGTCATATCCAGAATAAATTTGTTTTCAATTAGTTTATTCCTATGACAGCTGAGTAAATTGAGTAAAATATTCTCAGATAGATCTATTATCAAACTCATTTTGAAGACAGAGCTGTAGGAGCAACTCCAACAAGATTCATCTTAAGAGATGTGAAATCCAATAGAGATATTATTTTTGTACCTTTAATTTGTACCCCAGCAAAGGAATTTAAATTCCTGTCTATAATGCTTACATACTAAACAATTGGCTTGAGACCAGAAACCACTTGTAATTGTTGGAACATTCCATTAGAGATGCCATGAAATTTTGAACCTGTTCTTTACGAAAACTTACGCGTACCCTGGTGGCCATACTGTTCATGGATCACCTAAGGAAAATAAATTCCATTTTTCTATTTCTGTCTCTCTATGAAAGCAATCCATAGAAATATTCAAAGTATAACAGTTCTAACTTATTCATTTCCCAACTAACTTGATTTTCATGAATGTTACAATTAAGTCATATATTTTTAATTTTATTTATGTAAAGTACACTTTTCATAATGAGTTAATAACCGTTATGCATAGTATAGTTTTATGGTAACGTAATTTGGTCTTTTATGGAAATAAATTTTTAAAAATTTATCAATGTTCCTACTTATTACTTAGTAGATAATATAAATATAAAAAGTCAAAATGAAGTAAATGTATCACTCACAAAAAAAAAAAACAAAAAAAAAAACTGAATGGAAGAGGGTTGAAGGGAGGAAAAACTTAGCACAAACACAAAAAATCAATATTTTTTATAATGCCCTTATTCAAGAAAGTAGGGACATATGATAGTGCTGAGCTTGCTTGATCACTCCCGGTCAACGCAGCAACAATGAATGGTGAGTCTGACTTTTACAATTCCTTTGGGTGACAAACACAATATCAGTATGAATACTGTTTGTGGGAAACCATGGGCGCCGGGAGGGAGGGTGCACTTGCCCCCCCCTGCCATCCCAGGCAGTAGTATAGCTAAAAAAAAAAAAAAAAAAAAAAAAAAGTTCGCCCAGCCCGGAAATTTTTGGGCCGATAGGGGGGGCACCAATGCAGCCCTGGTGCACCCCCCTAGAAACAATCCTGCCGGCGCCCATGTGGGAAACATTAATTATTACCCAATATAATTATGCAAATTGAGCTTTTATTGCTTTAATATATGCAAAAAAATATTAATTAATCTTGTATTTAAACTACCAGGTGTTTTTCATGCTCTTGTGTAAGAGATAGATTACTGTCTATGGTGAATCATGGTTGACATCAAGTTTTTTTTTTTTTTTATTACTTTAACCTAGAAAATGGTGTTTCACGAGATGTGTATGATATGAGTAAAGTAAGCAACATTCTTAAATCTATCGCTGTATTTTCAAAAGTTGAAATGAAATAATTTATAGCAAGATTTTCTGTCCTCATAACTGTGCTGGTGCATGCCCTCTTCTGGTGGCCATGGCCATGATGAGCTTTTGTGGACTATTTAGAAAAATTTTCTGTGGCTATTGTGATATGACTTCATTCTACAACCAGTCATTTGTATTCATATCTTTAGGAAATCTGCTGGTTTAGCTTGTAGGTGTTAAAAAAAAAAAAAAAAAAAAAAAAAAAAAAAAAAAAAAAAAAAAAAAAAAATCCAGCCTAGTGAAATTTATGTAAAAGGAAATGTTTTGTTCTAGGAATGTGTATCTGCACTTAAAACCATATAAGATGATGATATGTTCACAGGATGACAAACAAAAAAGCGATGTAGCAGATAAGCTGTTGGAATATAACCGTACCACTCCACTATTGCTTCTGAGCCCCTTGAATGGCACAGTAAAGGAAGATGCCCCAATTGGAACACTCATCTTGACAATCCGTGCAGTTGATGGAAACAAAGAGCAACTGGGCAAAGTGGTTTTTGAACTTATTAACAGTGAGTATTTCCAGTTATATTTTTTTCTGTTGTATTTGTTTCTGGAAATTATCACAGAATGCAATCAGTGACAGATATGATAAAGGAGCTGGAATGGGATTCATTTCAAGGCAGGAGGAGGATAAGTACCGGATTAACCACAGGAGGTAGCAAATGCTACGGGCCTCGCACCTTCTAGGGAGCCTCGCGCTTCCTAGGGGGGCCACACCTAGGCTAGATGGCCGACTTTTTTTTTTTTTAGCTCTACAATTTTCCTCCGAACGGCAAAAATCAAGGGCCTCTTCTTCACATTTGCTACGGACCTCGTGCTGTCATAATCCGGCCCTGAGTAGGATGAGGAGGGTGATGGGAGTGTACAGGGCATATACTGGCGATGAGGCATGGAAAGATATTGCAGTAGGTGTGAAAAGTAGTTCATTAGTTCATGGAAGAGAAAAGATGACCATGACCACAAGCTGGCACTCGGTTTCAGGCACAAGGGTGTGGGAAGATTTTCTTTTTTAGGTAAGGGTGTCGGGGATTGGAATGAGTTACCAAGGGGAATGAATAACTTACCGAACACGTTAAAAGAATTTAAAGTTGAAACTTGTAGAGGGCAAATGTAGGTTGGTGCAGGATAGGGGGCAGGTGGGTGTGTAGGGAAATTGCCATCGAAGCGTGTGCTCCATTGCAATAGAATAATGAACAGCAATGGTCCCAACGCGCTACCCTGCGGCACTCCCATTTTTGCTTCCACTTCCTTTGATACCGCATTTCCTATCCTATCTTTCTGTTTTCTACCTTTCAAAAATTCTTCTACCCAGCAAATCACTTTCTCATCCACTCCAATAGTTTTTACCTTATTTACTACCATTTTGTGGCTTACTCTGTCAAACGCCTTTGAACGATCTAGTGCTACACTATCAATTTGGCCTCCCTTGTCCATTTCATCTGAAATATCTTGCATATATCCCACCAACTGAGATATATTCATCAAAATCGTGGTCAAAATCTCTTAACCAATAGATCCACAAACTATTACATATGCTGAAATAAAAGCTTGTTATACTAGGATAGTGTAATAAACTAATTTGGAAGGCTGAACAATGCCATTTAGTTCAAGGATTTGGTATGGTTCAGCTAAACATAGCTTTCTCATCACAGGTTCCACATGTACATGACTAATTCTCCTGTAACATTTTACATTGCCATGTCATGAGATTTTAAATCATATATTCTTTGATTGCAATTTCAACGCCTAACCACTTTTGTCCTTTATCAATTTTAATATTTTTTGTTTTACTTACAGTGGTAATGGTAGTGCAGAACCTGCATCATTTCCATCCTAAAATGTTATGCCTGTTATGGAACACTTTTCAGATCATTCTTCATACTATAATCCATATCCTTATTAATAATGTTTCCAATTTGACATATTTGGGCTCCAGTGCATAATATATTACTAATTTTTACTTAGTAAAAGGATGAAAATGAATTGCTGAGATATGACAATATGCTGTTGGAAATTCAAATTATGATACATGCAATTTTATAATTGCATGTAGAACAATTGCTTTTTCTAATTTTAATACACTAAAAGAGTTCACTAGAATAAGGGTCTACTTCATCTCTTGTGCTGTAGTTTTAAAATAACAATACATTAATTCCATCATGCCAATTGCTGAAGTCACTGAGAAAACAGGATATCCTATTTTCAAGAAATAGAATTGAAGTTGTGAACCCCAGAGCCCTTTTCAGTCACAGTTGCTTCCCTATCCTTTGAGAACCAGTAAACCAGCTGCTTCTCCTGAAAGAAGAAGAGGACACATCAATTCAGATGTCTATTTAACTTAAAGTTATATGCGAAATATGTTTTTACTGTTGAGGAGGGAAGAGAGGAGAACTTTTAAGTATCAATAGGTAGCTTTATATATTACCCAGAGACTGGAGAGCTGTGTGCAACAAAACCACTAGACAAAGAAGCACTGGATGATCCTGAAGGGGTGTGGACACTCACTGTCAGAGTATGTATTTATCACATGAAAACATGAAGCCAGTGACTCTTTGCTTTTCTAAATTATTTCTTGTTTTTAATAGGCACATGAAAAAAAATGTCAACATCAGAATAGTAATAACATATCAACATTAGTAAAACTGACTTTTCAGTTTTTAGTAATGCCTATAAAAATTAGCTAGAAATTTGGCTGTAAAAATAGCATATGAAATTGTTACATATAAATTAAAACATTCCCAATGGCTAAATACTAGTCATCACCATTTTTATGGATAATTAATGTGAAGCAATAGACCTTCAATCTCAGAAATGTATTTTTTTAATTTTCAGATCCACTGCACTGGTTTCTTCTTGACCCAGAGACTGGAGAATTGCGTACAACAAAACCACTGGACAAAGAAGCACTAGATGATCCTGAAGGAATTCTGACAGTCACTGTCAGAGTATGTTATAATATTTTTTATTAATTTGCTGCATTAAATCATGAAGAAGCCAATAACTCTTTGATTTTCTAAAATATTTCTTGTTTTTAAAAGGCACATGAAGTTTTGAAGGAAACAAATATCAATGATCCTTTAATGATGACCACTGTAAAAATCACAATTACAATTGAAGATGTAAATGATGAAGCTCCAAGATTTAACTATAAGGACTATACTGTCACTATTCCTGAAAATTTGCCAGAAGGAACATTGCTGCCACATTTAGATATGACTGTCAAGGATCCTGATGTTGTAAGTTTATGTATAGTCAGAATTTTTTTCTCTTTCATTTATTTATTTTAAACTTGCAACTTAATTTGCACAGGCTTTTAATGACCAGACATCTCAATTAATTTATCTGAATAATATGATGCTGCTCATACACTGAAATATTGATAAACATTTAGATTGCGAGAAATAACTTATCTTTAAATGAATATTGTTAATTTCTCAGCTTTTTGAAGTCACACCAAAAAAAAAATCACATCCTACTAATGGTATCATGGTGTGAAGGGACATCATTTATTATAATATTTTAGTATCAAAGTCGTGTAAGTTTTCGGTTTCACTGCAGCCAGACATCGAGTAAGCACGTCCTGTTGTTTGATTTTCGCCGATCGACAGTTCAGGATGCAAGCTACACGTGCGGTGCTGAGCATGCAAGCCGATATATTTCCAGCAAGCTAGAATACATTGATCACTCTCACTTCTTGACTGACGATTGACAAGATAACACCTAGGCCTCGGAGATAGATATTCGCTGTACCAACCTTACCATACTCTGTTAGTTGTGAACTGTAGGGCTAAGTTTCATCCCTAGGGTCAGTATTATGGGTTACGGAATACCTCAAATCTTGTACAACATCAACTGTAGGTGAATTACGGTTAGTGCAGATTAAATGGGGTTTCCAGAAACATTGTTTCATTTCAAGTAGCTTGTAGCTGCCCGCTCCCTCTCCTAGTTACAAGTTACTCTCGATGTTCATGTTTATTTACTAGCACAAGAGAAGAAGAGGATAGATTCAAGAGAGAAGAATTCAAGAGCAGAAGATACGAAGAAATTCGGCGCAAGTCATAGGGCATCATAGGTTAACCATTTAGAACCCATGTGTCAGTCATCCTGGCACACCCAATTAATAGTCATAGCACGATTCTATACATATAGGACAGCAACAATGGGTTATAATTGTTTGAAACACCGTCAAAATTCTAGATCTAGTTTTTGGGTGAATCATGAAATGGATACCTACCAGTTGCATGACACATTTATCATAATTTCTCAGGGTTGCAAATCTACCCCGTTTTACTCGTGGGATGATGGGCTTTAAACTACTTGAAACCCTATCAAATTCTGACTGATTCAATGTAAAATGGATACCAGTGTGTAGGTACTTTTATCCTAAATTTATTAGTTTCCACCTTCACATCAAAGATATATAACTTGGAAAGCATAGAAATGATAACAGACAAAAGGTAAATTAACATTAATTGCAATTTTCGTAAAAGAATGAAAAAATGTTTTCTTTAACTCCATCGTTGAGTTCATGAACCCAAAATGAACACATTTTCCAATCTATCCTTTGTTCTTCCAGCAGAAAAACTTTTGTTTCAGTGTAAAGAATGTGTGTCTTCTTCATTATCATCATCAAATAACTCTATTTTGGGTTAGATATTTTGTGTTTGTTGGTTTATCTACTTCTTTTTGTCTTTTTTGTTTTGCTGGTTTGAGTTCATTTTTATATGAGCTTGATATCACTACCTATGAAGAACCTTCTTTAGACCATTGGTATTTCATATTCCTATTGGTGTTACACTAGGCACTGGGACACTGTCCTTTGGGCTCACAGAAAAAGAAGTTTCCAGTATTTGGTCCGCTAGGAGATTGATTAAACATCCATTTATCACAGGTTGAGCTGGCTGCATAGGTTTTGCTGATTGTATTACAACTAGTGGGAAATGAATTTTTGTAAGCTGGCCAGCAAAAAAATCTTCTTGCTTGAAGATGTCATCATCAAGTGGCTCAGTACTGAAATTTTTGATGCCATTTTATGGCATTTTCTGGTGCTAAAGCCCTTAAGTAGGCTTCTCTAAAATGTCTGCCAACTTGAAATTGACTAAAAACTTCTCTGGATTCTTCCTCAGCAACTTTTCAATTGCTTTGACATGATGTCCAGTGGCTGCATTTTGTGACTGCAGTGTGATGGTAGACAGATCACTGTCATGTAATCCAGCCTAGCCATGTTAATAAACCCAGTATTCATCGTGTATGTAGAGTGACCATCTAAAATTAACAACACAGGGTCCTATTGCATTGGGGTAGAATGTTTCAAAAAAATATGAAATTACTCAACAAATATTTCATTTTGTATCCATTCAGATGGGTGGCCTGTAGACTATGTCCCAGGTACAGTTCACCACCACACCATTGCAATAAAACAACTATCAAATAAAAATAATTTAATTGATTTTGTTTTTTAATATTAACTCTATAGTCACATCAGCTCAAACACAGTTCGCAGTGAACAAAATGGCCACCACTGGCAGCTTGGCCACTTTGTTAAGACTGACACCATTATACCAAACCAGTTTTATCTGACTAATGTGACAAAACAGATTCCTATTCTGCAAATTTTCAGCAAAACACCACTGTTGCAAAACAGTTTTGTTCAGAAGCAGCAAATCGCCCGATTTTTTAGCGATAAATACATAAACTGAGTATGTATCATGCATCAAACACAACAAATATTCTTGTATACTGTATTTAATAACTATCATACATGTGTGATAGTTTAATCAGATCTCTCAGTTTTTATGTATTTAACTACTTCTGAATTTAAAATTAACATTTGTTTAGGCCAGAAATAAGTGGGTGTAAGAAAGCAGAAAAATTTATGTGCAGGGCAATCACTACTGGGGTGTGCACTCCATTGCAAAAATAGCTTCAAGAAATAACATACTAGCCACATTAGGCTTCCCAAGGTAACTAAGGGCATTGAGAATTTTCTCAAAGTGATGACTTCCCAAAAAACCCATGGCCTTTTTGCCCACCATGGCTATTTTGGCCTGCTTCCCCCTACATTTATTCTTAACACCATCAAAATATGACCAGTAGTTTTTGCATGGATCACCTTCAGAAAATATTGTATAAGAATTTGTGGACAATTTTATTTTCAATTTCTCAGCATTTTGACTTCATATCAAAATATACACTAGGTGTTGTACATTAGTCTAAACCCCATTAAAATCCAGCCAATAATTTTTGCATGCATCACTTTCAACAGAACATTGATGTCATGTCAAAAAGAAACATAGGGGAGAGTGGGGAGGAATGGGACAATTTGTGTTTGAGTTCTTTTTCAGAGAGCTGTGGGAACATTGGAAGTATATGAACTATGTATATGTTGAGTACATGTATCTGACTATATACTGTATAAGTATCTTTTCAAAATACGCTATAATAGCAAGGGAATCTTCAATTTTTGGAAAGAAGTGACATTGTCCCATTCCTCCTGCGTGCAGGTGGAATGGGACTAAGTGCAGGAGGAATGGGACAGTAATTTATTTTTTTTTAAAAGTACCAACAATGTTATTCTTGGACAAGTTTAATATTAAAAAAAGATAATTTAGGTTTAGAAACTGAAAAAATTGTGGCTTAACAAGAAAAAATGTTGCATACAAATTCTTTATCGTAGTGTAGGAAATTTTACACTTAAATTTATTCCGAAGCGAAAAATCTTGCTAGTTCTCTTGGTTCCTCCAACGATGGGAGCTGGCATCTTCAAAATTATATCATCTCTTCTAGTAACACCCACATCTTCTACATTGGGATAAATGAATGTCATTGACTTGCCTCGCTTCCGCAGAAATTTGACCAGCAAGCAATTGTTTTCATCCCATCCGGATTTTACTTTTCCAATGTAGTGCACGAGAGTTTTTCCTGTGTCAAATTTTACAAGAACAAAGTCACCAATTGTAACATCTTTGATCTCATAATTTAAGTCTAACTCTTGCTCGTCGTCTGATGATTCTGTGAATTCTTCTTCACTATGTGATGTTTCCATTTCCTCACTTGATTCTGAAGTTTCTCCTTCAGACATTTTTCTTGTTTCTTTGGAAGAAACAAATGCAGGCCTAGACAGGGCAAATGGACTGATGATCTTCGCTGTTTTCTTTCTCAACTGTTCTTCAATTTCAGTTTTCTCGGGTGTGTCAGTCAAGATCCGTGTTCCCCCAGGTTTTCTTCCTCTTCCTGTTGTTTTTCTTGCTGCAGCTTTCGGATATGGTCGTACCATCTCTGGTGTGACGGATTCTCGAGCTGAAGTCGAAGGAATTTCTTCTGTGTCTTCTTCATACTCATTTCCCTGTGGAGGCCTATCAGTTGTTGGAAGTAGATTCTGAGTTGTGTCTTGTTCTGTTGTTTGTGGAAATGGACGGTCGGTGACTGATGACATCAAAAAATCATAATCTGTAAAAATCTCCGAATTAAATGGCCAAATACCAGTTTTTTCAAAACCACTGATGATGTTTTCTTTAGTAAAAGCTTGAAGAAATGCGGAATTCACTAGCTTTGCAATATTGTAGATGCTGATTGGTTTAGCAAGGTTTTGCTGCATTGCCATCCAGTTACTACATGCCATGTTGTACCTGTTTTTGAACGAACTATACACTGACACATCTAATGGTTGAAGGCGATGACTGCAATGAGGGGGGAATGTCACAATGATAATTCCATGTTCTCTCGCAGTGTCTATGATTTCAATATTTATGTGACTATCATGATTGTCAAACAAAAGTAGAACTGGATCTTCCTTTGAGCATTTCACATTTTTAATGAAGTGATCCAAAACTTTCTTAAAGTTCTCTGCAGTCATCCATCCACTTGGATGAGCCAAACCTAAGCTGCCTTCTGGAGCACCATACAGCATATGATCTTTGAAATTCTTCCGTGGAAAAACAAATGCAGGTGGTGCTGTATTACCTGCTGCATTAACAAAGCAACAAACTGTAACGAGTTGACCACGTTCAGCTGATGTCACTTGCCCTAATTGCTTTGTTCCTTTCTCCGCAATCACTTTTCCAGGCTTGTGAACAGTTGTAACACCTGTTTCATCACAATTCCACACACTATTTGCACTAAAAGAGTGGCGGAGGAGAACTTCTCTCAGATTGTCGAAGAACTTCATAACATTGTTCTTATTGAAACTAGTAGCCCTTGACAGACTCGTAGGGGATGGAGAACGTAAAGTAATGTCCATATTGCGTTTCATAAAACCAAATAGCCACTCCCTTCCTGCTGTCTTCTTTTCTTCCCAACCAAGAACATCTGGAATTTTCTTGGCCTTAGCAAATTGGTACGCAAATTTGCGAGCCTGAACTGTAGTTAATCCATAATGCATGTAGGAGCAAGTTATCAAATACAACTTCAAACTTCTTTCTTCTTGAATGGTGAAAACTTGTCGTACATTTGTATTAGGTTGGTAGCAATATTCATCTCCAATGGGTAACAATTTGGCTTCTTTTACATATCTGTCAAGTGTAGACTTGCTCAAATCAATTTCCTTGGCCACATCTCTTAATGACCGATTTTTCTCAATTATCTCAGAGAGAGCATACTTAAGTTTTTCCTTTGTTAACCTCTGACATTTAGTTTTTCTCTTATACACACGAGGCATTGTGAAGACAAAAGTCTGAAAAAAAATGTAAAAAATGAAAAGCTTCTACATTTATTGGACGATGCACAATAAATTTCAACTTATTTTTCATACAATTTAGTTTACATAGTGCAGGAGGTTTGGGACTTGTCCCATTCCACCTGCAAACCATTGTCCCAAACCTCCTGCAGGCAACCATTTTGAAATTTACGTGCATGGAAGACAAACTACTGATCACAAAGCAGAACTTTTTGGTGTTAAATAATCTTCAAATTATATGTTATGCCCACATGTTAAAGCATTATGACTTTCTCTGTTCTATTAAAAATAAGAAAAAAATTCATACAACACACTAAACTTACTTTTAAAGGCGAAAAACACTTTTTTCAACACAAAATTTAAAGTCCACCACTTTCAACGATATAACTCCACTGGCTTATAGGGCACTCCTAGCGCTATCTATGATGAACATTTGAAGTTAGTAGACGCGGTAGTTTTGAAAATATCACAGGTGTCCCATTCCTCCTGTGTCCCATTCCTCCCCACTCTCCCCTACTCTGTTTTACCCACTGCTGTACATTAACTGAAACCCTGTCCAAATTCAGCCACTAACGTTTGTGTGAATCACGTTCATATAGCCGTTTGCTTATGAAGTATTGAATAGCACAATGACGTTCTTTCCCTATCTCTAAGAACTAGGGTGTTTCTATAATATGAGATGCAATTTATCCCACTTTTAACAGTTTCCAAGTTTCTACAGTTACAACTTCCAAATTTTTGAGGAAATGACTGTAACAAAAAAGTCTGATAAAACTTAAAGTTGGTAGAAGATGAACTCAATATGAAAGAACAAGAACATCATATTGCAGATTAAACAGGAAAATGAAAAAAGAGTAGCTTACAAAGATTTTTTCATGCAAAATGAAATTTCATGTCTCAGAAAGATACTAAGAATCAGGAAAAACAGTTGGAGGGTGCCATATAAATAGGCAGAGGTGCTTTTTGAGTAATAATGCTACAAAGTAACACTTTTAGGAAGAATATGTGGAAGATATATATATAGACACTATTAACAATAAAAAAGGTCAACATAACTTTAAAAATGATGAAGAAATTACCAGCAGTAGTGGATTTACAAATTATCTGAGCTGGGGCAAAAACTTGAGATTGCTGCTGCTTCAAACATGAATTTGCTGCATGGGGCAGTATAGGGTTATTCTTTGATTTTTCTGCCCCCTTGAAGGTTACTCCACCACACAAATTTGCGATTTACTGACCCTTAAAACATGATTTTGACATCCCTGAAGTTGCCACTGGGTAAGTGCCCCGTTTGACTCCCCCTTGTTCTGGCACTGGTTACAAGGGACTATTTTTATTAAAAAAAAAAAAAAAAAAAAAAAAAAAAAAAAAAAAAAAAAAAAAAAAAAAACTGAAAATTGTCTGAATTTCTGGACAACCTCTTGATCAAGTGTATTGCAAGAGAGCAAGTACCTCAGGAAATGAAACACTTAAAAAAGTTGGTAGAACCTTTTTTATTTTTTTTTAAAAAAAAGGGTTGGTTCTGTAAAATGTAATCTTGTATCCCCAATTTATTTTTCCTTAAACAGGTTGCTTCATAATACCACAATATCTTGCTACAAAGATAATAATAATAAAACATCATTCCCTAAGTACCCTGTGGAATGCAATATGAGAAACTGATATAAACAGTCTTCTTATTATAATTATGTTATATAATGGGATCAAAATGGTAGAAGTCTGTGAATATCTGCAGGGTGATCTGGACAGAATATCTAACTCTTGGTCAGTCAACATGGAATGAAGATAAATGCAAAGAAGATTCATCTTATTATATATACAGATAATAAATTAAAGGCTAATTATGATTATATGGTGGGGAAAGCATTGCTTGTTGAAGACTTGAAATGTGAATACCTTGACATAACATTTGATAACAAACTCAACTGAGCAGGACACATTGGACAGGTATTTGGGAAAGGTTTCAAATTCTTCACTTAAGTGATAAGTGGATTTACCAGAGCTGTCAGGGAATTGGATTACAAAATTTTAATCAGACCATTGCTTGAATATGGTAGTGCTGTATGGGACCTACATTTTGGGTGTCAAATACAGGAGTTGGAGAGGGTGCAAAGAAGGGCTGCCAGATTTATCTCAAGAAATTACTGCAGAACACAATCAGTAACTGATATGATAAAGGAGCTGTAATCAGATTCACTGGAAGAGAGGAGGAAGATGAAGAGAGTCATGGGAGTGTCCAAGGCTTATATTGACGATGAGGTGTGGAAATATATTGGTATAAGAATTAGAAGTAGTGGGTAAAGGGAAGAGATGACCTTGAACACAAGCTGACACCTGATCAAGTACAAGGGTGTGGGAATATTTTCTTCTGTAGGTAATGGGGTCAGGGATCAAAATAAGTTACCAAGGGAATAGATGAATAATTTGCCAAAAATGTAGAAAGACTTTAAAATTGAAATTTGTAGATGGCAAAAGGAAGGGGACAAATGAATATGAAGGGAAATTGCCACCAGAGTGTGTTCTCCATTGTAATTAGATTAAATTAAAAAAGTGTACATAGTGTTTTCCAAACTATCTTACCATATGTAAAGACATAGGCAAAGTTAAGGTAAGGATTCCGTATGTTCCGTACACTTAAAAATTAATTTTCAATATGATCTGAACAACTAGAGATGGAATTACCATTTCATGGGAGTTCCAGTTAATAAAATAATACCTAATATCCTACATCTTATATAAGAACGAAGTCTTTCTCAGCGTTGAGAATGTATAAACTGCTCTCGGGTGACTAGCCAAGTCAAGAGTGCGTTGTCACAATGAATCTAGTCGCCGAAATATCATGTGACAACGCACTCTTGACTCGGCTAGTCACCCGAGAGCAGTTTATACATCCTACATCTTGCTGACAAATTAGGAGATTCTAGCATCACATTAAAGAGATGTATCTATCATTTTCTGTGAATTAAAAGAAGTCTATGAGAACTAGGGATAGAAAATGATACAGAAAAGACAGAATATGTTATCTGAAATAGTGTAAGGGGAATGACTTGACTATTGGTAGCAATAAAATAAAAATAGTAGAGTATACAAGTATGTAGTATCATCAGCTATAGAAAAGATAATGAAGATAACAGTGGGTGAAAAGGTAAATAATACCCCAAAAAAGAAGATACAAATCAGTAACAGAACACAGTGGCACATATTCAGTTGAGTTGTGGAAAGTTACTAAGAATAGCAATGGAAATGCAATGTTGATGGTTTTGATGAGGAAAAACAAGAAGGAAAAAGGCTGAAACATTGGGCTATAAGAGAATATCCATCAGACCTGTATAACAGATGTAAACTATATGTACACATACCATAAATACCTCTTGACAGGTGGCCTAAGAGTATGAAGTGAGAAAAATGAGTTACAAAACCTTGGATAGACCACTGCTTGAGTATGGTGGAGTGGTGTGGGACTCACATTGTCAGTGAAAAATTCAGAAGTTGGAAGGGGTTTAAAGGAGAGCAGCTAGATTTGTCTGCAATAATTACTGCTGAGTGGAAGACAGAAGGCAGGTGAAGAGAGTGTTTTGATTGTTCTAGGCTTATAATTGCAATAACACATGGATTTATATAAGCAGAAGGATTAGGACTCGTACAAGGAAGGGAAGAAGTGACCATGATAATAAGCTGGCACTTCAATTGAGACAAAAGGTAGTGGGAAAATTTTCTTTTGTAGGTAAGGGGTCAGAGGCTGAAATAAATGATGAATGGCACTAATGGACAGTTTACAAAAAATACTGAAGGCATTTAAAGTTGCAGTTTGTAAAGGGCACAGGATGGTAGGTGATTGAAAATCACAACAAGGGAAGGGTGAGGACATCATCACTGGAGTATGTGTCCTCCATCACAATTGAAATTAAATTAAATTAAGAATCAAAATTAATAGAAAGGAAGTAATAGATCTCCCAGGAAGAAATTGGTTTATGGAAGCAAATGAAGAGAAGAGTGAACAAGCATTTATTTCTGAAAAGCATGAAATTTTAACAGTTGTAAAGAAGCTCACCTGCATGTTGGTGATACTGTGTATTTCATTTCTTCTCAAATCATATAATCAGTTATCTTTGACATTTCATTACATCAATCTTCAGATACTGTCCTGCACAAGCAGTGGCGGATCTAGGATTTTTCCGAACCGGGGCAAAAACTTCATGCTGGCGCCCCCCCCCCCCCCAATGAAAACACCACACTCAGTTGGGTACTATTAAACTAAGAGACAAAAAACATTTTATTGCTTGCATTATATATAATTCACATAATCGTAATATGTAACGCACGATCCAGACTGTACTCACAACTGCAGTCTTTAGGCCCTAGCAAAATTTGCACTAAATGTTCCTACAACTTCACTCGTCGAGCTTTCATTTCCGCGAAAGAGTCTGTAACTTCATCAAAATTCGTCTCATAAGCTGTTCTATTTTCGATTGATAAGACCGTGAAGATGAAAAGACGTTCCTGGCCCATTGTTGATCTCAGGTAGGTTTTTATGATTTTTAGTTTACTAAAACTCCACTCGCAGCATGCGGACGTCGTTGGTAACGTGCAGTATATTCTCAGAGCTATACAAATATTAAGAAAGGCTTCCTGCAAGTCATTTTTACACATGTGTTGCAACAATTGGAATGGACTAGTTGTTTCATCGATTCCAATTAAAAATGTAGCTTGTTGTTTAAACATGGCAAGTTCAATCAATTGCGTTTAAGTCCTTGGAGTATCTGCTTGCTAGAACGGCTCAATTTTTTTGGAGATCTTCTGTGGACATATTTACTAACGTGTGGCCACCAACGAAGGCAAAGTTTTCATTTAGTTTTATTGCACTTTCTACCCTTATTCCTATTTCTGTTAAAATTCTGTCAAATACAACTCTTATATCTTTGGAAAACAGCTGTGTGGGGACAAATGCTCTTGATTCGTCCTCTCAGATTTCGTCGTGTTACCTCTTTCGTTTGGAAATTCCTTTACTTTTGAGTATCGGAACGATTCCCAATTTTGGTGCTACAGGTGTAGCTTCTTTGATCCAATATTCTATCGGCTTTAGTCGCATTTCTTACAATATCTTAATAAGCCCTATCATTAGTGATACAGAACGCGAAAGGATTATGTCCTCCTTTTGTATTTCCACGTTTACTCAATTAATTTCTCGAAGAAGGTTAGCCCAAATTGTTAATTTGAGGATAAATTTAAAATCCAATACATCATGTAAAAGATGAGCGGATTAATACTTAGATTCTGCAGCCAGAGAAGATTCTTCAATTTCCTCCATTGCTTTGACAACTTCAGGTAAATTATTCAATAGGGCAAGGTGTTTGGTCGACCATCTTGTCTGGCTACTATCTTTTAAGTTGGTTTTTGTACATTTTTTCATTATTTTCCACCTTGTAGTGGATCCAACGAAGAAGCAATAAAGTTTTTGTACAAGTCCAAATAGACTAACAAAAAAAAATTTGATTTCGTCTCGTCCAGCAGAAGATTGTAAGCGAGAATAAGCTAGTAATCCAAACTTTCTAAAAACAATTAATATTACAACTACCATCAAAAAACTGGTATTTTCAGGATATGGCTGCTTAACAGCCTATTCCCTAAACACGTTTTCGGAGAGCGACGTTTTATGAGTGCTTTATTTTAGGTTTATGTCTTAAGAAACAGCGGTATATGCTAATAACAATTGATAGGTTTGGTTCATAAATATACAGGGGTAAGAAGTAAGGCCCAAATAAGTTAATGATCCGATTTTTTTTACATTTTACTGGTATTCGGATTGACAAAAGATGAGAAACGCTGAGATATTTGATAACGATAGATTCTTCCTTACCTGTTAATGGTTCATTTCCAGTAATAAATATTTACACTCTTTCAGCACAAAAGTATATATTAAAACAAAACTGGGCTAATCACTCGAACGCAGCTGCAAGAATACGAACATCAGATGGCAAAATTTATAAATCCAAGAATATCGGGAGTTCCCGCTAACAGCGACGGAATGAATTCCATTCCGTGAATAGAGCTTTGTTTCAAGGCCGCTCTTGACAGAACAATGAATTTTCCGTCCTTTCAAGTTGCCGCCGCGGTCAGTATACCACAGCGCTTTACCTAAAAAAAAAAAAAAGGGTTGGCAGCACATGAATATTTCGTCCTGGCGCTTATAAAAAGATGCCACCAACACATGATTTTGGCGCCCCCCTGAAGTTGTCACCCGGGGCAAGAGCCCCGGTTTGACCCCCCCTAGATCCGGCACTGTGCACAAGTTCCTCACATTTCTTTTATGGGTCCTAAGAACCATCCCACAAACCAGACATGTAATGACCCTCTTGTATGATTAATAACTATTTCCAAAAAGCTATATTGCTCTATACAAATATCAGTATGATCAACACAAGGATTTTAATTCACAATACTCCTCTTGTATAATTAATGTTTGCTAACTGTGAATAACTATTTCCAAAAAGTTATATTGCTCTATATAAATATCAGTATGATCAACACAATGATTTTAATTCACAATATTATTCAGTTTACATTTTTATTTTTTAGGGCAAAAATTCCATTTTTACTCTCAGGCTGGAAGACACATCTGGAACCTTTGAAGTTGAACCAAAATCAGCAATTGGATCAACTCTTGTTAACATAAGGATTTCTAATGGCTCTTTTGATTATGAAAATCCTAACTGGAGAAAAATTGTTATTTTGGTATGTAGCAATTCTTACCATCCATCAAAATATGAATTACAGATTCTTGAATTCTTTGTTTTCATTGTACTTGTAGGTAATAGCAGAGGAGCAACTGTCAAAGCCTCAACTATCATCAACGGCAACAGTAACTGTTGTCATCACAGATGTTAATGACAATGAGCCAATGTTTGAGAACAACTTCTATACAGCCATGGTCACAGAAATAAGCTCACCAGGCACAGTCGTCACAATCATTACTGCAACAGATATAGACAGTGGCCTTTTTGGAGAGGATAGCATCATTTATGAGCTCAGTGGAAATGGCTCTGATAAGTAAGAAACTCAATTGCCATAATAGCTACTTAAGAGAACCATTGTTTCACAGTATCATATGAATAAACTCAATGGTAGTTATGTTTATTCTTAGAAATGCTGTTTCAATACCATTAAACTTTTATAACAAGTATGAGTTTTTTTGGTTTTTTTTTTTTTTTTGTCTCTGAAATTAACTCATTTGCTGGAGGAGGTGATTTCTTTGGATACATTAGATCACTCTGACTACCTTAGAAGGTACATTTTAACCATTGAAACTGAAATAAAATAATCTTAGATTTCAAAATCATACTACTTTATTTTCATTGTATCTGGAAGAAGAGATTTTGTCACAAGTGCTTAATTGCATAATTTATGAGTAAATTCAAACAAAGAAACTTCTTTTAAGATACCAGTTCCAGTGTCTATCATCCTTCAACAATCTTATTACCCAAAGTGCAGGCTGGTATGTTGGATGAAAACATTATTCAAAGATCAGAGACAGGCACACCACTAGCTGTTTGAACGCCCTTGTCAATACCGATTATGCCGCCCCCTGTCTAACTACAGTCAGCAGTGGATCTAGGAATTTTCAGAACCGAGTGCAGTGCACCCCTTGCATTCCTGCTTTATGGCGGGCCTGATCAGAGATGTAGCAAAATAAAATTATATTTTATCTGTGTTTTGGTAGTACATTCAAAGTATTGTGACAGTCTTCAAATAAAACCAAACTTCAATATTTCTTTCAGGTTTTCTCCTCAAAATTCTATTATTTTTCAACACAAAATATGTGATAAGCTGGCTAAACCTTTAATACTCCAAGAAATCTATATGAAATATGCAATAGAGTTGGGCTCTATTATAAATTCCATGCTGCTTGTAAAATTTTTAAATATTTCTGAAATTTTTCTATTTGTTATAAATATAGTTATTATAGAGGCACCAGGGAGATTCTTACCAAAATTACCATGGTATATAACATTTATTTACAAATATGAGACAATATTATAAAATGGAAAGAGTGTGTAGATTAAAATTGACTTTCAGAATTAAACACTGATCAATTCTTATGCTAAATAATCTCACAATTTATTTTCAGATCTTCCAGACAAAATGTAAATGAATGTTTATTTAATGAAAATAGTTTAAAATAATGAAATAAGTTAACATATCCATGGCAATTACTAAACATTTGTAATATTTGAAGCGATGAAACTATCAGATGATGTTAGGCAACAGGACACTCAAATTCATATTTTGAATTGCAGTCCACAGTAATAACCAATGTTAGGTTACCATATTGCTGAATGCCAGTGACTGATAATTTTGTGGATTGGATATATCCATTGCATCTAGTTGCTGACCTTGGTACAGTGTCTTTAATTCTGCAGTTACAGCATTGAGTCATTAAACAGCAAAGCTGTACTCATTACCTGTGTACGTCATCAGATGCAACAGAGCAAGTGTTCTTTGTGCAGCAACTTAAACCACAGATGATTGCATCAGAAGCGCTTTTACTAAATGAGCTTTCTCACCATCCAATATCACACATAACCTAGACCTCCTGCCATTGTTGATAACATCAACAGAATCTCCCACCCCACATCTTCTTACTCTGAGGAAATCTCTCCAAGAATCAACACTGCACATCCCCAATGACATGTATCAGCAATTGTTGAACATCTGTGATTTGCTATATAAAATACGAAATTAATTAAAAATTAGCTGGTTAATGACAATTCCAGTTCTCTTCTTTCTAATATACATTCCTTACACCCATAAAAACCATGCCACCTACTCACTTCAATAATTGAAACACATTTCTGAAAAATTGAAGAAACTTTGTTTGTCAATTTGAATACATCACCTTTCCCTGTATGTCTTCTTGTGCACTGGAATATATTAAACAAATACCTGTTTGTTAATAAATATATCACTATTGCCACATACACTGGAAGACTTATTCAGAGGGTACAGACTTATGCTCACAGTGACCTGTGTCTCGGATACAATCTCATAAAGTGCAGGGGTCAATGCCTTCTCTATAAACATGTTCCATAACTTATTGTTAGCAAAGGTGAGACCTGAAAATTTATCAATATGGGTACCTAAAGCCTACTGCTGAGTTACAAACTATTTTATCTCTGCAGAGATATTCCTGATGTGGTTGCATATCAATAGCTCCTTTAACTGTGGGTAATATCTAGAGAGGTAATGCTGATACTCTATCTCAGTGCTGGTGATGTCTATAGACGTTAATTGCAAGTTTTCTCTGCAAGTGCCAGTATTCATTAAGTTCAAAATAGAAACAGACATATCTGTTCATATCATTTTACTATATTGCAATTAAGCCTGTTTATAACATGAGTGTAGTTTCCTAAAATGGTTGAACAACTATGGCAGAGCCAAAAATATGACAGCAACAATAGTTTGTAATATTGTAATGTCTTTAGTACATGGTTGCAAGTGTTTACATATGCCATTACTAGTTCAGCTATCAGTACTAATAAATGTATATTTGTAATGTTGTATCTGTAATTTCATAAAATAGCTGAAACTGTACCTGGGGCTACACAGGGAAGAATCTGAACACGTTAAAAATGTTTAGACCTGTTTTTAGGGTGTATGTTTGTTTTTACAGTCGTATACTTGCACATTCCTGTAATTTAAAAAGTCATCGTAGTTGCCTCTGTCTGCTCCCAACTTGGTGTTATAATACACGCTGTCGATTGAGTTCATTGTCACTGAGGGACAAACTAACAAGCCAAGTGCATTTGTTCGTAATTTTTACCTTCTCTAAAATTAAAATAAATGGATTAATCCAATATTACTTGGTGGTTTCTGTGATCTTGTGCCAGTCAGGGGGGTGCCAATTTTTCAGCAGAGTTTCCTATCTTAAAGGAAAGTGCGTCCAAAAAAAAAAAAAAAAAAAATTGATCACAGGGTCCACATTACAAACTCTAATTAACACAATAACATAGGGATGGAGGATGATTGAAAACAGAGTTCACAATAAAACATTTAAGTTGCTTTTAATCACAATCTAATGAGTGAAAATTAGTGAACAGAGAAACAATGTTTTGTGGATTTAGATTTGAGCAAGAGAGTTACCTCAGGGATTGTACTGGTCTGAACTGGATTGCTAATGTTTCTTCCTTTGCTTGGCGGCTATTTACCGAGGACACCATGCTGATGGAGGATCGCGGTGCAGAACTTCTCCTGGGTGGCCAGTGGCAGCACTACTAGTGCAGTCAATCCGTCCCAGCTCACGCCATCAATCACAATCCCTTGTCCCTGCATCGCTTCTTGCAGCCAGCCTCTTGTCACATCTACTCCAGAATTCCTTCCACCCCTTCATCCAGAGAGAGCCAAACATGCGCAGACACTTGTCTATTGGTTGCTGCCCTTGGAATAAACAAAATAAAACATAATGGAGATAAGATAATGTTTTGGTCACATGTGCAGGCACTCTGCTGTGTGTGTCCACACTTCACATTTTTTCTTGGTATCTCACCATCCCTGTTATAACCCTACGAAGCAGCCCTTCCTGGTCTATCAAAAAACTTTACCACATTGTCTAGCTTTCTGCCCCACATATGTCTCTCCGTAGGTCTCTCAGGACACTACAACTACCCCGTCTCCCAATGATTTCAAATCATTCCACAGAATGATTTGAAATTCTTCCTCTTTCATCCTCCGATTTTATGGCCTGGTCGAAAACTATGACTCGAGCATATGGGGCAACAAAACTTTATATTGTTAACTGCTTTGAAAAGCTGAAATTTTCAACCCTCATCATTTCAACATTTACGAATAAACACAACATAGCCAATAATATTTCCACTGAATGCTACTACATTTCTCCCTGAGACACAAAATTATTTGGCATAGTACATGCTAATGCCTACATTATTTCCTTACTATTATTCTACAGTTTTTAGTATTAATATTGTTATTATTATCATCATCTTTGACAGCTAATTCGATGGTGACTTAGTACAACAGTGTACTTACTAGCACATCTTGGACACTCTTTATCCCACTAGTCTTCTTCTTCAACAATTTCTTAGTCTGCACCTTTTAGATGAACTCTCCTATTATAGACAGCCACAGCATTGTACGTCCTCTGCCATGTGTACTGTTAGTCGAAACATCTGATGTGAGTAAACAAGACAGCGGGCCTAATAGAGGGACTGTTTTGGGGGTGGCCAGGTGAATGCCCTACTCCTCACATCCCATCTGTGCCTCCCCGCCCACCCAAAAAAAGGATCCTACACATCTGAGGCCGTGTGCCTCCCAAAACCCAACTTAAAACTAACTCAGCAGCTTCGGTTCCAAAATACACCCTATAATCGACTATTTTAGTGCTCTCCACCGTCTATGAATTTAACCCTTAACTTGCTACAAGAATGTAAGAACAGAGACATTCCCAGTTTGTGCTTGCAATGAAGTTTTCATAGGTTGTACCGCCGGATTTTCGAAAACAATATTTCGATGACTAGCTCCGTCGTCTTCATCAGGTGTACTGGTTAGTTGACCATCAGTTACTAATACAGCCTAGGTGCCGCACCTCCTTATATAGCTGATGGTTCTCTCCGAGGCCTGCGCCTGGCAGTTGGCTGCGAGTGGGTGGGGCTACAGTTTTTCGTTGCGTGCCGCGGAAGCTAATATTGAGCTGTCTATGGAGTTTGCTGGACAGACGTACCACGCTCTCTGCAGAGAGTTGCCAGGGCTGGTTTCCATGCCTCATTAAGACATAGCCCACTATCTCTATTGAACGTATCAGCTAATCGAATTTCAGTCTCTTCTTTAAGCGTAAGTGGTAAGAAGCAATTGAAATTCGATAAGCTTTAAGCTCTGCCATGCTCACGCAAACCTCACTAATCTGACCTCCAAGTTGGGTCAAACCTAAACTATGGCTCCTCTCAATTTCCACCACACACATATCCAGCAGGTTAGTCCATGTTCTGTTTCTTGGTTCATTTTCGATACGTGCCTTAGTATGTCCGCCAACTGCTCATTAGTGCAATCAACAGCACTGCTTAACTTTTCCTGAATTGTCTGCACAGTATCCTTAATTTCACCCCCTCTCATATCCATTGTAGCTGTTAATTCCTCCCTCAGCTCGGATTTCAACAGCTCCTGTCCTTGTCTGAGGACTGATAATTTCTCATTGGTTTTCTTCTTTTGTTGATGAATAGGACTCAGCCATTGTTTTACCATTAGCAAGAAAGCTTGGGGTATAATAATTTCACTAACACTGCTCTGTGGGGGTGATACAAACTGATTGCTCGATTTCTATAGTTGGAAGATAACTACCAATGCCTTCTCCTGAATGTTTTGCTGAAGACTCCTGACCAAGGCAATATCAGTCAAATGACCAGATATCCTTCCATTGCAAATTCCTAATCCTTTGACTCTGGTGGATCAGTATTTTGGGCCATTTCGGTAGATTTCCTGCACTTTAATTTAATCCAGTGAAAATACCAGGCATCCAATCATGCTCAAATGCACCCAAAAATTCAGAAACCACTTAAAACCACCATTTTGCAATACTTCAATATTCATCACTCTAACTCCCCACAAAAATTCTACAAATTCTTAAACGCACAATTATTAATGGAACGAATGCTCAATTCACAACACTTCAAAACCTCAATTATGCCGAACACAGATACTATGGGTATTTGAAAAATCTGACCCTCGATGCTACAGCAAGCATGAAAAATTTTCAAAACCCATACTTGTCACAGAAGACAGCCAATAGACAAGCAAAAAATTTTACGATGCTGAGATACTGTGGTAGTCTTACTTTTTAGGAGAAAGCATTCACAAGGTGGTTCCCAAAAATTTTCTAACATCACCATCAAACCTACAAACAATCACAGATAGAAGGACAATTCAAACAGAATCCAACACCATCACTTTGGGGTTTGACAACCACTAAAGACACACCTTCCTTCAATATTGACAAACAACTTATCCAACATTACACAACATACAAATATCATATTCTGCACCAGCAACAAATCACAATACAAAGCTAGAATGAATACATTTTATATACTAGCATGTCGTAAACATGTCATATTACACACAGCATACTGGCCCAGTTTTCTACTGAAATAAATATTCAAAATTTAAATGTTAATGTAGAAAATACACTCTTGCAAACATTCATATCATTAGCTCCACAATTTGGGAAAGCCAAATGTAATATTTCCCTTCTTCTAAAATTAAAAAATACCGGTCTCTGACAGATAAAATATGAATAATTTGCAGTTTATTCTAAATTAACCTCATAGATGGAACTCTATACCACACTTCAGGGGGAAGCAGATTCCCTCCAGACTGCCTGATCCCATGTGGTGTGTGTCTGAATTTACGAGGGAGAATTGTGGCAAATTTTGGTGTTTATACTTTTGTGTGTATTTCAACTCCTGAAAACAGTTGTAAGATAAGACTATATTTATTTCATTTCTCAGTATTTTGGCATATGATAAATGAATTATGGGTCATTGGAAGTCAAACTGAAATGCACAGTTCAAGTTTATACACAGGCATGACAACATTTAGATAATATTGGGGTTACATTGCACCGTCACTGAACTGGTGCAATGAACCCTTACATATTCCTGGCAAGAAATTATTGTTAATAACTTATTCTGCAAAACAAACAATTGAAGATATTGTTAAAAATATGATGGAAACTGTTTGTTTCGATCTTTACAGAATGAACATGCCGAGAAAATATGTTAGAAAACCTGAGAAATCAGAGAGTTTGTTATCTCAAATATAAAAATGAACTGTTTTCAGGGAGAACAATTGATTTGACTGAAGACAAAGCAGTGATATCTTTAATTCAACAACAACAATACATTCATTTTCCATGCTAAAAACAGAAAAAGCCCGGCAATGGCCAACTGCTGTTGACATTTTAAACTATAAGTGGGATGATATCCTGGGGTCCATTAAACCTCTAAAAAGAATAAGTAAACGTGGTTACTTTAATGTACCAGAGTTAAATGATTGAGTTTGATTATCACTCATTTTTTGTAATAAAAATTCATAAGTTATAAAATATTTCTTGATTGTTACTTGTGTCTGCTTATAAAACTACAAATAAAATTATAAATAAATTAGTTCACTTGTTCCAAATATTGTGCACTACTTATAATGGTGCAAAAAAATCTTACTATATGAATTCTACGCTCTACGTTCGTTCCTCTTACTTAATTCTGTGTAATTCCCCATGTGGTGCAAAGTATCCTCCTCCTTTGAGGATACTTTGCACCAAAATTTTAATTTCTATAAAAAATCAAACTATGCAATAAAAAATCTGGGATTTTGTTCAATGTTTCAACAGTCTTAGGAAAGAATATATGCAGAAAATCATATTTATATCTTAAAAATTATAGAACTTAATAGAGTTCATAGATGAAAAAACAAAAAAGTGGTGCAAAGTAAACCCGTCTTACGGTACATATATATATATATGGTTTAATCCGACATTGCTTGGTAGTTTCTGTGATTTAATCACAATCTGATCAGTGAAAATTGGTGCACAGAGAAACAATGTTTTGTGGATTTACATTGGAGCAAGAGTGTTATCTCAGGAGGTGTACTGGGCTGAACTGGATTGCAAGTGTCTCTTCCTCAGCTCGGTGGCTATTTACCCAGGATGCCATGCTGGTTTAGGATTGTGGTACAGAACATCTCCTGGGTGGCTGGGGCAACACGGCTACTAGTGCAGTCAGTCCATCCCGTCTCACATCGTCAATTGCAATCCCTTGTCCACACATCGATTCTCGCAGCCAGCTTCTCATCGCATCCACCCCAGAATTCCTTCCACCCCTTCAGCCAATGGAAGCCAAATGTACTCAGCCATTCACCTATTGGTGGCCATCTATGGAATAAACAAAATAAAACATAATGGAGATCAGATCACATTTTGGTAACATGTACTGGAACTCTGCTGCGTGGGTCCACACCTCACATTTTTTCTTGGTATCTCACTGACCCTGTTATAACATAACACCTCTCACCCCACGAAACAGCCCTCAGTGGTCTAGCAAAAATCATACCACTTAGTCCAGCTTTCTGCCCTTCATATGTCGCTTCATAGGTCCCTCAGGACACTACATGTTGCTTATATTAATGTAGTTTGTTAAAGGAAAAGTTACTGCTAACAATAATGCAAGTTAATGAAAAAGTATTCAGCTCTTGTGTTGTGTAAGCAAAATGGCTATCTAGACTACCACTCATTTCAAACTAATCAATCTGTAACTTTCAACACTGTGTGTCTTTATATATGAAAGCTATTTCTTTTTATTTTATTTTCCTCTAACCCACGATGACCTTTAAAAAAAAGACAAATTTACATAATACAATAATGTTACTGTCAAAAGTATAGGATCTTACTTATTTTTCTACATAATCACCAAAGCCATTGAGGCATTTGTCATACTCTTACATAACCTTCTCGATGCCCTCTTCAAAGAAGTTAGCTGCCAGTGAGGAGTGTTGCATCTTGACACATCCTGAAGTTCTTCATTTATGGTGAAGCATTGTCTACCCAACAATGCCTTTAAGTCTCTGAACAGGTGAAAATCTGTCAGTGCTACGTCTGAACCCTACAGTCTAAAAGTTTCCACTTGAACTGTTTCAGAAGGTCTTAAATCACTTTGGCACTGTTTGGTTGGACATTGTCATGGATCAAAACCATGCCTGACGAGGTCAGTGCTCTTCCTAGGTTTTTGATGGCTCTGCAGAGATGATGTAATGTTTCACAATAAACTTTCTTTGTTATTGTTGTCTCCTGCTGAAGAAAATCTACCAAGAACACTCCTTTTTGGTCCCAGAAAACTATAGCCATTGTTTTCCTTTGGTTCAGGGTCTCTTTAAACTTTTTTTGGCTCACTTGGAGAATGTGTGTGTATCCACTACTTACTTCCTTCGTTTCAGGATCATCAACAGAACCCAGGCCACATTGCCAGTAACTATGGACATCAATAAAAAAAGTGATAACATGTGAGAAATGATAAGGCTGATGGCATGTGTTGCATTTTGTGATCATCATTCATCATTTTTTTGATCCAGTGTGCACACAGCTTCCAGTATCCCAGGTCCTGTATGACTGTGTACAAAGCAGATCTTCAAATTTCTGACCGAGCGTGGTGGTGTAACGGATAGCGTTCTGGCCTCGCATTCGGGAGGACGGCGGTTCGAATCCCCGTCCGGGCATCCAGATTTGGGTTTTCCATGGTTTCCCCAAATCACTCCAGGTGAATGCCGGGATGCTTCCTTCAAAAGGCCATGGCCGAATTCCTTCCCATTCCTTGCCCCCATCCTTTCCCGTCTCTAAAGACCACGTTGTTAAAAAGGGACGTTAAACTGTTACAAAAAAAAAAAAAAAAAAAAAAAAAAAAAAAAAAAAAAAAAAAAAGATAGTAAACCTTCAGTTGCCTATGTCTGCCTGATCAACATACTGAATGAGGTCTACGAGACAGTAGTGACAATATTATGTCCTTGTCCACCTTCATTATGAACATCAATTTGCCATTCTTTTAGGTTTCTACACCATTCCTGTACATTACCATCACTCATAATGTTTTCACCATACACTTTTGCTAATTCTGCGATGTATTTCAGTGGCAATACATCCTTCTGCTTGCAGAGAACAGATTACACTTTGTAACTCGCATTTGATGATAGCATCGATCATAGTGGCATGTTAGATTTCCCATACCTCAGCTACGACTTATGCATTGGAGTTGACAAAGTCAGAGTTTGTGGTGGGGGAACTGCGCAATCACTTGACATGTATACCTGACTTTCATGTTTTACACACTTACTTAGAAACATGATTGTACTTGCCCATTTTTTATTTACTTAGTTCCCTCACAGTTTCCTCAGAATTTATTTCAAATTTTCAAGTATGCCTGTTTCTACTTACATGAAAAAGCTTCTATTCAGATCTTTTACTCCCCATTTCCTGGAGGATAGTCCCTAAAAATCTCATTAAACAAGGTACTTAATATTTGCCTGTTTCATGTCATCAGTTACTTCTTTCTCATCCATAAGTGTCCTCATACTTACTCTTTCGCTCAGTTTTCTAACATAACAACAGAAATTTCTATACACATCACTCAGTAGTAAAAGTAACCATTTCATCCTTTTGTTCAGGCATAGACTATCCATAATAGAACTTCACCTGCTATTAGAGATAACAGGTACAATTCCCATTATATCTCTGATCCCTTTCTCAAGCTCCAACTTCATGTACAACCCACCTTCCTGTAGGATTCAGCTGTAGTTAATGATGGAACTCTGTACCTGCAATAGTTCCATCCCTGTATGCTGTGACTCAGGTGCTCTCCAAACTGAAACTTGTTTTTCTGACAATATTATCTACCAAGCCAGCATTCCCCCCCCCTTTTTCCAAAAAAAAAAAAAAATCATTACTCTACCCTCCTTAGTGTAAACCCTACAGTGTGATCATTATCTTCCTTTCCAGTACTGGCTCTAGTGGCCAGTTACAGTCTATTAAGTGGTTGTTATGTATTCTTTTTCCTTTGGGATGTAATGGAGTATCAGTGATATTCTGTTTTTTTTTCCCCCATCCTTTTCACATTTTGAAACACCAATGATGTTGGTTATAATTGACCTGCTATTTTTTTTTTTTTTGACTCATTGTAACAGAACATGTACTGCAGTTCTTCTCAGGAACTTCATTTTCACTGCAGTTAAACTTCAATCATTTTTTTTTTTTTTTTTTTTTTTTTTTACATTGTTCAGTTTTCATACTTTAATTCTAGTGTGTGTTTGAGTTTTATTTGGATCAAAGACTAGGCTGATTATCATCATTGCCCTGTTGTTGGAAATTAAAGTTTTGGAATTTATGTCTTTTTTTCCCATTTTTTTATTATAGTTTTCCAAATATTATGTCAACTTGTTCTAAAAGATCATTACTAGTGACCATTTTGTTTCAGATGTGTTGCTTTCCTTGAAATTCCATGATTTTATTTCTTCAGCTATTAATAACCTGGTCATCAGCTTAAAGTAGGATATCAAGATAGTTATTTCTCTATAGTGTTATATTTCAATGTATCATTAATATCCAGTATCTGATTAATGAAAACATTGATAAAGGGCAACCTAGTCTGGCATCATAGTAGCTTTCAGTCTATAATTTCAGTATACAGTTTCACAGCTTTGAAATTTCAATCACAAAGATTGTATATTGATAATATTATATGATTAAGTATATTATCATTCAACTTACTACTTCTGAGACAGCAACCGATTATTAGGATGATCAGATATCCAAATGAAGAAATCTGGATAGATCAAAACAGGGTTATTTCTATATCTAATACTGCCTGACCAAGCACTGGAATAAGTTCATCAATACTATTTTATGCCTTTTACATGACTTCTCCCTCCTTCCCCAACTATATTCAAAACCTTTTTTTTAATTTTTTTTTTTTTTTTATTTTTTTTGCATTCATCTTTATTTCACCTATACAACTAAATATTTTGTATGTATCTGCAAAGCTGTTGATAACGGTCTGGTTTTGACAAATTATGTCACCTGCAAACAACTTTAACTTTATGCTTAGTTGGGTGACAAATACTGTGTAAAAATGTTTCCTTCCAAATTTGTATTTAAACTCCAGTTAAACTGAATTACAAAAATTAGAATATTTTTTGAATAAAGCAGGGAATGGTTTTGCATTTTAAATGTTATACGAGAAAGGCTGAATCCAAAGTTAATTTTGTAAACAATTTTGAACTGAGCTTACAATGAATTTTCCATCACACCATTTTACATGCAATTTGCAGGTTCCTAGTTAATAACAAAACTGGTGTCATAACTGTGGCAGAATGTGTAATGCCTGGGAAGGATCCTTGCCTTAATTATGAATCTCAACCTGAATATTTGCTTATTCTCAAGGTAAATTATTATCTTATAACATAATCCAAACTTTTTATTAACATGCTAAGAATATATTTGAGAGTAGTTTGATATTTGTTTCACAGGCAACAGACAATAATGGATACGGTCACACATCTGCCGTTCCTGTGAAAATTCATCTAATTGACAGCAATGATAATACCCCAACATTTTCTAGCAGTTATTACCTTACTACAATTGTGGAAGGAGCAAAGAAGTTTGAGCCACAATTTTTTATTCAGGTGAGCTTGATTATTTCATTAGTTTTTTACAGACCAGAAATTTATACATATTTATATATTTATATATTTTTAATATAGGCTGAGGATAGTGATGTCACGTCTAAAATCACTTATTCCATAATTGAAGGGAACATCAATAACTTGTTTAATATTGATAATCAGACTGGAGAAATAACTGTTCATGATTCTAATGGCCTTGATATCACCAACATAACAACAAACATCATCAAGTTAATAATTCAGGTAAATATTTTTCCAAAATAATAATAATATTGAAATTAAAAAATAAGACCATTATTGGAAGTGCAGCTAATAACTGTTTTAGAACATACCATTATTGAAGTTAATAATATTCTGTTTTATTAATAATAATAGTAAATATACATGCAAATTGTCCAAAGTCATTGCAAAATCATACTTCAGTGATAGATTTAAAAGTGTCATAAAAAGGGTGTAGTTTAGTGGCGAAAGAAGTATTGGTAATAAATGCTAGAAAAATACAAGTTTAAATTATCTTTGACAAAGTTTAATTTTCTGACTTTAAACACAATCTAGGAGTGGTTTTTCTGTAATATTATATGTGGAATATAAGCAACCATGTAATATTTTGTAACATGGAAAAGAAATTTAGAAACACGTATGGCTAAATGTAAGTGTAATCAATAGGAGCATCCACAAAGTGTGACAGTGGTTGCAGGAAGACCAGAATGAACAAGTTGCTGACCAACCATATCCAAGACATTTATCATTGGTGTAATGTAAGGTAAATATACAACCCAAAGAAGCAGTGGCATCAGTCATTCTTCAAAGAAGGCTTACACAATTCTCAACACATGTGGGTGGAAATTGTCCTGATGAAATATTGCTTGTGGAGCTGTCTGTAAAAGGGGCAATGCTGGGACTCAAAACCTTCCTGAGGTATCAATTGTTGTTCAGATTGCCCTAAATATATAGGAGCAAAGATTGCATGTTATTCCTAATGGCACTCCAAACCATCACACTTGACATTTGTCTGCTATGCCACTCAACAATGCAGTCTGTATGATTGTGTTCACTATGGTAGCATTTAAAAAACACATAACCATCATTGCAGGAGAAAAACATTACATATTCCCACTTTTTTTGATGGCTATGTACTGACTTAATGCAACGTAGCATTAACCTGTATGGTCACACTAAAGTGGGAATTTCTGGGACCTATGTAGTCCTTTTTCTACACTCTTAATCATTTATTATGTTTCCACTTCTAGTTATTACCAATTTTAGAAACAGTATTTCTGTACATGGTGGGTGAGCAGTAACACTCTAGCCTAAAGAAAGCGCGAGTTCGAATCCCCTGGGCATCCAGAGTTGGGTTTTACATGGATTCCCCAAATCACTACAGGTGAATGCCGGGATTCTATCTTCAAAGGCCATGGCTGAATTACTTCCTGTTCCTCACCCCCAATCTTCCCAACTCAATGACCTCAATGTCGACGAGGCGTAAAACCACAAACAAAAAAGTAGAAACAGTATTGTATAGTTAAATATCAGGATTAAAATTACATTGAAACATAATGAAGCAAATATTACTATTTTTAAAGCTTATTTTTTATTATAATGTATTAGTTGTCATTCTAATGATTCAGTGAATCAATCTGAAAATTGAAAACTTATTTGTCGTGAGTGTATGCATGATAAAAAGAACTGATATGCCTGCCTTAATGGAATGAACAGGTGTAAGCTCTAACTTTAGAAAAATCTGTTGATAAATGAATATTTGAAATGAGAAGCAGTGATATGTACGGAAGATTACAGGATGAATATTAATTAATACAGACTACTGAAAGACTGTAGTTAAATATGAAGTTAAATTACTATATTGTCATTAAATATTATGTAAATTTACAAATTGTAATTTATTTTGGTTGAGGCAGATAATAAAACAGTAGAAGCTCATAATAAATAAATAAAGCAACATTAGTAAGTTCATGTTACAAAGGAGGAGGGAAACATTAATAAAGCAACAATATGTAAAAGGGACAGAGTGAGTAAATGTATCACCAAATCTGAATACAGGATGGCTACAAAGACAAAGAAAAACCACATTTCACATGACATCTTCATTGGTTGGGAATTGAAATCAAAAGTGTAGTAAGGTTTAAGGTGAAACAACAGTAAATCCCATATACACTGAAGAAACACCTGCCTAATATTGTGTAGGGCTCCTGCGAGCATGCAGAAGGCCACAACATGATGTGGCATGGATTCGAATATTGTCTGACGTAGTGCTGGAGGGAATTGACACCGTGCATCCTGCAGTGCTATCCATAAATCCATAAGAATGGAGGTCTCTTCTGAATGGCATGTTTCAAGGCATCCCAGATAAAATCAATAATGTTCATGTCTGGGGAGTTTGGTGGCCAGCGGAGGTGTTTAAATTCAGAAGAGTGTTCCTGGAGCCACTCTGTAGCAATTCTGGATGTGTGGGGTGTTGCATTGCCCTCCTGGAATTGCCCAGGTCCTTCAGACTGCACAATGGACATGAATGGATGCAGGTGAGCCAGGATGCATATGTATGTGTCACTTGCAGAGTCATAGCTAGACATATCAGGGATCCTATGTCACTCCAGCTGCACACACTTCACACCTTTACAGAGCCTCCACCAGCTGGAACAGTCCCCTGCTGACTTGCAGGGTCCATGAATTCATGAGGTTGTCTCCATTCCCGTACATGTCCATCTAAACAATATAATTGGAAATGAGACTCGTCAGACCAGGCAACATGTTTCCAATCATCAACAGTCCAATGTTGGTGTCGACGGGCCCAAGTGAGGCATAAATCTTTGTGTCATGCACTCAGCAAGGATATAGGAGTGGGCTGTCAGCTCCAAAAGCCCATATCAAGGATGTTTCATTGAATGGTTCATATGCGACACTTGTTGTTGGCCCAGCATTGAAATCCATAGCAGTTTGCGGAAGGGTTGCACTTCTGTCACATTGAATGATTCTCTTCAGTCGTCATTGGTCCCGTTCTAGCAGGATCCTTTTCCGGCCGCAGCGATGTCAGAGATATTGATGTTTCACCAAATTCCTGATATTCACAGTGCACTCGTGAAATGGTCGTATGGGAAAATCCCCACCTTATAGCTACCTCAGAGATGCTATGTCCCATCTCTCGTGCGCTGACTATAACACCACATTCAAACTCACTTAAATCGTGGTAACCTGCCATTGTAGCAGCAGTAACTGATTTAACGCCTGTGCCAGACACATGTTGTCTTATATAGGTATTGCCAACCGCAGTGCCATAATCTGAGTGTTTACATATCTCTGTGTTTGCATACGCATGCCTATACCAGTTTCTTTGGCTCTTCAGTGTATGTGATGAAGGAAACAGAAAGATAAACCCAGGAGATGAGCAACCAACACACCATAACAGGATGAAAACCTTATACAATATATCATTTTAATGCCTTCTTTATGTACATAGACAAGCCATGGGACATTAGGATTTGGATGTGTGCCGACCGTGACCTAACATACATGGTGTATACCATAAATAGTAGGACCGATTTAAAAAAAAAGTTTAAAGATATCTTTACAATTCCTTAATCCTCTTTGAAATAGCACCCTTGTGCAGCTACACACCTAGAATTACGCTGCTGCCATTGGCCGTACGCCTTCTGGAAGTCAGTTTCGGGGACGCTGTTGAGAGCCCTTGTCAATGCTGCTTGAACATCCTGAATTGGGTCAAACCCCTGTCCCTTCAGCTGCCTTTTCATCCGTGGGAATAAAAAAAAAAACGTCAGTTGGAGCCCGTTTGGGACTGTAGGCGGAGTGCAACAACGTGGCAATGCCGAATCGGGCCAACAGTTTCCTTCCACATCCTCCCGTCCAACGAAGGCCCACATGAACAAATCAAAGATCAAGACAATGCTGATCGTGTTTTTTGACCGTCGTGGGGTGATTCATAAGGAGTTCGTTCCCCCTGGGGAAACTGTCATTTCTAACCTTTACGTGCAAGTGCTAGCCCGCCTGTGAGACCGAGTGAATCGCGTCCGATCAGTCATCTCCGCCAACTGGACAATGCGCCGTGCCAAGGCGCGCTGTCATGAGGCAATTGTTGGCCCGAATCAACATTTCCGTGTTGCTGCACCCCGCCTACAGTCCTGATTTGGCTCCATCTGAATTTTTTTATTCCCACGGATGAAAAGGCAGCTGAAGGGACAGCGGTTTGACCCGATTCAGGACGTTCAAGCAGCATCGACGAGGGCTCTCAACAGCGTCCCCAAAACTGACTTCCAGAAGGCGTACCATCAATGGCAGCAGCGTAATTCTAGGTGTGTAGCTGCACAAGGGTGCTATTTCAAAGAGGATTAAGGAATTGTAAAGATATCTTCAATAATTTTTTTTTTTTTTTTTTTTTTTTTTTTTTGTAAAATCAGTCCTACTACTTTTGGTATACACCATGTATGTCAGGTCTAGTTCTGGAATAAATTTAGTTTTACTCATGGGTCCCAGGTCTTTTGGAGTTTATTGAATAAGAATTCTGTTCAAAGAGAAATATTAACAAATAGATAATTAACAATTGTTCTCAGTCACAAGACTGTAAACACAAATGCTAGGGTTCTTTTAACAATGAAAGATTTTCTCCAAAAAGATAAGTACAATCAAAGCACTTTATTTTTGGTTGTAGTATTCGCAGATAAAATAATTGTGACAACTTTCTGTATTCGCCACTTGAAATTTTTATTATTCGCAGATCCATTCAGTACAGTCAGCGGATTCGGTATCCTTTACTAACAAGTCGGCATCACATGAGTATTGCTGGAATGTCACTGTATCTAAATGAAATCACTGCAAAAGCAAATCTTATTGCCTCTAAAACTAAAGTTCAATGTCAAAGGCCGTCACTGTGTTAAATGTTCAGCTATGACCTTTGATAAAAGGCGCTCCACCATGATCGGCTCTGAATCTATTATTACTTCAACTAGTTAGTCATTGCAATAATTCTGAGTGAATAACACATGTCTCTTCTTTTTTCTTCACACTTTATAATGTCTAACAAAAAAAAAAGAAAAAATTAGTTCCTATGTGCAAAAAAGTTGGTACATCCCCTCATCACCCTCTCCAACAAATGCAGGATTTTGAAACCTTCTCCTACTACCTGTCCCCAGGTAAGCTTGTTATCAAATGTAATGCCAAGATATTTACATTTTAATTCTTCAATAAGCAATTCTTTCCCCACTTTATGATCATAATCAACCTTTAGTTTTTTATTTCTGTATCTAATAAGCTGACTCTTCTTTGCATTTATTTACATCCCATGTTTACCAACCCAACTAGATATCCTGTCCAAATCGCCCTGCAACTGTTTACAGTCACCTACCATTTTGATCCTTTAATATAGCTTTATGTCATCTTCAAACAATCTAATTTCCGATAGTAAACAATCAACACAATTATTCATTAGAATAATAGATAGCAATGGTCCCAACACACTACCCTGTGGCACTCCCTTTTTTACTTCCACTTCTTTTGGTACCGCATTTCCTACCCTAACTTTCTGTTTTCTACCTTTCAAAAATTCTTCTATCCAGCAATTCACTTTCTGGTCCACTCCAATAGATTTTAAACAATAAGTGATGGGTTTACTAGCAAGGTTTTATCAGAAGTTGAGGCTGGAGGATGCCTGGTGTCAAGGACATTTTTGTAAGCTAGTTCCCATTTTTGAAGTGTTGATGTAGTGGTAGTTCCTGGAAAAAAAAAAAAAAAAAAAAAAAAAAAAAAAAAAAAAAAAAAAAAAAAAAAAACCCCATACAGCTCTCATTGTAAAACAGTATTTGATGGTTTTAGAATTGTGGCATCTTACAAGGATAAAATTACATGGACTATGTTGCTGGTATAAATTGCTGGCTAGTGGTGACGCCTATATACAAATTAGAGCTGAGTGGTAGGTTAGTTGGTATATGTGGTGTGTTTTGGTGGATGTAGTATCTCCAATGATGGGGAAAGGAATAGAAATCTGGAGTTGAATATTGTAAACCAAAATGTTCTTAAGATTGAACTCTACTAAAGAAGTATTTTTATATCAATTCATGTTTTTTGAATGCCCATTGCTTTGCTAACTTCTGTATCATGTTTAATCGTTTTAAAATGTTGCATTGCAACTATATAGCGGTTACACCTAAACTAGCTTAGATGTTTCTCCAACAAATCTTGTAAAACTATTATTAAATTACAAGGAAAGGGAAAATGTCTCATCACTCACCAAAGTTTAAGGCTGCAATGAGTGAAAAACATACATGACAAACACTAGAATAAAAAATATTTCAGTTTTACACCTTATTCATGCTGTAGGAAATGAGTTATGTAGTTCGGGAGGTATGCACATGCTGAAGTTTAACACATTACTGAGTGCATTTTTGATATATCAGGAGAAACTGGGATATTATATATATATATATATATATATATATATATATATAAATATATATATATATACGCAGATGGTGATAGAATTAGTAATATAAAAAAGAATACGGAATATTAAAGCAAAAAATAGACAAATAAATTTGGAAAAAATTTGTAACTTGAAATGTAGTCTTCACGGGTTTTCCGCCATATGTTGTTGAAATGCGACAATGAGCTTTCGGCGGCTGACTCTGCCGCCATCTTCAGGTTGGATGTTGTGCCGGGAGAACCAGCACTGCACTGGCGATGTCTGGCCTCCACGCGCCCTTATAAGGCCTGCCCTCTCCCCTCCCCTCGCTCCCTCCCGCGGCTGCCATCTTGCGCTCGTCGTTGATTGGTTGGTGGAGCGACTGTCCTAGCCAACCCCAGCAAGCCGGAAACATTTTCCGGCGGCACCTCTCTGATTGTGCTGGTTCTCCCTGCACAACATCCAACCTGAAGATGGCAGCAGAGTCAGCCGCCGAAAGCATTTCAACAACATACGGCGGAAAACCTGTGAAGACTACATTTCATCGATACGCCGTGAAAGCCTTAAATCTCACAATTTGTAAGTTGTTTAATGGTAATAGTTGTAATAATAATAATACTAATAATAATGAGTGATGGGAAAAAATGGAATTTTATCGATGGTTGAAGCCAGGTGTGTGTCTGGTATCCATATATTTTGGTATGCTTGGGATAGGTTCTGGGAGAGGAATTCAGCATCAGAACAGATACATCTGCCACAGATGGCAAGGCTGTAGAGGAGGGAACGTTTGATATGGAATGGGTGTGCAACTGTAAAATGTAGATATTGCTGTAGATTAGTTGGTTTGATGTGGACAGAGGTGTGAATGGCACCCTGCCTGAACATGATGTCCACATCGAGGAACGTGATGTTTGTGTGGGAGTAGATCCAGGGTAAATTAATGGAATAGCTATTGTTAAGGGAAGAATTCTAGGAGTTGTTTTCACTGTGAGTCAAGATCATAAATATGTATCTGAACCACAAAGTGGGTTTAGAGGGTGTGTGGTTCAGGAAACATTCCTCCAGACGACCGAGGAACAAATTGGCATAGGATGGGGCCATGCAGGTGCCCATAGCAGTGCTATGGATCTGGTTATAGACTCTGGCATTAAAGGTGAAGAAGTTTTTGGAGAGAATCAGGTGTGCCAAGAATGAAAGAAATTATTTACTAGAACGGCTGCATGGGGGTCGCCAATCTATGAAGTGTTTCAGGGCATTGAGGCTCTGACAGTGTGTAATTTTGGTATAGAGGGAAGTTACATTGAAGGAGACTAATAAAGAGTATGGAGGTAGATATGTGTGGACTCAGAATAGATGTTCAAGGAAGTGTGGGGTATCTTTGACATAGGAGGGAAGACTCTGTACAAAGGGTTGGAGATATATATGGTAGTGGTGGGATCTGTAGGGTACCACTACCTCCATTTGTCATAATAAAAACATTCCTGGACCTGTAGAGCCCCATACAAGGTTTCTCTCCCCACTCAATCTCCCTCCTAACTCTCCAGAATCATCGTACACCCACCATGTACCTTCTTCCAAAGATCCACAAGGGTGGCAATCCAGGGCAACCTATAGTTGTTGAATATGGGTCACCCACTTAACAGATTTCAGCCTTGATGGATCAGTATCTCCAATCCTTTGTACAGAGTCTTCCTGCCAATGTCAAAGATACCCCACATTTCCTTGAATGTCTATCCATGATCCAAACACCTCTACCTCCAGACTCCTTCCTAGTCTCCATCGATGTAACTTCCCTCTATACCAACATTCCACATTGTCAGGGCCTCAGATCCCTGGAGCACTTCATAGATCTGCAACCCCCACACAGTTGTCATAGTACATAGTTCCTTTCATCCTTGGCTCACCTGAGTCTTTCCAAAAACTTCTTCACCTTTAATTCCAGAGTATATCACCAGATCTGTGGCACTGCTATAGGCACCCACATGGCCCCATCCTATGCCAACTTGTTCCTTGGTTGTCTCAAGGAATGTTTCCTGAACCACTCCTCAGCCTCTAAACTCACTGTGTGGCTAAGATACATAGATGGTATATATATGATCTGGAACCACAGTGAAAATCAACTCCTAGAATTCCTCCATTCCCTTAACAACAGCCATTTCATTAATTTAACCTGGACCTACTCCTACACACACATCACATTCATCGATGTGAACATCAGATTCATTTTGACAGTTGTCACCCATTCCATACCAAACATTCCCTCCTCTACAGCCTTGCTATCCATGGCAGACATATCTGTTCTCATGCTGACTCTCTCTCCCAGAACCTATCCCAAGCCCTTATTTTCTACTCTTACCCAGAAGATCTTGTACATTAACAAATCAACTGCACATTCACTCACCCTCCACACAACTACTCCCACCCAGCACCTTTAAAATCATACTATAGCCCTGCATTTGTCACCCAGTTCTCTCTTGGCCTTGAATCCATCAATAAAATCTTACATCAAGGGCATGACTTTGTTCACTCCTTTCCAGAAATGCCCAATCTTCTACCAAAATTCTGCCAACCGTTCCCCATACATGTTTCAGCTGACCACCTAACCTCAAAAATGTCTTGGTCCACAAATACCCTCCACTCTTTAAAAATACCATATGGATCTTTTGCTTGTAATACACCTTGCTGCAAAACCTGCAACATGCATCCTCCCAGTACATACTGCAATCCAGCGACAGGGGAAACCTTCCCCATCACTGGACAAGCCACATGCTCCACAACACATATCATGTACCAGCTAACTTGCCACCGCAGCACTATTTCCTATATAGGCCTGACTACACAACAAATCTTGGTCAGAATGAATGGCCACAGACAAACAGTTCACACCTGCAATTTATATCTTCCAATACCAGAACATGCTAACTACCACAACTGTAACAACCTCAATGACTATTTCACGGTGAGAGCAATCAGAGTTTTCCCTGAATCCACCACTGCTTCAGATCTTAGGAGATGGAAACGTGCATATCAAAATATCTACATACCATACACCCAACTGGCCTCAACCACCAATAAATTTTTTTTGTTTTTGTTTACCCATTACTCATTATTATCATTTAACTAGTTACAACTTTTTTCAAAATTTATTTGTCTATTTTTTGCTTTAAAATTCCGTACTCTCTTGTTATATTACTAAATCTATCACCATCTGTGATGTAACATCTCAGTTTCTCCCAACATAATGATAATGCATTCAGTCATGTGTTAAACTTTAGTGTGTGCACACCTCCCGAACCACATGAATAATTTCCTACAGCATGAATAAGGCATAAAACTGAAATATTGTGTATCCTAGTGTTCATCATATATATTTTTCACTCATCACAGCCTTCAACTTTGGTGTGTGTGAGTCATTTTCCCTTTCCATGTAATTTATAGTGCCTAAAGCTATTTCCTTTTTCTTTAGTTTCAAAACTATTAATAATTAACATGATCTTTCTGTACATGTAATATCAGTTTCTTTATTTATAATTTGATTAATGTTATTGAATTTGTTACTAAATAAACTGTTTCAGGCAAGTGATGGAATGTTTGCTACCACTGCAACTGTGCAAATAACAGTCCATGATATAAATAACAATAAACCAGTATTTGAAAGAGAAAGTTATGTCTCAAGTATTGAAGATGATGCTCTTATAGGTAAAACTACTGAAGAAATTATTACCTTCTTTTGATATTTGCATGGATTCATGTATTGATATCAATTACTTCTTACAATATTTTCATAAGATTCTGTTAGTTTATGTACGTATAGACTTGAATTTGTTGGTATAAAAAATAATATACCAGTCTAGTAAAAAGTTTGGATACCAAAATCAGCAAATTTTTTGGGTTATTTACAATACTGGGATGGTCATTATTTGCATTAACATTACTTTATGAAATATCAGTTATTCTTATCATGTTGGAAAGAAACCAACATGCATGCCAGTTGTTAAAAAAAATGGTAAACCTCATCCATGACATGCTATTTTTTTTTATTGTTGTTGCTGCCATTGTTGCCACTGCTGCTGTAAATTAAAAGAAAAAAAAAGATAACTTATTTGAAGACAAAATTCAATTAGGTCTTTGCTAAGCTGTAGTGTTTGGAATATTGCATCAGAAATTTTTATAATCCATATGGTATGAAAACAAATTTTATATTTCTTATTTCAATCCATGAAGCTCCATAACTACTCACACATGATCAAAGATTAACCATAGTCAAGTTCTTGTTATAAATTTCTGTCCAGGCATTGATTGATTGAATCCATCAATCATATTACACATTAGGATCACAAATTCCTTCATACCAATCCTGAATTTTGTTCTCTACAAAAACTTCCTTGTCCATCCAAGAATTTTCATCAGCAGACCTACATTCTGCTTAACAAATTCCAATCTGCGTATCTGGCAAGAGCCCATTGTTTTTTCATCTGTTTTTGCTGATGAGGCTACAAGGATCACTACATGTGACCAACTTTACAATTGGTGGGATCTTTTCCATCTCACAACATGCCTTTCTGATGTTTCCTGCATCATTTAACATTTAAATATACCTTAATTGTATTTTTTCCTCCATAATTTATACAGTGCAGCAAACAAATCTTATTCACTTAAATCCCAAACTATGTAGTACAGCTCATTCCACTATATACGATTCCTGCATCTCTAGTCCTATTGTCAGGGTCAGTCCTGTTAGAACTAATTTCTCTGGGTACAGAAAGTTGCCACTGGTTTTTAGTATGTTAGTGGTCTGAAACATTCTCAGTTATTGCCATAGGTGTCTATGTTATCACCATTTCTTTAAATTTATGTGTTATGTCAGAAAGTAGTCTAGAGCCATTGGCCAGTAGTATTAAATGAGTAATGGCCAGCAGTATTAGATATGTGGTAGTCAATATTGAAATTTCATGTCATAAATTCTTTCCTTCAGTAGATGTCATATAGTGAGTGCAAAGTTTATTTTTCAGTTTTAAGACTCACTGATGTCGAGTCCTTTTCCTTCACTAGGCTCTCTCCAACTTAATTCTTATAGTAAACCTCACTCATTAGTCTTTTTTTAATAGTATAAAAAGCAGGTGGATTTTTGATGTCATATATCTTTTATATTTCACACAAACTTCCTTTCATTTCTAGTTTAAATCCTTCATTATTCCTCCTCTGTTAACACGTAAACATATTTTGTAAGATGACAAATTATTATTATCTTTTTTTTTTGTGACTTCCACTTGAGAGTTCAATTCGTATTATTATCATCTCCATGACTTTGTACAATTAATCTGCTATCATGTCTGCTGGGAAACAATTACTTTTAAAACTAGTTCATTTAAATAAGAACAGAGGAATATACATTCACATAGATGGCAGATGGCCGTGCAGTATAGGATGACATAATGCATATCAAAGCAATGTGAAGAAAGAAAAAAAAGGTATGTATAAGCCCATCATCAGCTTAAATACTGGTCCTTAGGAAAGCCACATTTCCATGAATCATAGCACAATGGAAATTTTTGTTTTAGAAAAAATACAGACAGTTAATTTCTTTTGTTGCAACTATTTGTTAAAACTGATGTCAAAATTGTCAAGGTGAGCAAATAATTACATTATAACAGTCGTCAATAGAAAATATATATAAAAATCATAACGTCTTTATATTTTCATTAATAGTAAACATTATTGTATTTGGTGTGTCAACTTTCCTTTCGTTCTCTTTCTCAGTGTGCAGAAATTATTGACAGTCAATTAAAACTTTTTTTTTTTTTTTTATTTTTTTTTAACTGTAAAATTGCTATAATAAAACTGGATAGTACAGTATATCAGCTGTTTTGCTATGAAGTGCTGTTCAGTTGACACTTTCAGGATGTGCGGTATGAAATTTGGCTGTATGATTACATTATAAACTCAAGCATTTACTAGTGATATATTTCATGGGTGAAGTAACCAAATTCAACTGCAGTTTTGGACTACTTCAACATGCCTTTCAAGCTAATTTCTTTTTATTATTACTTCCACTTTTGAAAACCAGCATTATAATTTCCATGAGATATATCATGATGGCTTCTTCCTGGGTAAAATATTCCGGAGGTAAAATAGTCCCCCAATCAGATCTCCGGGTGGGGACTGCTCAGGGAGGAGTCATCAGAATGGATAGAAACATTCTACAAGTCGGAGCAAGGAATGTTAGAAATCTGAATAGGGCAGGTAGGTTAGAAAACTTAAAAAGGGAGATGGAACAACTTAAGTTAAATGTTGTTGGGATTAGTGAGATTAAATGGAAGGACGCACAGGATTTCTGGTCTGGGGAACACAGGATAATTAGCACACAAGCTGTCAATGGAGTCACTGGTGTAGGATTTGTAATGAACAAGAAAGTAGGGAAACAGGTTAGTTATTATGAACAATTTAGTGACAGGATTATTTTGATGAGGTTAGAAACTAAACCCATCCCAACCACATTAGTACAAGTATATATGCCAACGTCACAGGAAGATGACGAAGAAATAGAAAAAATATACGCTGAAATTGAAGAATTAATCCAATATGTGAAAGGGGAGGAAAATCTAATAATCATGGGTGATTGGAATGCAATAGTGGGAGAAGGAAAAGAGGGGAATACTGTAGGAAGTTTTGGTCTAGGAGAAAGAAATGAGCGAGGAAGCAGGTTGCTAGAATTTTGTGAAAGATATAAGCTAGTAGTGGCGAACACACTGTTTAAGAACCATGCAAGAAGAATATACACCTGGAAACGTCCTGGGGATACAGGCAGATATCTGCTAGATTATATCATGGTCAAACAGAGATTCAGGAATCAAGTTCTAGACTGTAAAGCGTACCCAGGAGCAGACATAGACCCAGACCATAATTTGATAGTAATGAAGTGCAGGCTGAAATTCAAGCGAATAAGGAAGCAGCATAAGCAGAACAGACTGGAAGTGAATAAACTGAAACAATCTAGCACAAGAGAAAAATTTGCAGAAATGGTAGACTTAGTTAGGTCTAAGAATTAACTGTGAAAGGAGCTCAACTGAGGACGAATGGAGTGCATTAAAGACCGAAATAATGAAAGCTGGCAAAGAAACCTTAGGCTTTAGGGAACAAGCTGCCCGAAAACCTTGGATCACAGAAGAAATTTTGCAGCTGATCGATAAGAGGAGAAGGTACAAAAATGCTCAGGATGAAGCAGGAAGAGAGCAGTACAGACAATTTAGAAATCAAATAAATAGGAAATGCAAAATAGCAAAAGAAAAATGGCTACAAGAAAAGTGTGAAGAAGTAGAAAAGGAAATGGTTGCAGGAAAAGTAGATGTTGCATATAGAAAGATCAAACAGAATTTTGGAGAAATTAAGAAAAGAGGTATGAACATTAAAGCTGCCGATGGGAAACCTCTTTTAAGGTCAGAAGATAGAGCTAACAGATGGAAGGAATAGATTGAGAAACTGTATGTTGGGGACGACTTGAACAATAGTGTATTGGAAAAGGAAGGCGATGTCGACATGGATGACTTAGGAGATCCTGTTTTGAGGACAGCAGTTAATAAAGCTCTGAATGACTTGAAAGCAAATAAGGCAGTTGGAATTGATGATATCCCTGCAGAACTTCTTAAATCTCTAGAAGAGGAAGGAATTGAAAGATTATTCAAGCTGATATCAAAAAGTTATGAAACAGGAGAAATTCCAAATGATTTTAATAAAAATATCATCTTCACACTTCCAAAGAAAGCACAAGCTGGCAAATGTGAGAATTATCGCACAATTAGTCTAACATCACATGCTTCAAAATTACTGACCAGAATAATATACAGAAGGATGGAAAGGGTAGTAGAAGAGATAGTAGGTGAAGATCAGTTTGGGTTTAGGAATAATCGCGGTACAAGGGAAGCAATTCTGTCTTTAAGATTAATACTTGAAGGGTGGATCAAGAAAAACAAAGATACTTTTATGGCATTTGTTGAATTAGAAAAAGCTTTTGATAAGGTTAGGTGGGACAAGATGTTCAAAATTTTAAAGAAGTCAGGTCTAAAGTATCAAGATAGAAGAATACTCTATAAACGATATAAGAATCAAGTGGCTGTGATAAAAGGAGAGAATCACGAGAGACATGCATCAGTTAAAAAGGGTGTGAGACAAGGTTGTAGTCTATCCTCGTTAATATTCAACTTGTATGTAGAAGAAGCAATGAAGAAAGTCTAAGAAAAATTTCCATGTGGCATAAGTTTTCAGGGAGAAAAAATCAGTATGCTACGATTTGCTGATGACATTGTCTTATTAGCAGAGAGGGCTGAGGATATTGAGAAGTTATTGAATGGCATGAATAAAATACTGAAGGAAGATTTTGGACTGAATATAAATCAAAGTAAAACAAAAGTGATGAAATGTAGCAGAAATGACACCAATACTAGCAGATTAAATATGAAAATAGGATCTGATGCAATAGGAGAAGTGAGTGAGTTCTGTTACTTGGGAAGCAAAATCACAACCGATGGCTGAAGCAGGAATGATGTTAAAAGCAGAATAGCACTAGCAAAAAGAGCCTTCATGAAAAAGAGAAACCTTTTAGTTTCAAATATTGATCTAGGAATTAGAAAAAACTTCTTAAAACTCTATGTGTGGAGCACAGCACTTTACGGTAGCAAAACATGGACTTTAGGAATTCCGGAAAGAAAGAAACTTGAAGCATTTGAAATGTGGTGCTACAGAAGAATGCTGAAAATTAGGTGGACAGACAAAGTAAGAAATGAACGAGTTTTAGAAATGATGGGTGAGAAAAGAAGTTTATGGAAGAAGCTTACAGGAAGAAGAGACAGGCTGGTAGGTCATATTTTGAGACATGCTGGATTGGTTAATTTGTTAGTGGAGGGAACAGTTGAAGGTAAGAACTGCAGAGGTAGACAGAGATTAGAATATATGAAGCAGATAATTGAGGACGTGGATTGTAAGGGGTATGTAGAAATGAAGAGGTTAGCACACAATAGGCAGGGATGAGGATTGCATCAAACCAGTCTAAAGACTGACGATAGCAAAAAAAAAAAAAAATAATAATAATAATTTTTTATTTCATATCTTTTTCAATTTATAATTTACTTGGATTTATCAATTTATAACGTGAAATTTTTTATGATACAATTATCATGTAATATTTTATTTAATACCCTTAAATTTTAATAAACTAGGAATGGAACTATTAGAAACTTATTTTTTCTTTAAAACAAAGAGTTGTAACATATTATCAAAAAACTATTGAAGATAGAAAAGAGAAAATGAAACTGTCTAATACATATTTAGTAACTTGATTGGGAATGTTTCAAAAAAATTTCAAAATAAACATCATTTAATATATTATGTCAAAAATATGATTACGTACTGTATTCCTGATTAGTTTTATATTTCCTTTACAATAATGTCTCCTGAATACAATATTAGAATTGTTTGTGTGTTTCATTAGGTACAAGAATTGAAAGAACAAAAGCAACTGATGCAGATTGTGGTGCTAATGCTAGAATTAGTTATGGCATACACAGGAATGCATTTAATGATTTTGATATTGAGGAAGACACTGGTGTGGTTAAAATAGCTAGACTTTTGGATTATGAAAAAAGAAACATGTATCACATAGAAGTGATTGCAGTTGATGGAGGTAAATTTTTATGTAACCTACAAGCAATATTATTTCTGTATTACTAATAAATGATAATTTAATAAATGGGTCCATTTCAGGAACTCCTGCCCTCACAGGAACTACAACACTCACAGTCAGTGTGATTAACAGAAATAACAGTGTTCCATTTTTTGTTCCTTCAACACAAAGGGCAGAGGTAGCCATTATTCATTAAATATGTTTCTGTATTTGCATTTGTGCTCTGTACCTTTAAACAGAGTATGTATTCCAGGTATCAGAGGATGCTGCACCAGGAACTGTATTTTACACACTACAGGTCATGTATCCTGATATGAATAGTTCTGGTACTCTTAACTTCATTGTTACAGAGCCCATTACAGCAGTTGACTTGAATGGCAAATTGGTCAAGCATACTGATGCTTTCAAGGTAGTATGAATTATTGCATTAAAATTGTATTAGTGTTTATTCAAAACATTGTAGTGTGGCCTTATTGTAACTATTATCAATATAATTATTGTTTTCATGTTTGAGTTATATAGTAACACCAAATTATTAAGTGCTATAACTCTTTTTCCTCTTTGTGCTGGCAGTTTTTCTTTGCTGTGGACAAAATGACAGGTGAAGTGTCAATAGCAAATCCCTTACTACACAATGTTGCTGCTGTCGTTAGGCTGACAGTTCTTGTAACTGATATAGCAACCTCAACCAAACAACATGGCAGAGGTAAGAGAAAGGTATGCATATTTGCTAATTAATATTGTTAAACAGAATGATATGATCAATAGGAAAATAAAATATTTTAATTAACAATAATATTTTTGCTGTTTTTCAACATACTGGGACATGTAGAAATTTAAGTATTTATATGGAAAGGATAGATAAAATACACCCAATACTTGCCCAAGCTGAAGAGAGGAGGGCAGCAGCAACAAAAAACAATACAAAAACACAGAAAATACAATAGTTTGGGTTAAACCCAATGTTAAGATAAAAGAAAGAAGTGGCTGAGCTCATGCAAGACTTGCATTCAACGTAGCCACTTGTTTTGTGTTGCTGCTGTCCTCCTTCCTTCAACTTTGGTGAGTGTTGGTTGTATTTTACCTATCCTTTCCATATAAGTATTGCCTCATGGCATTTTATTTCCTTCCATTGTAACTGATATAGAAATTTAAATAGTTTTACATGTAATTTTTTTAAAAAATGCGTTAATACTAGTAATGGAAGTAGTAGGTTTAAAATTATATGAATCGTCTTTGATCATAATTTCCACGATTAAGTTTCCCCTCCTATCATCTAGTAATAAGACTACTTTTGTAAGGTATTGTCTTTCAGACATTTTGACTTAATCTTAAAAAGTCAGCATATCAGTGAGTCCAAAAACTGAGCATTAGTGGAGAATTTCCTGATGGAGGCTACAGAAAAATGGTTTAATGAATTTGTAGAAATGTATGTTGGATGTATTGTAGTTCATTTTATTAGCAGGAAATTTGTTCCATATTTTTCCTTAAAATTTCAGGTTTACTGATAATAACTATAACAGATGTAAATAACTTTTCTCCAACCTTTCCAAAACCATGGAGTTCAGAGGAACCTAAATATACAATTAACATCTTGGAGGAACAGCCTGTTGGATCAGTTGTTGGCTCTTTTGTGGCCACAGATGTTGATTCAAATATTTCTGGATACACAATTGACCCTGAGAATGAATACTTTGAAATCAACAGTGTGTCAGGTAATTATTTATACGCAGAACCTTTGATTTTTTTATTACCCTACACCTTATTGGAATATTTTTTATTTTCACACTAAATGACTAAAAGAAGTCCACAATTTAAATATATTTTTCTAATTTTGTTAACCCTAAAGAGGGAATTTCTCATTTTTGTTTTATTTATACATATTTTTATTAAATAAATGTTAATTGAATAGCTTTTTAAGATGATATTTGAATTTGAAAGGTAAAGATATATGACTAACTACTTGTACGTATTTATTTTATTTGCTGGAAACCTAGTACAGTAGTAGTCCAATTATCCAAGGTAAATGCGACCAGGACCACCTCAGATAACGAAAAACGTGGATAACCGGAGGTCAAGAAAAGAGGTTGCAATGAATCAAAAAACGTATTGAAACTGAAATAATACAATTTATTTATAGTGTAAAACTAATTTGTGAAGCAATAAAGTTGTTTTTTGTACATTAATTACAAGCAACCTGGCGCGGCATGGACTTACAAAATGGCACAAATGCATACAACTAAGCAACCTGGCACGGCGTAGACTGACAAAAATGTGGGAACGCATACAACAGCAAAGGCTCGACCTAACAACAGCCAGTAGATGTGAATCATACTCGACACAGCAACCGACCATTCAAGCAAGTGCTACAGCACCATGCTTAATATCGTACACACTCTAGTTGGAAAAATATTCCATATCTTCATAAACGCTCCCTATCATATTTCAAAAATTTGCCTCAGTTTACCCTTCAGCTTGGATAATTGGAACTTGGATAATTGGACTTTTACTGTAACATAGTAGGCGATTATTATTAATATCATACACACTCTAGTTGGAAAAATATTCCATATCTTCATAAAAGCTCCCTATCATATTTAAAAAATTTGCCTCAGTTTACCCTGTGGCTTGGATAATTGGACTGTTACTGTAACATAGTAGGTGATAATGCTTTTTGCACTTTCCTTGTACTAACTACTTTCTTCACAACTGTTGCTGTTTGGTTACCTGTAGTTTATAACAAATTGTACCTTATTAAAAAAAAATCTGTAAATAAAGGAAAATCATCAATTGGTATTAAATAATCCATGAACAAGAAGTCATTAGTAAAGAAGGAATCTAAAGATAGGTTAATAAAGTGTATTATCTATGCAGAGGGACCTTTGAATAATGCTATGGCTATGTTAGAAAGCTGATGGGAATGGAGGGAATTCTGACAGTTTTAGGTAAGGATAGAGAAGATATTACTGAGGATTTTTTAAAAAATAAATAAAAAAAGATGTATTAAGTACCTTGTTTGATATGGCCAATAGGAACTATTATTCAGTGAATGAACATATTGGCATAATGAGTAAACTAAAGAATTTGAAATACATTCTGAGGATATTATGAAAGAACTAAGGGGCTGATGTCAATAATTTTGCAACAGATGCCCTAACTAAATTTTTCAACATTAAATAAATTTGATGTTACAATTTGTTCCGTAAACTGAAATCTAATTTTTATTTCTAAAACAATGACATCACAAACATCTAAAGATTGTCTCTTTCATTTAATCGTATCACCATTTTTTCCCAAGGAATTGTTTCATACCCCTTGATCTCATCAATATCACTGACCAGTTCCGTAAGTCATTGAATGGAAGTTTCAAAGGTCTCCACAATAACTTTAACTTTTACAGAATCATTCTTTCTTTTGTAGTTTTTAAAAACTATTTGTGTGTGTGGCATTATCTTATGAAACAGTGTTAATCAGAAAACAAAGTTCTTTTCATTTGATATAGTTTTATGATCACATGCATGTTGAAGGGTAGAAGGGAAATGTATTTCTTCAACATTTTCAATAGTTTCTCTTACATCTATTAAATTATTTCTCTATTCATAAACATAGTTAACTCTCCAAGATTAAAAATTTCACCTGGTTTGTGATGCATGTGGTAATCTGTTTTGTAAAATGTCATCTAAAACACTTGCTCTTTGAGAGAAACTTGAAAAGAAATAAAAAATTCCAGGAAGAATTAAAAAAATTACACACTTCTCAAGTGATGGAGGTTGCTTTTGATATTAAAAGATTAATCTGTTGGGCATAACAATTAATAAAATTAAAATGGGGTATGTATCTTTGGTACACCATGTAAATTACTTTTCATTACAGAAGCCCCTTTGTAACTTTGAGCAATAACCCACTAATATGATTCATCCTGCAATGTCACCTTATGAACTCTTCGTTAATTACAGGATGTTACCAGGACTCAGTCCAAAAACTGCAGACTGTAATTTTGGCCACAATTCCCTTAGTCCAAGAATTTGATGATTCCCTGATGTCATGTTACAAAAATCGCAGTTACTGTGCTTTACTGACAGTGTTATTAGGTTTTTTGAGCACCATAAATGCTGAAGAACTTATGAGTCTGCCCACTATCTGGGAGCACACTGAGACAGAAAAAAGTTGTCACAAGTTACTAACTGTAAAGCAGTCCCACTCCATTCCAAATTTCTTCGAAGCTGCCAGTGCACATGTTTGACTTGAGCCATCTGGTAATTGTCTCCACAATGGTCTGTCTGATGATAGCATAATGTTATACATTAGGATTAAAATTGAAGATGTCTGTGAACAGCTACAGGTAAATGTGGCCATGACATCAAGCTGGATAGGACAATATAGGTTGAAGCGAAATTCAAGAAGAGTCGGGTTCTTAGAAAAACAGTTTTTTGAAAAAGATCCTATTTGTTTTTAAAGATTGGGAGAGTAATTACTGGTTGCAGATATTAACTGTAAATATTTTCACATAACATTTGATAGTTAAATCAGTTGATTACAATTTACAGAATAAGTGGTAATGAGTGATTTTAAATTCCCGATTTATTGGAAAGCCGTTTCATTTTTCCTAGTTTAATTACTGATTTATTGGAAGGAGTGATAAGAAAATTTACCAAGAAAATCAGGGAATTGGGTTTTGAAACACTGTTTGAGCAACGCCTGGATATGGCTGTTATGGACTCACATTATGGGTGTCAAATTTTGGAGTTGGGAAATGGGGTTGCAAATAAAGGCAGCCAGATTTGTGTGGGAAATTACCACAAAACATAAATGATAACTGAAATGTTTTGTCTTGGATAAATAGGCTTCCCAAACATGATAAAGGAGGGTTAATTTGAAGCCAATAACACAGTAAATTGATAATATAAACATTATCTCAATAATAAAGGACTTTCCGTTTCAAAACTGAACTAATTTTTTTTTTAAAGTTAAAAAATAAAATTCATAATTCGAAAGTGTATGAAAATCGCCACATTCATTTTCATGAGTGGTACTGTTAAAAAAATAAACATTTTGATATTAGTTTTGTATAGGCTAAAAAATTTACTAAAGATGGTAAAGCAATTTTAAAATTCATTTAACATGTTTGTGGATGGTATAATCATAGCATCAGCACACAGCATTAAACAACAGAATGTCATTCATTTAAATAGATAATCTTAACTAGGACAGTATGTTGTTAGCACCAAGAAATGCATGCTGGCCATAATTAGAGGCCGTAAATAAAATATAGAGGGAGAAAGAAATTCAAATTTTTAAATAAAATAGTTAGGCAGCCAAAAATATCCTCAAATGATAGAGAAAAATTCATATATAAGTTTGAGACTTAAGGGTGAAAAATAAGATTTTGGTATCTGAAGTTATAGGTCACATGATATGAAAGAGTTAGAGGACGTCCTCATCCAAAATGTGTCAAAATGAAAATGAATAAGGGAGATATGCAAAAAGTGAGGCAGATGTTGAATGATAGAACAGAGGATTGTGAGGAAACAGAGCAAATTTCATTAAAAGTTATAACATACTAAGGGAGACATAATTTTTTATTTTTTATTTTTTTTTGACCATGCACCAAATGAGCTGAAACAGAAATAAAATTGAAACACAAAATGAGAAACCTGAGATTTCACCAGAATTAAAATCACTAATAATAAATCAGCCCAGTTACTGCTGACATCAATGAACCATTTAAAGTAGATTTCTGTGTTGAAAAAATTAGTGCAGATTAATTAAGTGGCAACTAGATATTATCAAATGAATTAAAGGGTGCTTTGATAATTATATAAATACAGAATGAGATTATAATGTCTTCAGGAAAGGCCCATCTTTTGGAATTCCTATAGTGCAGTCACATTTTCTGTGTCAGTAACAGGCCATGTGTAGTCCCAATATACTTTGTCCCTTAAGGCAATCATCTCCTATTATAAGGACAAGGAATTGCACTTAGGGAAAATTATGGATAGACCACCTGAGATTAAGAGGGGAGCAATGGGACTCAAACCAGAAAGACTTTTTTTATCTGCAGTGAGGTATATGTCCGGATGGAAATTTCCATACACTCTCATCACCTCTCTGCTACTCTTGCTATTAATGAATTTTAATTTCTTTCAGAGTTCTGACACATTGTTTAACACCTCTTTCGATAATTTAATTCAGTTACCTACTCTCTTACCTGCAAATCAAAATTTGCCACTCCTTACACCTCAAATCAAGTGTCAGCTTGTTGTAATGGTAATCTCTTTCTTTCCATGCATAATTTTTCCACCACTATGTTTCCAAGTGTCATTACCAATATATGCCTTGTACAGACCCTGCATGTTTTTCAAATTTATCCCGTCTTCCAATCCAGCTCCTTTATCATATCAGGTAAACAGTGTGTTTTGTGGTGGTTTCCACAGGCAAGTTGAGTTTACTATCATATTATGCCAAGACATCTACACTTTTAATCTTCAGCAAACAATTGTTCAGCATCAAAAAATTTATACTTAGAAACAATTGGTAAGTGCTTCTGAATCTTGTACAAACAAATCATAGATGGAAAATTAGGCTAGTTGTGATTACAGGTGTTAACAATTATTATACCATATTATATTGAAGCATATTGTCTCATCAACTCAGAAAACAAATGATGATGATTAGATGTTTTCTCAAAATGAGAAAATATTTTCTTCTTCGTGAAATATTGTTTTAACTTGATTATTTAAGTATCATCACTAATCAGTGTTTTATTTGTCTCTAGGAATTGTTTTGATAAAGAAGAGAATTGATTATGAGGAAGTTAAGCAGCTGAATTTTACTCTTTTTGCCTACGACTCTGGTGTACCACAGTTGTCCTCATCTGCAGACATTGTAGTGAATGTTATAAACATTAATGATAAAGACCCTATTTTCTCTAAGGTAATGTCAATTATGGAAATAATTTTACTTATTTTATGAAAAGGGGAATTGCATGAAAATAGTGCTCTACAATGTTTTCATAAATGCACTTTGTAATATATCCTAAATTTTACTAATAAATAATCAAAATTAAAAGAGTTGCAAGCTCATCAGAATCTTACAGTAAATGATGTTCAGAATCATTTTCTTCCAGTTTTTAGGTAAATAGTAAGAGTAATGTTTGATCATAATGATTTGTCAACTGACTTTATAAAGAGAATTGATTTTTTTGAGAATAGAAAATATACCATTCATGTACAGAGATGCAGTAGGTGATTATGAGTTAAATGAGTTACAACAGTTTAGACTTATAAAATAGTACTGAAGAGATATTTGATTTTGAAGTTTAAATTAACACGTTTAGAAAAATCGAAAAATTAATTAATTAATTTCACAGCTCCAAGTTTTCAAGTCACAGAAAATATTCATAGCTCCGAAGATGCATAAAAATTCAAACTACATTATATAAAAATTTAAAATCTGTAAGTAAAGAGAAAGTAACCTTTATAGTTGAAAAGAGGATTTTGAGCAAAACATAAAATTTGCACGCAGCGGAATTCAGCTAGATACAGATTGGAAAGTATGTTTAAATTAAAGTGGAATTTTTTCTGCGGACTGAATGATTTTTTGTAAAGATTTACAGGGTATGATCAGAAAGTAGTAGGACTGAATTAATTTTTTTTTTTAATTGAACTGATCGGCACAAATCCTTAGTAGTCCTCAAAATAGCACCCTTGTGACTCGACACAATGCATATAACACAATTCCCACTGTGCGTGCACCTTCTGGAACTTGCTTTCTAGGATCCCCTTCAGAGATGCTGTCACGGGCCCTTTGGACACCTTCTACGGAGCTGTATTGGTTTCCCTTGAGGTCCCACTGGAGCCGAGAAAAGAGGAAGAAGTTTGGCAGTGCCAGATCTGGTCTGTAGGAGGTGAGGCAATGTGGCAACCCTGTGCTTGGCCAGAAACTTCATCACAAATGGCGCTGTGTGGCACAGCGCATTGTCGTGGTGAGGCTTCCAAGAATCGACAATGTCTGGCCACACATAGAGGATGTGTTTGCATAATCTGTCATGCACATCCATGTAAAAACTGGCATCCACAGTCTGTCCAGGGGGTTACAAAATCCCTGTGAACCACACCATGATGGTCAAAAAAGCAGATTAGCATGGATTTGACCCTTGACTTGATCGTTCTGGCCTCTTCTTCGGACGTGGGAACTTGGTGGTGTGCCACTTGGCACTCTGGTGTTTGGTCTCCAGGTCATACTCAGAACAATATGTTTCGTCACCTGTAATCACATTGTCAAGGAGATTTGGGTTTTCTTTGACACAGTTCTGAATTTCTTGGAAAATTTGCACACGATTCACTTTTTGTTCATCAGTCAGGACCCTTGGCACAAACTTAGTGCACACCTTTTGCATAGCCAAATCCTTAGTAATAATTTTTTGGATGCTACTGTACAAAATCTTTAACACATCAACAATCAGATGAATCTTTGTGCGCCAGTCGGAGTCCAGCATCGCCTTCACTTTGGCCACAATTGTATCAATCCTTGAAGTTAATGGGCGACCGGTGCACTGGTCGTCATTAATATGATCTCGCAACTCCTGGGACAGCTTATGCCACTTGAACACTGTTGAGCGGCTTATGGCAGCACCCCCCTAGGTGCCCTTAATCATTCCAAGGGTCTATTTTGCGATTTTCCTGAGTTTGACGCAGAATTTGATGGCGTAGCGCTGCTCAAAATTTTTCTCCACCTTGGATAACGATGACATTTCTTAACAGAGGTTCACGGAAATCAACATGCTTATTTTCTGCTTGCCTGCAGGTGACTGGAAAAATATTGGTCTTTTTGGAAGACTCACCACTACCATGTCCAGGTGGTCTGAGCCCCCTCTAGCACTCCGTTCACGCTATAGAAATTCAGTCTTACTACTTTCTGATTTTGGCCAAGAAAAAGCAAGTAAAATTTAAAATTTCAAAAATGGCAAGAGGAAGTCATGGAGTTTGATTATACATTTTCAAGGGAAGAATGGAAACTATATTAAGGAGATTAAGGAGCATATAATAAACATCGCTGGCATACAGAAAACTGCATTCTGTAACATTTGGAAAACATTTCATATCTGTAGCACAGATACTTTTGGAGATAAAGAATATCAAAGATTTAAGTTAAGACACAATAATGTTTTTCACCAAGAGATAAAATGATAAACAAGCCACATTATACGTCAAAAGATAGGGTGGAATGAGTAGATGATTTTAAAACAAGAATTAACTCGTTAGCTTAAGTACTTTGCAAATGAGAGACAATTATAGGTTTTGTTAATTTAGGAATTTCTTTATAGACAAATGGCTGAAGTTAGGGAAAATTTTATAAAAAATTAATCTAACGTTTAGAGAAAGAGCTACAATCTACAAAATTTCTAAAAATTGGAGGAACAATAAGATTGAGCATTTCACAATATCTGGAAATCTTGAGCAAGATATCTGGTCATCTATAAATAAGGAGCTGGAGGCCATGGTGGAGGCAGTCATTCAAAAGCTTTAGTAGACAAGTTGTGTTGAGTTGCAGCAGATTTGGTGCTTTGCAGATTAGAGGAGGAAAACTTAGGCAGATGTGATACAGCCGGTGGGCCATGTTAGGGCAGCTTCAAGTTATAGTGGAGAAGTGACTTTGCTCTTGATGTCACAGAACTTTATTTAGTTCAGGGGGTCTTCAGAAGTTCTTGCTGCTTGACTCAGGAATTAAACCTACTGTCATAATTTCAGAGAAGAGTTTGATGCATTAAAAATTGGTTACTGTACTTTATTTGAAGAATATAGCGTGTTAAAGTCAGTAACTTTCTACAGTGAAACTTATTTGAAGAACCTAGCTTCATCTCCTGAGGTTTTTAGAGGGGATTGGTGACTGCAAGACAGGATATCCTTAGGCTACATTAACGGTTATAGCTTAGCATGATGCTGTATGCACTAACCCCCAGTACAGCTTTGTCGTTAACACCTTGCAGATATCCTTTCATTTTCTACCAGTTCTTGGTAAGATTTCCTCTTTTCTCCTGATATTATTCATTGGGGGATTTTTTAGGATGAGGCAGGAAGACCCGAAACTGGGATCACAGTTACGGGCAGCCCAATCAAATTCGGCACCATATGTTAGGAGTAGCTCAAATCAGTCTCGACCATTAAAAGTACTCGTTATTAACTGTAGAAGTGTTTGTAATAAGCAGCTTGAAAGCATTATTAGTAGTACAGAAGCTGATATTATATTAGGTACTGAAAGCTGGTTAAAACCGGATATAAGTTCAGCAGAAATATTTAACGATAGAATGAATGTTTTCCGTAAGGATAGGTTGAACTCCAATGGAGGCGGTGTATTTATAGCTGTTAGTCAACACCTGTCGTGTAGCGAAATAAATATCAATACGGTCTGTGAAATCCTATGGATTAGACTAAAAGTAGCTAGGACAAAACTGGTATTAGGGTCTTTCTCTAGTCCACCAGATGCGGATGTATCTATTGCTGAGGCCTTAAGAACTAATGTATGTAATATAGCTCATCAATTTCCAGATCATGCAATAATACTAGGAGGTGACTTCAACTTTCCGTATATAGACTGGAATAATTACATCCACGTTACTGGTGGCCGGGATAAAACATCCTGTGAAATTATTCTTGACCTTTTCTCAGATCTTAATCTTGAGCAGCTCGTCACTGAACCAATGCGGTGCCACAACGATAACGAAAACATTTTAGATATTCTCGTTACAAATAGGCCTGAATTATTCACGGACATTTCTACCACTATGGGAATAAGTGATCATAAAGCTGTAATTGCTACAGTAAAATTAACAGTCACGCGCAAAAAGAAAAAAGAAAGGGTCGTTTACAGGTTCGAAAACGCTCCAAAGGAGAGTTTAAGAACGTTTTTGAGGGATAATTACATTACCTTTATAGAAGGAAGAGGCTCGGTTGAAGAGATGTGGCTTCGATTCATGCATATAGTCAGGGAAGGAATGGACTTACATATACCGAAAAGGACAGTCAGGGATGGGAACGATCACCCGTGGTATACCCGTGAACTTAAACTGTTACTTAAAAAAACAAATGAAGATACATGCACGCTCAAGGACGACGATGTATAGGAGTGATTTAGAAAAGTTAGCTGAGACAAGAGAACATGTTAAGAATGCGATGCGCGAGGCTTTAAACGACTTTAGATGCAACTCACTTTCTAAGAGTCTCAACGAAAACCCAAAGAAATTTTGGTCGTATGTAAAAAAAGTTAGTGGTAGTGATAACAATATGTCAGTTCTACTACAAGACGGTCGGGAAGTTGATGACAACCGCGAAAAGGCTACTGTATTTAACAACAAATTTAAAAATTCTTTCACTGACGAAAACATGGAAAACATTCCCGCTTTTGCACGGCGTGTACAATTTAAGATGGATCCAGTTCAAATTTATAGTGTAGGTATCATAAAGCAATTAAAGCTCCTGAAGTGGGGGAAGGCGCCGGGTCCTGATGGTATTCCAGTAAGATTATTTTTGGAATACGCGGAAGAAATAGAACCATTTCTATCAGATATATTTCGTAAATCTTTAGAAGAAAGGAAAGTACCTTCTGACTGGAAAATAGCGCAGGTGATTCCCGTTTTCAAGAAAGGTGATCGGAGAGATCCTAGGAATTATCGACCCATATCTCTAACATCTGTCTGCAGTAGAATTCTGAAGCATGTCATATGCTCTAACGTTATGAATTTTCTGGATGAAAACGAGTTACTTACAGCAAACCAACACGGATTTTGTAAGAACCGTTCATGTGAAACGCAACTGGCTCTATTTTCGCATGACGTAATGAAGGTTATCGATGCAGGATCACAAGTTGATGCTATTTTCTTGGATTTCCAGAAGGCTTTTGACTCTGTACCACATAACCGCCTTTTGGCGAAGATTGGAGCGTACGGTATATCTGATCAGATCTGCGACTGGATACGCGATTTTCTAACTGGTCGGTCGCAGTATGTCATTGTTGACGGGGAAGCCTCTTCAAAGCTAGATGCTACTTCGGGCGTTCCTCAAGGAAGTGTAATAGGACCACTTCTTTTCTTAATTTTTATAAACGATCTCGGTGACAACGTTAATTGCAGGATGCGATTTTTTGCTGATGATGCACTTATCTATAAGGAAGTGGGGTGCTCTGACGATTGCTTAGAAATACAGTGCGATCTGGATGTTATTTCGGAATGGTGCCGTAAATGGCAGCTTAGACTTAACTGTAAAAAGTGCAAGGCAATGTAAATAAGTAATAAAAAGACCCCGTTTGCTCACAAGTAAAAAGTTAACAATTCAGTTGTTGACACGGTCGATTCCCTGAAGTATCTAGGTGTAACAGTACAAAGCAACATGATATGGCACTTGCACATAGCTTCAGTCGTAGGCAAAGCTAATTCAAAACTACGTTTTATAGGTCGTATTTTGAGAAGCTGCAATGTTCATACAAAGGAAATAGCATACAAAACACTAGTGCGTCCACATTTGGAATACTGTTGTGCAATTTGGGATCCGTATCGCAAGGGATTGATTGATGTGTTTGAGAGGGTACAGAGGAGAGCCGCTCGATTCGTGACTGCTACTTACAGTCCTTATGTAAGTGTCACAGAGCTGATACATGGGTTAGGCTGGGATTGTTTGGCAGACAGACGATGTCGTTTTCGTTTAAATTTGTTGGAGAATATGCGAAAATCTCTAATCTACGCGTTCAACAAAATACTTCTTCCGCCAACCTATTTAGGTCGCAATGACAGGAGGGATAAGATTCGAGAGATAAGATGCCGTACTGATACATTTATGTATTCTTTCTTTCCTCGTTCTGTTTGGGATTGGAATACTCTAAAATAGGATTGGTGCTTAGCACCCTCTGCCACCCACAGTAATTGTGAATTGCAGAGTATAGATGTAGATGTAGATGTAGATGAAAGAATAATTTGCATGATTTATAAGTAGATGTGTAGAGACATTGCTGTTAGTGTGCAAGATCAAAATCATAATAATAACGTTATCAGAAAATGGATTTTGGAATTTACTGTTATTTGTAGAAACACCTATGTTAATAAAGAGACATTATATTTAGGGGCCAGCAAAACTCAAAAGGCTTGGGTAGCTAATCACGTAAAGGGTGGTTCCTTTGGAAATGTTATTTGGTTATCTTGTATAAAAAGGAGTATAATAATAATAGCAATTATTAATCATGCAAATAGATTCTTAAGAGACATTTATAGCAGTAAAATCTATAAACTACATTTAAAAAATATTTTATCATATAACTTATTCAATAATATATTCTAATTGTGTACAAAAAGTCACTATTATTATTTATTATTACATAGTAATAATTGCACAAAGCAAAAACTGTATCAAGCTTTGCATTTTTGGAAATGAACTGGCTCAACAATTTTTCAAAACAAATTTGTGAGATTACTATATGTACATGTAATATTGTGATGTTGTTGAGTCGATCATGCTAGACTGTTGACCTTTGGTAACTTTTGAGTCGGCGCAAGACTGAAAAACTGTTTGTTAAAAGATGACAACCCAGGAATAATGGCCAGTAATCTAACAAAGTGTACAAATCTGTTACGAGGTCATTAGAGGTGGGAGAGTAATGGGGACATGAGATGGGAAGGATTTATGCCATGGCCTTTTGAAGGTGCCATCCAGGCATTCTCCTGAAGTGATTTGGGGAAACCATGGAAAACACAAATACTGATGGCTGAATGGGGATTCAAACCTGTGTTCTCCCAAATGCAAGGCCAAAGTTTTACCATTCATCCACTGTACTTGGTCTTTTTCTCATTTTTTCTCTCTACTAATGTCATAGGCTCTATGGCTCTCAAATTCCGGAGGTTGGTACTGCTACCCACCATATTCATATTACCTGCTGGCCCTGATTATGTTAATGTTTACTGCCATTAATAATTATTTTTACAATTAACAACATAAATCACTTTTTAGATAAAAGGATGTTAATTTGTTTAATCAGTCTCAACTCTCCCATACAGCCAGCATATGAAGCTACCTTGCTGGAAAACTCTCCGATAGGGGCACATGTCATCACTGTAATGGCAAAAGATGGTGATGATGAAGCATTTGGAAAAGTGACTTACAGCCTTGTTGGAGAACACAGTGGTGACTTCAGAGTGGGACAGAACACAGGTGAAGTGACTGTAGCAAACCCTGCACTTCTGGATCATGAGAGATTGCCTGAGCTTATTCTGGAGGTAGTGGCCAGTGACAGTGGTCCTTCAGATGTCAGGAAAACCACCGCTGCCACAGTGAGTTATGCAGACTTCATTACTTACAATGCAACAGTATTTTTGCTATCAACAATGTCGCTGAGCACAGTTAGGGCTTAGGTTCATTTATAGCGTAGATTAAGAGGTAACACAGTTTTTGCTGGCCTATCACTTCCTTCAAATGCGTACAAATCTACAGAAAACAGATTCTGTGATAGCGTTTAATTCTTGCATATGTTTTCTGTTCTCTCTTCCTCTATTTATTAAATTTAATGGATAATGAGTAAATTTGAAAACTATAATTTATCATAAATAATAAAAATAAATTAATTATCTTTAAAAATATTCCATGATATTTCTATCATTTCATTATTGGCTCTGCTTTGTTACAAAATCATGTTAAAGAGAAATTTAAATTGACAAAATTACCATTATACGCTTAACTAATATAGCATTATTACAAATGATTGTCAGCATTTCATGACTTTATTACACATAAAGTATTAAATGTACAACTATGGTTGCTTCACAGACTTGTAGAGAAGCTCTCAAAGTATTGTTTAGTACCACACACCATCCAGTAATCATGTTTTTCACTGCCACATGTCAGTGAATTTAATTAAACTCAGCCTTTAATTGTTGCCCAACATGATTTTTGGAAAAGACTGGGTAAAAATTCACTCTCTGACAATTTTATTCACAGATGGTATGCTTAGTTTGTGAAAACCAGATGTCTGTACAAACTAAAAAGCAGTGGGCATATTTTATTGTCAGATGTGAATGTGGCCCCAGGTGAGTGAGGATAGATATGATGATTTCATCTTGCATTCCGAACTGGAGCTTACAACATTTTTAAACCAACACTTACAACAGTACTGGTTGGATTTGGGGTCAACAGTGAACAGATACTCTTGCCATAACATCATCAGACTTTTTCTGTGGGGTGGTGTCAAGGTACAAGTTTTTATCTCCTATCTACCAATGTCTGTGCTGGATCTGAAGGCACATATCAGTGCTGAATATGCAAACATCATTGCTGATATGCTGCATCATGAATGGGGAGAAATGGACCACCATGTTGATGTGCACAAATCGATCAATTCAAATAAATGGAAAAAAAGTACTTTGTGAGTTTTTCCATAAAATAAAATAAGGTTTATATTTTTATCATAATTTAACTATGTGCACTGATATTTCTAAATTCTGAAAACATTTATTATAACCTTGCATGTGGCTCAAGCCTTGAATGATATGTATAGTGAAATATCAGCTTGTTGTGCATATGCAGTTGATCTACTAACCATTATCTTCTGTTGTAGACCATATTGAATGTTTTAAGTGTAGTACCGATGAACATTAGGAACCTATAAAGACTAGAGGCAACATTAACTATACATACTGTGAATTGTTTATCACTGTTTTAATTTTTAGTATAATTTGTGGCTGTTACAAGATTTACGAAAGAAATTTTAATTTTTGGCTACTTGAGATCCCTAATGGAAATTTTATTTCATACTTTGCTACATAAAGGGAGATGGAAATTGAATTATATATTAAGTCTAAATAACTTACTATTTAATGCTTCCAAATTTGAGTGAAAACCCAAGGAAAAAATGTGGGTAAATAGTAATCGTAGCTAATATTACAAGTGTTAACAGGAATATCTTTCATTAGCCAAATATCCAGTGAAACAACATAAATTGTTTTTAACATAACCCAACTTCCCTGCTCTGCCGATTTCTGCCAAGATCGAGGTGCCAAAATCTTGGTGCCACTCATTGGGGCCTGAGCTAACTTTGAATCCCATTGTGGCTTTCTCTTGGTTGGCTTTCATGCTCTATGGACAGAGCTGACACATTTCTCAATTTCCAAAAGGATTTACTTTAATTCTGACAGCATTTCACTGTTTCTGCTTAGATTTTCATTTACATATACTGGCAGTTTGACTATTTTACTTTTAAGGTATAACCATTTTTTGAATTTAATATTTATTTATCTTGCAATAATCTTAAATTATCGACTGTAGCATATTTCGTACGAAATAATATTATTTTACCTCTAGTCATGTGCAGTGGTGGATCAATTAATTTTCTGAGCCAGTTTAAAAACTGTGAAATTGCCACCCCCTCAATCATTACCTTGCTGCCCCCCTGATTATTATCATCCATTGTCTCTGCTTGAGGCATTAGTGCAGCATCTAAAAAAAGGTCACCATGATATAAATTTGCCATGTTTCAGACACAATTTTGTCATCCCCTGAAGTTGCTGCCCAGGACAAACACATCAGTTTTTCCTCCCCCTCCATCCCCCCCTTTTTTTGCCTATATCCGGCACTGGTCCAGTGATGAACGAGCAGTGTCTGCCTTCTATGATCACTCAGAATACACTGATTTGCATTTTGTTAACTGGGCAATTGCATCCCTTCTCTGCATCATGGAAGTGGTAGGGGACGTGCCAGCTAGTATATTTGTCTCTCTCGATCAATGCTGTTTGAATGCTGTTCACTCCTTTGTCTTCTTTTCAGCAGTCTAAGTACTAGTCATTTCAGGCTGGACAGTTTTCAAGTGTCTTGTAATTTTGGAATGACATTCAATGTTGAACTTGGAAAACATATTTATGTCAAAAAGTAAATGTATCATATTATTATTAATATGGAATTAAGTGCTGTAGTTACAAAAAATACTAACCAACCGCTATAAATCCAATGTTTAAGGAGCTGCTTTTACTCATGTAGTTAATTACACATACAGCAACAAAGATGAGGCTGCATATTTCCTCTGTACACTTCTAAATCTCCTTAACTATGCTTAAAATTTATGTGAAAAGTTAAGTTAAAACTTTGATTGGTCATAATTATACATAGAATATATATTTTCCTGTTATGGCAAATCATAGTTTACTTCATATGCAAACATGTTTCAAACAGTTAACTACAAAGTATCTTGTCTGTTATGAAAACATATTCTTACATTCATTCATTTTTGTTCCCTGTAGATTCATATAAAACTGCTGGACTTAAATGACAATGCACCAGTTTTTAACCAGAAGCATTATCAAACTCTCATCATGGATAACTTACCTCCCTCACATCCAATTATTAGGCTCCTAGCAGAAGATATTGATGATGGCATAAATGGAGCAGTGCATTACAGTATCATAGCTGGAAATGAAGCAGGTGAGGTAAACAATTTGGCAGACAGCTGAAACAATTTTGGAAGATCTGATATGGTTTTGCAAATCTGTTGAATTCACAATAACCACTTTTTTAAAAAATAAGTAACTTCTACAGCAAAAGTCCTCTGTTCTTAAAAACTCCTTGGTCCTTTCTTTCACCTCTTTCTGCATTCTACGGGGATTAAATAACATCATTCATTTCCTGCCAAAACATGTGTCTTTATTGTTTACGTATGTTATTCATAAATGTCTCAGTGCACTGTGAAGTTATTCTGCTATTAATATTTAACCTGATTGACTTAATTATTCATAAGTATGTGCATGAATGTAAATTGGAACTATCTGCAACATAAGCTATTTATTTACTTAGGAAGCTGCATACTGTAAGTGAGCTGCATGATAAACAAAAATAAAGCTTTCTTTGTTTATACGATCCATTATTCAAAGTGCTCACCAAGTCCATAGATATTTTGTGGCAGATATTTATTCTGTTGGTGAGGGAACAAAATAGTTTCTTTGAATATCTTATAACTACGAGCCTGTCAAAAATGATGGTTTGAACGCAATATTCTGGCAGTCTTTATTCATATGAAGGTAATAAAAGCTATGATTTTCGAATGCAATTTTAGTGGAGGTTGTGGCTAAGTTGACCAGAATCGCAACTGACACATTTTTATACAGCATAGTTCACTCTGAAATCAGTATTTCAAACCATTTAAATTGGTTTCATAGGCATCATGTTACTAAAGGTATTAATTAATGTGGGTGAAAGTAGTTCCATATGTGTCATGCTGAATTGTGCTTGGACCAGGAATAAATCTGATATTACGTTGATAGCGAAAGTTTTTCGGATTCCTAATTTATTTTTAATTTTATTGGTTGTATACTTCCTTCGTCATTAATTCAGTAGAAGTTACTACTGTATTGCTATGTGAACCCCGCAGGGGCCTGGTACGCAAGTGCGAGGTACGGGTTTGGTGAACCCGCGGTGCCCGAGCTGGAAACTTGTGAGTGCCGCAAGTTTCCCACACCGTAACTCCTACCATGCTTCAACGACTACCGTAGGGCTTAGCGGTGGAACATTGTGTGTCTAGGAGAACGGGGATCTTGGCTTCATTGCCCAGATCGCGAGGACGGTACAAACCTCTATAAAAAAACCCTCAACCTCGAGGTCGGACACGTGCTGAGGAGGTGGATGAGTGGTGAGGCAAACCACCCGCTAACGTGCACCTCAGGGGCACCTGCGCACCCCTGTTGTATCAGCATTTCTGTATAACATGTTTTTTCTCGTGGGACCAAAAATTCCTCACAAACAAAAACAAGACCCCTGCGGTCCGGGTGTGCCGCAGGTTAAAAAAAATACACCCAGTTCCAATAAGCGTGCGAGGGTTGACAGCCCTCCGCTGGAACAAGACCAAAGTAACAGGAAGGTTTGTCTAAAAGACAACGCCTTTGTAATCATGGCAAGAACGGAGGGATCTTTTGAGAAGGTATCTCCGTTTTATATAAATAAAGGATTGGAGGGAATAGCGGGAACCTTGAAGAGTGTGAAAAAGCTTCTGGAAACATCTAACCACAAGCAGGCTGTTTCACTCCTTAAGTGTGAGAAGCTCGGGGAGTTCGCAGTGAAATGCGAACTCCATAAAACTCTAAACTCTAGCAAAGGAGTGATCACTTGCAGAGATTTAATAGATATAGAGTCCGAGGAACTCCTTAAGGAGTGGGGATCAGAAAATGTGGTCGAGATTAGGCAGATCAAACGAAGGGTTAACGGCAGTCTTGAGAAAACTGCTACCTTCGTCCTCACGTTCGACACTCCAACGTTGACAAAGTCCATAAAAGCTGGATACCTACATCTTAATGTTCGCCTGTATGTTCCGGACCCGATGCGCTGCTTTAAGTGCCAGCGGTTCGGGCATACGACGGCGAACTGCAAAGGCAACGCCACTTGTGAGAAGTGTGGAAAATCGGCGCATGAACCGGGTGCAAGTTGCACCCTCCCACAGGTGTGCATTAACTGCTCCGGGTCACATCCAGCCTGGAGCAGGGAGTGACGAGTGTACCTTGAAGAAAAGAAGGTACAGGAGTTGAAGACTAAGGAAAGAATATCCTTTGGCGAGGCGAAGAAACGGTTTAAGGCGCTTGCGCCACCGGTCTTCGCCACTAGCTTCGCCAAAACGTTGTCAACTCCCGTCAGGAAGGAGAGCGTTGTTACGCAGACGTCCGTTGTTGACGCGGGCACGAGCACGACATGCTCGTGCCAGTGCAAATGTGGTGGGCAGCCCATTAAGGTCCTAACACCAGGGACCGCGGTCGTCGGTAGTAACGCTCCTGCTCACTCGACCACTACAGCAGCAGGTTCAGCAAGTCCACCAGCCAAGCACAGCCATCCGCTACAGTAGCTGCAGCCGTGGGTGCCTCTGGAACAGCAGTAGCAGCACCATAGCAGAAGCAACATTTTTATCAAATATAGCTACGACAACGCCATCTGCCAGTAGCGGATGGCAGTTAGTGCAGAAAGTTCGGTCTCCGAAGTTCAAACAAACGGACCCCACCATGTTCTTGAAGTCCCCTTCTACTTCTCCTCCCAGTTCCCCAACAAGGGTGGGGAGGAGGGGGACAAGGCCTCGGCGGAAGAAAGATCCACAAGGACGCCGAGGCCTTAGAACAAAAGTCGTCTTCGGACCCCGAAGATGACGTTATGCTGGTGGACGAAGAACCTGGTCCCGTTCCTCAGCAGACATCAGACACTGACCCCACCCGACCCGGGGCGGGTGGTTTTAAATAGGTGGAACGTAAACGGCTTTCAGGCTCACAAAGAGGAAGTCCACCTCTTAGCACGGTCTAATCCATTGTGTCTCTGTCTTCAGGAGACACATTTTAGACCTTTACACCAAACTGTGCTAAGAGGGTATGACATCTATCGAAAGGACTATACCGAGGGTGATCGAGCGAAGGGGGAAGTGGCTGTGTTTGTCCGAAACACTGTCCACTCTGAACCTATTGTTCTCACCTCTGATCTACAAGCAGTAGTGGTGAAAATACACGTTTCAATCCAACTGACCGTATGCTCTTGTCTATCTGCCACCCAGTGTGTCAGTCAGCTACGACGACCTGGTTGGCATTATACGACAACTCACTCGGCCCTTTCCTCCTTTTGAGAGATTTCAACTCCCACAGTGCGTTGTGGGTTGTTATTTTTGGGGCTTTAGGGTGCGTCGACAGCGAGGTCATTAGCGCCCTAACAATGACCAGCTAATACTTTTGCTAAAGAATATTAAAATACCATCTGCATGGTCGACTGTAAATGTGTCGGCCATACGGACAGCAAATAAAATAATTAAAAAAGAACATGGCTTTAAACGCGCCACTAGGACCTGATTACCATAAAACACCTGGATGGCTGAAAAGTTGCCAACCGGTTCACAAAATAATTAAAAACACTACATGTCTCGCTGGCTGTATAGAGGCCAGCGAGACATAAATTATTAAGATATTAAAATTATAAAAAATAAAAACAATGCAAATGGATGTGTGGCTGTAAAGAGGCCACCCATACATCATAAAACTAGGCCAATCTGCCTAAAATTTAGGCAATAGACTGTCCAATACACAAAATTTCAAAACACTCGCCATACTACTGCCCTCGTTGTTAAAAATGAGAGACAGATCGTTGGCCAGGCCAACGCCTGCCCCTAAAACTAAAAACGTTATTGTAATTGCTTTAGGGCGTGTTGACGGCAGGGCCAATAGCGCCCTAAAAATTACCAGCTATTACTGTGGCTTATGAAAGTACTAAAATACTGCCTGCATGGTCGACTGTAAAGGGGTCGGCCATACAGACAGCAAATAAATAAGTCATAAAATCAGACGTGGCTTTAAAGCGACCACAATGACTTAAAACCGTACAACACCTGTAAGGCTGTAAAGGGCCAAACAGGTTCAAGAGAGGATAAAAAACACTACATGTCTTGCTGGCTGTGTATTGGCCAGACAGACAAGAATAATAACAATACAAAAAATAAAAACCATGCATATGGATTGGGTGGCTGTGAAGAGGCCACCCATCAGTCTTAAAATTAGACCGATCTGCCTAAAATTGGTTTCACCCGCCTCGGTTCGGGTGGGTCGTTGGTCATTGCCCGCTGAGGAACGGGATCAGGCTCATCCACCAGCATTGCAGTTTCCTCTGGTTCTGAAGAGTCTGACGTCTCCGACTCAGCGTCCTCCTCGACTACCTCCTTGCCCTTCTTCCTCGACCTCTTTCCCTTTTTCTCCCTTTTACCAGGTGATCTGGGAGGGGACGAAGAGGGAGATTTAATGAACTGAGTCGGGTCCGTCAGCCTAAACCTCGGACCCCGTGTCTTCAAGTCGCCTTCAGGAACGTTGATAGCAGTTGGTAGTGCTACTGCTTCACGGCACGTGGTGGTATTGGAGGTGCTGGTAATTTCACTGCTACTGCTGGTGGGTCCTGTTTCACTGCTGCTGGTGTGATCGAGGTCGCAGACGTGTTGCTACCGACGTCCGCGGTCTTAGGAGTTATGACCTTAGCGGGTTTTGCACCGCATTTACACTGACACGAGCACGTAGTGCTTGTGCCCATGTCTGCAACGGACGTCTGGGTAGCAACACTTTGTTTCCTGACGGGAGCTGAAGCCATCTTAGCCAAAACTTGTTGCAAAATACTGGGCGGCAAGTAACTTGGCTTTCTTCTTAGCTTCCCCGTAAGGAATCCGCTCTTTGGTCTTCAGCTCCTGTATCTTGCGTTCTTCAAGATACACTTGACACTCACTCCCTGCTCCAGGCGGGGTGCGAACCGGAGCAGTTGACACAAGCCTGTGGAAGCGTACAACTGACACCCGGCTCGTGTGCGCCCTTCCCGCAGTTTCCACATGTGGGGTTGCCCTTACATGACGCCGTCGTATGTCCGAACCGCTGACACTGGAAACAGCGCATCGGGTCCGGAACATACGGACGGACGTTAAGGTTTAAATATCCGGCCTTGATATTCTTGGGCAATACTGGAGTGTCAAACGTCAGGACGAAGGTGGCAGTCTTTTCAAGATTGCCATTCACCCTTCGTGTGATCTGACGTACCTCGATCACATTCTCTGATTTCCATTCCTTAAGAAGCTCGTCAGTCCCTAAATCCATAACGTCACGGCAGGTTACCACGCCTTTACTGGAATTTAGGGACTTGTGGAGTTCGCATTTTACGGCGAACTCCCCGAGCCTCTTACAATTCAGCAGTTGGGTAGCTTGCTTACTGGTGACAGTTTCCAGCAGCAGTGTCCCGTTCCTAAGTTTTTTAACAGTGTTAAGGGTACCAAAAAGACCCTCTAGACCCTTTGAGATATAGAAGGGTGACACCTTTTCAAACGATCCTTCATTTTCTCCATAATTACAAAAGCGTTCTGTACTGAACAAACTTTTCTGTTACTATCACTGTCAGATGCGGGGGGGCTATCAACCCTCACCCGTTTCTTTGAACTGGGTGTATTTATATTAGCCTGCGGCACACCCGTACCGCAGGTTGGTTTGGTTTTCTTGTGAGTCTTAATTTTGGTCCCACGAGTATAACCAATTTAAACAGAAATGCTAATACAACAGGGGTGCGCAGGTGCCCCTGAGGTTGCACGCTAGCGAGTGATTTCCCTCATCACTCATTCGCCTCCTCGGCACGTGTCTGACCTTGAGGTTGAGGGGTTTATTGTAGAGGTTTGTTCCGTCCTCGCAATCCGGGCGATGAAGCCAAGATCCCCGTTCTCCTAGGCACACAACGTTCCACCGCCACGCCCTGCGGTGGTCGTTGAAGCATGGTAGGAGTTTACGGTGTGGGAAACTTGCGGCGCTCACAAGTTTCCAGCTCGGGCACCGCGGGTTCGCCAAACCCGTACCTGGCACTTGCGTACCAGGCCCCTGTGGGGTGCGTTGTGGGTTCCACCACCGGTTGCCCCAGGGGCCGAGTCGTTGGTAGATTGATAGAGCAGGAGGAGATTTGTATCCTGAATACAGGGCAAATGACTCATTTCACCACTGCTACCGGTACGTCTTCTGCCATTGACCTTTCCTTGTGTTCCCCCTCAATTGCGGACTCCGTGCAGTGGGACGTGGATCGCGACCTACATGGTAGCGACCACTTCCCTATTTGGATGGACGTGAGTGTGAATGTGGAAGAGGAAATAACCGACGCAAATGGAACGTCAGTTGTGCAGATTGGCAGCTCTACTGCCGCTCTGTACAACTGTAACCCTGTGGCAGTATACAGGAGAAGGTGAATCACTTGACAGAAGTGATTCGCCGTGCAGCTGACGTTTCCATGCCAAAGAGCTCAGAACGCTGCGAAGGACGCCCGTCCCCTGGTGGAACGATGAATGTCGTTCCGCCATCCAGGGTCGTCGACGGGCGTTGCATCGTTTTAGGTTGTGCCCAACATCTGACAGCATAGCAGCGTTCCGTATTGCCAGAGCTAAGGCGCGTCGAGTTATTAAGGAGAGCAAGAAGAGGTCATGGCAGAACTTTGTGAGCACTATAAATCGTTCCACACCTTCGTCGAAAGTATGGGAGTCCATTCGCCGTATATCTGGAAGGTACTCCCCCCACCAGTATCTGGGTTACTGGATCACGGACGTATAATTATTGACGAACGAAGCATAGCGCAGCTGATGGCGGAGAACTTCGCCGCCATCACTTCGTCCTCTAACTTTGACCCTCGGTTTCAGCGACGAAGAGTCGCGGTGGAGAGGCGCCCGTTGTGCTTCGATTCGTCGAATACAGAGGCCTACAACTGCCCATTTACATTCTGGGAGCTAGAGTCTGCTTTGAATAGCGCTAACGACACTGCTCCAGGGCCTGATTTGATCCAGTACCAGATGCTGAGGCATCTTAGTAAAGATGCTAAGGAGTATCTTCTGGATATTTTTAACGATATATGGACCGGAGGACACTTCCCCGACTTGTGGAAAGAAGCAACATTAATTCCCATTTTAAAACCTGGGAAAGACAAAATGTTGCCAGGTAGTTATCGTAGTATTGCCTTGACTAGCTGCGTGGGGAAGACACTGGAGAGGATGGTCAATCGGCGCCTCGTCTGGTGTCTAGAATCCCAAAACCTTCTGAGCCGCTTTCAGTGTGGATTCAGTAAGTTCGGCAATACAGGATGCGTTCATCCGCAGCCAACACCTTGTGGGTGTTTTTTTCGACCTTGAAAAGGACTACGATACTACCTGGCGGCATGTTATTTTAAAACAGTTGCATGAATGGGGTTTTAGGGGTATCCTGCCCCGTTTTTTAAAATCATTTTTATCTGGTCGTTGCTTCCGGTACCGAGTCGGTAGTGAAGTGTCTGATCTTTTATTCAGGAAACAGTGTCCCTCAGTGGTCAGTTTTAAGCGTTACACTTTTTGCCATTGCTATTAATAGCATTGCAGCCATGATAAGGAGTCCTCTACGGTACTCCTTATATGTGAACGACTTTTTAATTTTTATTGTATCGTCCAGCCTGAGAAGCGCTGTGCGGCAGTTGCAGCTCGGCTTGAACAGGCTGGACGAATGGTCAGTGTACACCGGTTTTCGTTTTTCCGCAGAGAAAACACGGTGTGTACTTTTTACTCGCAGCAGAAGCCTTTTACCAGAGCCTCACCTTACCCTGAGGGACACCGTTTTGAGTTTTAGTGATACAGTTCGGTTTCTGGGCCTCATTTTAGACAGAAGGCTCAACTGGCTAGCACATCTTAAAGACGTTAAAGCCAGGGCCTCAAAAGCTCTTAATATTTTAAAATGCCTGTGTGGCAGGTCGTGGAGCGCTGATCGCTCCTGCCTGCTACAATTTTACAGAGCCTTTGTACGGTCACGGTACCATGTATGGTTCGGCATGGGACAGCTATCTCTGAATATTGGATAGTGTCCACCATGCTAGAATTCGGCTCGCCATGGGTGCATATCGCACCAGTCCTATTGTCAGCATTTGTGCTGACTCGGGCGAGCCGCCGCTTACCATCCGCCGGCAACTCCTCATGGTGCGACACTACCTGCGGATTGCCATAACACTGGCAGTCCCGTGCACGACATAGTGCTCCATCCCAACTACGAGCGGCTCTATACCAACCGGCATAGAGCCACTAAACCGTTCAGCTCCCGTACAAAGGCTATTTTAGAACAATACAGATTCGAGCTTCCCTCTTTTTATCACCAGGGTTGGAGTAAATCTCCTCCCTGGCTTTTAAAGAGGCCCAGAACATTTTAGAACTGTCCCGGCACAACAAACTGTTAACCGCTGACAGTGTTTTAACTAATATTTTTACTGATATTTTAAATCAATACCACACTTTTACCCGGTGTATACGGATGGGTCTAAGCAGGCTAACAGTGTAGGGTGTTCAGTAGTGTTCCCTCGAGCGACTTACAAATACAAGCTGGATAGCAGGTGCAGTGTATATACTGCGGAGTGCTATGCCCTCCTAAAGTCACTCTAGTATATGAAGGCACCCCGTGATATGAAGTACCTCATATGCTGTGATTCCCTCAGTTGTATTCAGGCGTTAGCAACTATGTACCCAGCGGACTGTCTAGTCCAGGACATCCAGGACACCCTCCTTTCCCTGCAGTCCTGTGGGAAGGAGGTCGTATTCTGCTGGGTACCCGGCCATGTGGGAATCAGGGGGAACGAGGCAGCTGATGAAGCTGTCAAGTTAGCCTGCGACAAGGTCAGAATTGTCTTTGATCCGGTCCCAAAGTCTGACCTTGCCTTGGCGGCGAAGAGATTTGTTTTTGATGTTTGGCAGAGGCAGTGGCTGGAAGTTGAGCATAATAAGCTCCGGCTGGTCAAACCGACCGTTCAGCCGTGGAGCAGCTCCTTCCAGCGGGCGAGGAGGGATGAGGTTCTCCTTACTCGCCTCCGTATAGGGCACTGTCCTCTGACACATGGTTTCTTCTCCGCCGGAGGACCCTCCGGAATGTGATGCTGTGGCACCTTGACGGTACGCCACATTTTAATGATTGTGTTTTATTTTTAGACTTGAGGGCAGACGTTGGCTTGGCCAACGATCTGTCCCTCATTATAAACAATGAGACCAGCAACGTGGTGAGGGTTTTAAAATTTTGTGTTTTGGCCGGTCTAGCCTAAAATTTTAGGCAGATCGGCCTAGTTTTAAGATGGATGGGTGGCCTCTTTACAGCCACCCATGCATGCAATTGTTATTATTTTTTATATTGTTATGATTCATGTCTCGCTGGCCACTATACAGCCAGCGAGACGTGTAGAGTTTTTAATTCTCTTTTTAACATTCTTGGCCCCTTTACAGCCATCCAGGTGCCGTACGGTTTAAAGTACTGGTGGCTCTTTTAAAGCCACGTGTGATTTTATGATTTATCTTATTTGCTGTCTGTATGGCCGACCCCTTTACAGTCGACCATGCAGACAGTATTTTAGTACATTTTAAAGCCACAGTAATAGCTGGTTATTGTTAGGGCGCTAATGACCCCGACGTAGACGTGCCCTAAAACACCAATAACAACAACAACGCTATGTGAACTGCAAATGAAATATGTAGAACATTACAAAATCAAGGCCATAGCAATACAGTAGTAACTTCCACTGAATTAATGACGAAGGAAGTATAGAACCGATAAAATTAAAAACAAATTAGAAATCCCAAAAACTTTTCCTATCCATGTAATACCAGTTTTATTCCTGGTCCAGGCACAATTCATCACGATATATGTGGATCTACTTTTACCTGCGTTGATTAATACATTTAGTAACATGGCACTTATGATACCAGATTAAATGGTTTGTAAAACTTATTTCAGTGTGAATTATGCTGTAACAAAATGTCAGTTGCAATCCTGATCAACTTAGTCACAACATCCGCTAACATTGCATTCGAAAATCATAGCTTTTATTACCCTCATATGAATAATGACAGGCAGCACCGATGGTGGTAGTCAGAATTTATTCTGGAAAAGCTTGTATGAAAAAGTGAATATTGGCCATTTTTAATGATAGTTAAATGATATTAGTACCATACTGTGGTTAAATTATCGGAGTATTTGACTATGATTTATTTAAATAAATGTATTTTACTTCAATGGCGGAAAGGTATAATATCGAAAATGTATAACAGTCATTTATCTGGGTGATACATTTCATGATTAGTACATTTTGTGTAAACTTTCTCTGAGTCTTTAATTAACTTCATTGTTTCTTATCATCTGCAAAAAAATTCTTAGATTACGTTTTAATAAATACTTTTTACTTTTCATCAACTGATACAGATAATATAATGCAATCATGGAATACTGTTCTCCTTGCATGAATTTCTGTATCTAGTTGTGATAAATAAACAAAAAGCAACATACAAATTTAAACAAACGTACCAATGTAACTTTGTAATGTATGATTGCCTCGCATTAATTTTTTTTTTTTTTCATTTTCAACCCTGTTCTTCATATGTTTATGCAGTGAATTCCATAATAGAATATTACGTTTAATCTGGCAACACAGTTACGTTATAGCAGAGACCATGAGAAATTAAAGTTAACTTTCATAAGCGACATGTTACTGAAAAGTACCGGTATTCGTAGTTCCACATTTTTTCAGCCATAATGATTTTTCACATTTTTTAAAGAATATAATGTTATGAAAATCAAACGTAATGCCTGTATTATGGCAATTAATTTCCTAGTAGTTGCGTATGTATTAAACTATGTAAATAATTACTAATATCTCTGCTCGCCGATATTTGGCTGCAAGAATATCGTTGTTGATTGTGATTTATAAATTGAAATCATTTTTAATTATGTCTTTCGTGATATGAGTACCTTACTCTGATTAGATTATCAGAGTATTTGGTTAGGATTTTATTTAAATAAATGCATTTTTATGATTTCGAAAACGGATAACTGTTATTAATTTGACTGATACATTGCGCGATTACGTACGTTTCTCTGAGTTTTTAATAAACTTCATTTTTTCTTATTGTCTGCCAAAAAAATTCTTAGGTTATGGTTTAACATAGTTCTTATATCTGATACAGATAAAATTGCATAAAATAGCTCCTTACATGAATTTCTGCTTCTAGTTGTCATAAACAAACAAAAAAGCAACATCAAGGAACGAATGTAATCAGGGTGGCCACAGACCTGGAAAACCTGGAAAATATGGAATTATCAGGGAATTTAAAGCCACCTTGAAATATCATGGAAATATCAGGGAATACAAGTAATTTAAAAAATTATCAGGGAATTTTAATTGCAACAACCCAAAATTTGATAATTTATTTTAATATTGAACTTTTGCATTAAATAATTCAGCTTATATATTTTTGACATAAAATAGCCAACAAATACCGCATTTACACTAGCAACTTGCATCTCGTCTTGCGCCTCATCGAGATACGACAACGAGATGTTCGTGCGCGAGCGCTAACATGAACTCTCTCTGGAACTCAGCATTTGAAATTATATTTTAAAAAAAAAGGTGGATGACATCTAAATCATGTAAACTCAGAAGTTATATTTTTTACTGAATAAAACAGCAATCGTAGAGGAGTAAGTATATAAAGATGTTTTTATGTTTCACTAAACAGTTTTACAATTTCAAGCAAAGTGTGAAACAGATGTTCCAAAAAAATTGAATTTGTGGAGAGTCTTCAAAGTCCTGTAGAATGTCACAAGCTGGTTTTGAACTTCTTCTGAGAAAAATTGAACCTTTAATATCAAAACAAAAGCCTAGATTCAATATACCAATGCCAGCAAAAATGTGAATAGCGATAATTATATGGCTTTATAACTTTTTTGTATTAATGATATAAGGCGAATTAAAGCAGGAACAAAATAATACGTAAGATCCTAAATAGGTAGGATTTATAAAGTTTTGCGTCATTCAGAGCTCTTTCAAATGCTGAATCGATGTGACAGTATAAACATCGTGCTCGTGCCTTTGACTTGCTCCAAATAAACCGCTGCCAAGGCGAGCGGCACAGGCAAGCAACCACACAAAGTGAACCAACACGATTGCATGGTTTATACAAACTCGTGTTCATGCTATCTTGCGTAGACTCGCGGAAACTTACGCGAAAGTGTTAACTCGGCAACAGAGAAATTGAAAATGGAACAAAAAAGCTACAATAACTGAACCAGAAGATTTGAAAAGAAAAGTGTAGCAAATGAAAAAAGGCAGAAGAATAGCTAAGCTGTTGACTGAGTCAAGTTACTGATGAACAATTAAAAATCTTCAATTATTTTATCCACCAAATATTGAAAGATTACTAATTTGTTCTAGTTCATTATTAGTCATTTGACCTATCTTATTTTTGTGCTACTCATTTTTTATTATGCTTCATAAGATTACTAAATTAGTTATAAAATTTTCAAATAAACATTCTTAAACATGTTTATTTTTCTAATTTTTTGAGTTTTATACCAGATTTAATTATTTAGAATCAAAATATAATTAAACTTTAAATATCTTAACCATGCAAATAAAGTTTCTAAATCAGGGAAAATATGGCAAATTTCTCTGGAAAACCTGGAAATATCAGGGAATTTTTAAATCATTACCTTGTGGCCACCTGTAATATGGTGGCTGTTGATTGGCGAGTGAAGGCTGGCATGTGACCATTCTATAGCCAATAGCTATAGGTAATGTACGCAGTCTCCAGATTAGCTTTTTATATAAGAGAATCATTAAGGTGCCACTAAGCTGGATCAGGGAGGTACAATGGGCCTAGGTTAAAATCCCTGATCTGGCATACCAATAATCCTGATTATGGTTTGTCAGTTAATTTCCACAATAATTAGGAAATGTTGGGATGGTTGCCAATCTGAAGCTCATAAATTACACATCCACAAACAAAAATACACTTATCACACAGAACACAAATTACAAATTTCACAGACATATGGTAGTGCATGATCGAAAATTCAACAGACATATGGTAATACATAATTGAATTATGCAACAATGATAAAAATCTCATAACTGTTATAGTTACAGCTAATCATAATATCTAAAAATCAAGGAAATGAAAAAGTATTGGAAACATGTCTTCCAGTCCCCTTTACAGAATCCTTAAGTGCAGAAGTCTCCATGAACATATCATCCATTTCTTTTATGAACTGTAACAGCATAATCCCAAGCAAATACTCGAAGAAAGGGCTTAACCACTGTTTCCTTCAATGACCTACTGCAAAGAAAACTCCATGGAATATTCAGGAAAGGCAACCTCTTTCAATCCAATAGCATACCAAACAATTTAACTGTAGCACCTGCAATGGAAGTTGACTGGTATGACTATGAAACAAAGCGCTGTATTGCCATATTTGACTTTTCGTTAACAAAAGACAAAAAATCCGCATAAGAAATGGTGATTTTATAACACAGAAAATGTTATACAGGAAGTGGAATGGTGATCTTCAGGAAATTATGTGCTTCTTATTGATTATTTACAAGATCTTGTGAAGGACAAGCAGAACTAATGACACAGAGAAGACTGAAGTTCAGTATTACACATTTAATATTTTGTTTCATTCTGTTTGGTATGATAGTTAAAACTTAATAAAATCTCTTTTTATTTTCTTATCATTACAACTTTTTAATTCATGGTTCCATTCTCATTTTTTTTTTTAGAATGGTATATAGTTTTTCATATTTTGTACTTTATCATGCATATCAAAGCACCATTCAATAATTTTTTGATCTAATAAATGTTAATGTAATGTTAAAAAATATTACTCTGTGCTAAGAAAACAGTTATTTGTAAATGTAGTTGTAATATACGGATTGCAAGGACAAGACAAATGAAAAACTTAAAACTAACCATGAAAATGTCTGTTCATTTGTGATTTTTTTAAAAATCTTTTAGGAGTACTATTAAGAAGTTACAGAGTAAGGATTAACCTTTCATTTTTAAAATTCATTTCTTTCTGTCAGTCATCGAACTGGTTTGAACAGGATTAAAACAAAAACTGATATTTGAATTTTAATGGGGTTTCATTTCACTGATAAAAAAATCTTTCGGCACATATCTGGGTATTCAACATATGTTCTAAGACAATTAAGACATGCTGATTAAGGATATGCAAACTGTTTGTCTCTATCACCCATCATTCATGAGGGATAAGACATTAGCCAATTATAGATATTTAACATAGTATCAAGGCAAACAACTCACAGACAGAAGTTTCGGAAGAGCACTTATTACTTCATGTAGTACTAATGAACACATACTATACAGGTCAATCTAGTTGAAGGTATAATACATATATAAAACACATACATATAAAATAAACATCCATATTTTACAATGAGTTCGATTTGAATTTGTTGGCTGTAGACTTGCGTTTGTGCTGAGCATTTGGCATGTCGCGCTGATGCATCCAGCAGTAATCAGCCAACATTGCTGCACTCCATTGGCCCTGATAGTGTGACTCAATAACCTAGATGTTCTGATGAAACCGTTCACCATGTATACTGCTGACAGAACCTAGGTTCTCGGGAAAGAAATCGAGATGTGAGTCGAGGAGATGAATTTTGAGGGACATGTTGCAACCCAGCAGGCTGTACACACTAATACACTTTTGCACAACATTCACACAGTCAGGAGATTTATAATTTCCTAGGAAATTGGTTACAACTAATTTGAATGCCATCCATGCATCTCTTTCAGTATCACTCAGTAAGTCTTCGATGTAGCTATCAGCAATGATCTTTCTAGTCTTCGATGTAGCTGTCAGCAATGATCTTCCTTATTTGTGGACCTATGAACACACCTTCTTTCAGTTTTGCATAACTCAACTGCAGAAACTTGTTGCACAGGTACCGAAAAGCATCTGAGTTGTTTTCTAGTGCCTTCACCAAGTTCTTCATGAGTCCCAGCTTTATATGAAGTGGAGGCATGATAACTTTGTCACGTTCAACCAATGGCACACGTAGGATGTTTTTACTTCCTGGCTGTATTTTATCTCTGATGGGCCAATTCTTCTTTATATAATAATGCTTCTTATCTCTACTGTTCCACTCGCAGATAAAGCAGCAGTACTTTGTGTACCCAATCTGCATTCCCATGAGAATAGTGATAACTTCTAAATCACCACAGATATTCCAGTTGTAGTCATGATAGTGTATTTTGTCAAGAACTAGTGACTTGGTTTTATACATCTCTTTCAAGTGAGTAGAATAACCAATTGGTACTGATGTGTATCAGTTTACCGTTGTGTAATAATACTGCCTTTAAACTTGTCTTTGATGAATTAATGAACCGTCGTCATTCTTCAATGCTGTGTTCCAACCCAAGGCTAGACATTAGACCTTGGACGTCAGTGCAGTAACAAAAACTGTCACTCTTTGCAAAGAACTGAACAAATTCTTTGTGCCTATGCCGAAAGTGCAAAGTCGTTTTACCTGGTGCAAGAAAATTAAATTCTTTAAGACATGAACCTACCAGTTCAGCTTGGCCTTTTGTTAGTGCCAAGTCTCATATGAGGTTACAAAATTCAGCATGATTCATCAAACAAATATCCACTCCAGGATGGTAGTCAGAGTCTGCATCATTGCTAGGAGATGGGGAACTTTCTTCTTGTGTTTCTTCATCGACTCTGTATTCTGTAGGCACTGTTGGTATTGGACAAGTGACAGGATTGTGTGGAATTGGCTCTGAAACTGAGGAAATGTCTGTACACTTTAGATTTGTATGAGTTTTTTTAGGAGAATACAGTAACGTTTGCTAAACAGAAATAACAGTCTGTGGCATGGTTGCTTTACTCACCATATCATAGGAACTTCGATTGCCAGATGGTTGCTCTTTTTTGCCTTCCTTAGCCAAACGCGTAGGTTGCATGCACATCTCAAACAGATGTACTGTGGTGACCACGATTTACCATTATCCACCTTTGAATCAAAGTATAGTTCATATGCTCTCTTCAGAAACAGTATAAAAGTCTTCCAATGGGATTTGTCTGTCAGATAGCGGCACACATAGCAAAACAAATCTGGTGAATTCATACAACCTCTCGATGCCATCTTATTTCCCTGAAAATAAAAAAATAGACAAATGAAATAATAGTACTGCAGTCTCAAAAATATTTCAATGTATGTTAAGTGTAACTGTATTACAAATAGATGAAAAAACAAATTGAGTTGTGTATAAACTGCTCTCGGGTGACTAGCCGAGTCAAGAGTGCGTTGTCACATGATATTTCGGCGACTAGATTCATTGCTGCCATCTTCTGGACTTCACCAGAAGATGGCGGCAATGAATCTAGTCCCCGAAATATCGTGTGACAACGCACTCTTGACTCGGCTAGTCACCCGAGAGCAGTTTATACATTCTCAACGCCGAGAAAGACTTCGTTCTTACAAATTGAGTTGCATTACAAATAACAAAAACTGACGCAATCATATTCGACGAAAGGTGTTCCATATAAATATGTTTTTTATATATCTTCGAAACCTGGCATGATACCTGGCGGTTTTCAGTTTTGAAATCAGCATGTAAAACTGCATTATAAAATGTAAAAATGATGTCAGCTGTCTACAGCTTGTTGGTATGTGTTATGTATAACCCATTGCCTGTCAGGTATAATAGGATATGTTTCATTTTGTTGTGATGGTGGAAATCCGAGTTGTGAAACATAATAAAATTTATTGTAATTTAGTCTGTATAGTAATGATAAATAGACCTAAGAATATTGTAAACAATGTAAATATTGTTTATACAGAGAGATAATCAAAACAAAGAATATTGAAGAATGTGGTTTCGGTATAATATTACAAGTTTGAAGCAGCTGCAGCAAGTACACAAATGAAGTTGTTCTGGCACATCAAGCTGTAAGTCTAGTGAACATTGCCGTAACTGAATCCACAATAATTAAAAACCACTTAAGTTAAACTGAATGAAGTTGTTGCAAGTTTAAACACTAGCCATGGTTTGGCACACCATATTTCTCAAAATATGCACCAGCTTCACTCACTGTCTGAAATGTGAATGCCATGACAGCTGAGCCCTGCATTGAAAGTGGGATCGGCTGATGGTTCTGAAGAACTGCTGCAGCCCTTTGAATCGATGACTTTCTTGCATGCAGTCATTACTGATGTTGAAACATGGATACATAATAACCAATCAGCACAATATACCTGCAAGGACCACTATCACAATAGTGGCATACTCATCACTCCTAAAAAGAAGCCTACAATTAAATCAAAGCAACATGCATTCCTATTTTCACATGCCCTTTTGCAACATGATAATGCAAAGTTCAATACTGTCTGTACAGCAGTTACAACAATCATTTGGAATTCCCTCATCTGGCATTCTCACCATACCTTGCTCCAAGAGATTGTCATATGTTTTAATCATTGAATGGGGAAATGGGAGATATTATATTCATTGTGATGGACTTAAAGTAGAAAAATGATATAGCTTCATACCACTTGTGTTGGTTAAAAATAGTTAAAAATATTACTTACGGTACTCTTCTGTATTAAAACTATTCTTAATTTATTAATCTCCAATGTTTGCTGTACTTATACTCACCAACTTTTTAGACTGCATTTATTCTTCTACTGACTGCCAACCCATTTCCTTTATCATTTCATTTTTGTAAAAAAAAAAAAAAAAAAAAAAAAAAAAAAAAAAAAAAAAAAAAAAAAAAAAAAAAAGTCTAGTTGGCCTAATTTGGACCTACTTCCTCCCAACCAAACTCTTGTATTTGTTATCTGTAATGTGGTTTCCACACAACCACAGTATTATAAAGAATTGGTCTAACCAAGTATTTTGTGCCCAAATATCCTCACATCCCTTCTGCATCTCCTCATCACCTTTTCCACTAAATGCACTACTGCCACAACCTGCTAAGTTTGCTCTATGCTTATGAGTTCATTATCAAACAATCCTCCACCTTATCATCATGCCATGCCATAATTTTTTCTCTCGGTGTGCCTAATGATCCAGCTATTCTTACCATTTGCTTTCATTTCATTTTGTCCTCTAGATTTCCTGTCCTGATCCCTCTGAACCTGTTCATAATTCTCTCTTTTTTTTATTCTCATTATATAATATAATGCCAGCCAAACAACATAACTTCCAACTGTAAACCACAGACACAATGATCTATTTAGAATAATGTACAGTAATGATCCACATGACCTTGTGTCACTTTTCATTATCTCCACTTTTGATACTGTAATTCCTATTCTAATTCATTGTTTCCTATCTCTTACAAAGTTTTTCACCAAGCAAATCACTTTTTCATTCTTTCCAGTGGTTTCACTTTACTTTTGGCCTCATTTGTCCATTTTATTTATACTTTGAAATATTTTGTATGTAGCCCTATGTAATAATGATAGGAAACTGTTAGACGCCCTTTTTTATGACATTTTTTTATACAAAAATGAAATAACTGTTTACAGTGCCTTGATCACAAAGTATAACATCATTATTTTAAAACTTATATTTTTCAGATATATTTCAACTCAATTCTTCTTCAGGCATTTTGTATTCCACAAATTCACTTGTTGGAAAAGCAGGTAAACATCAAATAATCATAGAAGCCAGAGATCAGAATGGTCTGGGAGAACATTCAGATAATGCAACTGTTGAAATAAGAATTCTTTCTGTAAATCAGAACAAGCCAGAATTCATTATGCCTGCTCTTGAAAATGCTACAGTTGAGATTCCTAAGGTAAACAAATGCCACAAGCCAGCTAACATTTTTTTATGACACTTGGAAGAACATGTAGTAAAAATTGAATTTTTTCAGGATGTTAGACCTGATTTTTTGGTAATGACAGTTAAAGCAATGGACAAAGACTCTGGAGAAAATGGTCGTATTAGTTATCACTTGATAGTTGGCAACAATCTGACTCAGCAAACCAATGAATTTACAATAAATGCTGAAACAGGCGAACTGAGAACTAAAATTTCTTTGGATATGAATGTTGAAACTAAATATGATGTAAGTATAACTTTTTAAGGGGCAAGTATTCTCTGTATCTTTCTCAACCTGATTGATGTCATTTTTTCTGCAGTTAACCCTGATTGCTAAGGATTATGGTTTGCCACTTTCTTATGAAACAATGCACTTTCTAACAGTGCTTTTAGTTGACATAAATGAAAACAAGCCGGAGTTTATACTAGATGGTTCTCTGTATCCATACAAATTTCATGTAGTTGAAAATTCACCTTTACGCCAGTTCATAGGTATGCTATAACCTTCCTGTGTTACAATTGTTATTATTTTAATTTGCTGATAGCAACAGTTTATTTTGTGTATTGATATTTGCAGGAAATGTGAAGGCTTTTGACCGAGCTAAGGGTATACATGCTCAAGTTTACTATTTCATTATTTCTGGTAATGAAGAAGGTGGTTTTGACATTGATAAGACTAATGGGAGCCTCTTTACTAATAGCTCCTTTGATCGTGAGAAAGAAGAAATGTATAATCTTGATATCAAAGCAACAAATGACCCAAATTATTGTGTGGAAAAGGTGTGATAAAAAGTTTCTTCATATACTTCAAATAGATAAAATCAACCTACCAACATTTTTAAGATGCTCCTCTCTAAAATCATTCCTTTTCACTCGTTTCTGTTAACTTCCTAACCACAGTCTATTCCTGGAACATAAATTTTAATAGTAAAGTCACACCCAATGTCTCCTTCACTTACATTAGACCATGTTCTAACACTTGTTGTATGTATCCAGTTAACAGCATCTTTACAGAAGCCATTGCAGAAGAACATGGTGAGTAACAGACTGAAAGCCCTGTAGTTGTTATGAGTGAATAATCTTAAAAAAAAAAAGCTGGTAAAGAGGAGTAATTCAGAGCAGTTAATGCAGTAAATAAATAATACACACAGAATCTTAGTAATAAAGTACCTTTCAACTTGAGATTTATGTAGATTATGATTAAAATCTCAAAGTTAAATACGTATATGGTTTATATAGTCTAGGAATTTTATTAAATTACGTAGTACCAGTTGAAAGTCAGTTGCATCATGTTCTTGGCACAGTTAGCAAATAATTGAAATCATAGCTAACAATAGTATGTCATTTATTTTAAAGAGATAATCCAGATTTAACTATCACAATATGTTGTCAGCATCAAGAAACACATCTTAATAAAAATTGAATGTTGTAAGTAAATTCTAAGTATATTTTTAAAGAGATAAAGAATTTGAAAATCTTAGATAAAACAGTTATGATACTAAAGAAAAAGGAAATGGCTTTTAGGCAATATAAATAACAAATGATAGGGGAAACGACTCATCACTCACCTAAGCTGAAGTCTGCGACAAGTGAAAAATATGGTATACAAGGGTGGTCCGATAAACAGTTAGCCTACAAAAGAAAAAACAAAAATTTTGGAAAAGTGGCGATTTATTTCTCAACATAGTCTCTTTTTAGCTCGATACACTTGACCCAGTGTTGCTCCAACTTCTTTAATGAGCCTGAAAATTACGTTTTCTGGAGATCTGCAAAGTAGGCCCATGGCGGCAATAACCTCGTCATTCGACTCAAATTTCTGCCCGGCGAGTGTCTTCTTCAAGTTTGGAAACAAAAAGAAGTCCCACGAGGTCAAATCTGGAGAATATGTTGAATGGGGCAGCAGTTTGTAGCCCAATTCGAACAATTTGGCCATGCCGATGGTGGAGGTGTGAGCCGGTTGCCATGGTGAAAGAGCACTTTTTTCTTTGCCAAATGGGGCCGTTTTTTCTGCAATTCGGTGTCAAATCGGCCCAATAATTCGGCATAGTAAAGCCCTGTGATCGTTCTGCCCTTCTCCAGGTAGTCAGTATAGATCACACCTTCTGAACCCCAGAAAACGATGGCCATCACCTTTCCAGCCAAAGGGACAGTCTTCGCCTTTTTCGGAGCACGTTCACCGGGTAAAATCCACTGTTTTGATTGTTTCTTGGTCTCTGGTGTGTACCTGTGGATCTATGTTTCGTCGATGGTCATGTAATGATGCAGAAACTCCTTCGGATTGCGTTTAAACAGCATCAAACATTGGTGTGAAGTGGTCTCACGGTTGCGCTTCTTGTCCGGAGTGAGCAAATGCGGCACCCATGCACTGACAGCTTTCTCATGCCCAAAATTTCATGCAAGATATGATCCACATACGCATCTCAAACCTTTTGAAATGCCTTCTGTCCCAGAATTCTCTCACACCTTCAATCTACAGTCTGCCAATACGAGATCATCGATTTTTGTCACGTTATCCTCCATGGTAACCATTTTCGGGGCGCCTGAGCATGGCTCATCAAAAACCGACGTGCGACCACGTTTTAAACTCCTTAAATCAATTTTTGACAGTCGCCATTGAAGGAGAAGAGTCACTGTACACAGCATCCAAGCGCTCTTTGATTTCGCTGCGTGATTTTCCTTCCAAAAACAAGAATTGAATCACCGACCGAAATTGCTCTTTTTCCATTTTTCTAAAATCTGTGGACACACCCACTTTCACACGTGATCAAAACAAAACTATGAGTCTGATTTAGCTGAAATTTTAAGAATAGCTGTCTAAGATAATGTACTACACGATAATAAATTTCTCTGGTGACAGTAGTGCCATCGGGAAGAGAGGCTAAGTATTTATTGGACCTACCTCGTATATATTGAACAAAAACATACAATATTTTGGTTTTACACCTTATTCTTATGATAAGGAAATGAGTCATATGGATCAGGAGATGTGCCAAGCCGAAGTTTACCACATGACATGTCTGACAGTAATGTTGATATTTAGGTAAAATTTAGGAAAAGTAGGTTTCTCGCACCGTGCGTGGTGGGTGAACGGTTAACATTCTGGCCTCGCATTCGGGAGGACACGGGTTCAAATCCCTGTCCGGGCATCCAGATTTGAGTTTTCCATGCTTCCTTCAAAAAGGCCATGGCTGAATTCCTTCCCATTCCTTGTCCCTATTCCCATCCCGCCTCTAATGACCTTAGCCATCGACGAGGCGTAAAACCGTAAGTAAAAAAAATAAGGTTTCTTGTATTAGGATTTGTTGACTTTGTCTTAACACACGTCATGAGTATCGTACATCATGAACCTATACATATAGAAAATATAATAAAAAGGAAGGAAAAATAGCTACCAAAAGTTAGAGCAGAGTATTTTAAGGAAACTCAGTAACCTTAATTTAAAAGTAAAATATAGTAAGCGATACATTAATTTTTATAGGTTTTGGCAGTACACCATGAAGGCAGATATAGGAATAAATTTGAAATGCGATACTAGTTAGTGAAACATTATGCCCAGCAAAAATAGATACAGAGTTGAAACAAATGTAAATAGAAGGAGGGAGTTGAAAGGAATTCCTTGATAGCAAAAATCTCAGTGAGGAACTTGCTATTTTAATCTCAAATAACTAAAATGAAACCTCTAAAATCAATAGTGGCAAAATAAGGTGACTTAAGACAAAAAAAAAAATTTATAGGGGGGGAAAAAATCATCATAAAATGATTTTGAGAGAAATTGGTGGAAAAATAGAGGTTCAGGAAATTAATTCCCATGGCCAAAACCTTTAAATTCCCATGATTTTCAGTCTCAGCAAGCAGTTTGAAATAGATTACAGTCCATGCCACCTGTTAACTGTTTTCTCACCAAATAATGAATCCATGCATCTTTAGAACAGGAATCAGACATAGTTTCATGAACTGTATCAGCGAAGGTCAGAATTTAAGCAGTTATCCTGCTATCACCCCTTCAGCAAGCAAGGACATTTTTGTTTAACATAGTCCCAGTCTGTGCACTCAGTGTTATTCTACTGATGAATTACAGTGTTTCATGCGCGTCTGTATTATTTTGTGTGTCAATACTATCCTACCATCAACTGTGGTGAGTAGTAGTTTCTTTCTCTAACCTAACTTTTATTCGAATTTCCTTTCCAGAATTTTTAATTTCAATTGAATTCAATATATATTGTTTTATTAATCAACATCTATTTTCTTCTATGTTTGATCTTATCACCTTTGATTTCTCTGTCATATCAGTTTGTGGCTTAAATAGTCACTTCCAATGTCTTCCATTTCTTTCATGAACTTTCACTGGCAGGGGATGCTAAGAAGGGCTGCTAGATTTGTATCTGGAAATGACCACAGAACACAATCAGTAACTGATATGATAAAGGAGCTGGAATGGGTTTCATCTGAAGACAGGAGGGTTGAAGAGAGTTACAGGAGTGTACAAGGTGTATATTGGTGGAACAATTAAGAGAGGAGCATAGAAGGGAAAGATGAGCATGACCATAAGCTGGCATTCGATTTCAGGCACAGGAGTGTGGAAAGAATTTCTTACATAGGTGAGAGTGTCAGGAATTGGAATAAATTACCAAGTGAAATTATGAATATTTTTTTTTAACCATAAGTGTGAAGGAATTTAAAACTGAAATTCTTAGAGGGTAAATGTAAGGGGAAAACTAGTTGTGTAGGGAAACTGCCAGCAGAGAGTGCATTCCATTGCAATTAAATTAAATTTAAAAATATGGTCTTAGCCACTCTTCACTTCCATCTCTGTATACTTCATAGTTTTTCTGTGTTTTTGTGTATATATGTGCTGCACTGCAATATCTGTGGTAAGTGATAATTCCTTTCCCTTCCTTATTTATGCAAACACATTTTTTGTTGCACTGAAATTTCAAAGAGTAATCTGTTATTTATTACATTATTGTTACCATTTGTTTTTTTTTTTTAGTTTTTTTTTATTTATTTATTTTACTTATGGCTTTACACCTCGTCAACGGCTAAGGTCATTAGAGGTGGGATGGGGCTGGGGACAAGGAACGGGAAGGAATTCAGCCATGGCTTTTTTGAAGGAAGCATCCCGGCATTTGCCTGGAGTGATTTGGGGAAACCATGGAAAACCCAAATCTGGATGCCCGGACGGGGATTCGAACCACCGTCCTCCCGAATACGAGGCCAGAACACTAACCATTCACCCACCACGCTCGGTGTTACCATTTGTATTAACTAATGTTTTCAAAGAAAAAATCAGATATAGAAATAAATTTTTATTTTTTATTTAATTAAATATCATAGTGTTTTTTGGGGGAGTAGGTAGACATACGCAGTTGTTGGATTTTTTATTTAGCATATGATCAAACTCAGTTGAAGAATTAGAGTTTGTTGGCATGAAATATATATATATATATATATATATATATATATATAAGAGGGAATAGAAAACTAGTGATTAGAATTCTAGGCAGTTATTGGTACAGTTATAATTTTTTTTAAAAGCTTGGGTTCCAGAACTGATGAGATACTTCAGTGGGAAGAAAAGTACCATTGCTATGGAGAGAGGAAGTAGGAATAGTTCAAAGACATAGTAAAAATTGGCAAGAAATTATAATTCAAAAACTATGAAAAATATGGATAAAGATGTTGATACGAAGAAGAATATTAGAAACAAGTAAAGCAGATGGAAACTTGTAAAACAATTAACCAAGGAATAAACATCAGCAAATAGGGAATGATGAGTTCATGAGTTATTGCTGGAAATATCTCAACATAGATATAAGATCATAAAATTAGTAATATATCCTGATGGTATTAAGAGGGAAGTAAAGAGGTTAATGAAGTACAAAGGTGCTAGTATGGATGTTATTTCTACAAATATACTTGCAGCTGAATATACCATTACACAGTACCTAAAAATAATATCTGGATTGAGCCTAGTGACTTTATATTTATCAGAGGACTAAGGTGGTACCTTATTAGTACTGGTTCATAAATGAGGGAAGAGAAATAGGAAGAAAGGAAGTGCCTTGTAAATCAGCTTCAGGGATTTGGGAGAGGTTACTCATGGAAATCACAGTTAGTGAGCTAGAGCAAAGTTTCAATTCATGGAGTCCAAAAGTAGGTAGGTACCAGAAAGGTGATAAAAGAGTGGGTAGGGAAATTGCCACTGGAGTGTACAACCCATCACAATTTGATTAAATTAAAACAGAGTTCTTAAGTAAAACTTTCAAGGGAGGCCAAGTTGCTAGAGTTGCTCAGGACCAAGAATGCATTCATTGGCAGAGTGAGACATAAAGTTGTTATAGGTAGGGTGAAATCCATTGAGGTGAGTAAAAAATAGTCTTGCTGGGTGGAGGAATTTATAAGATGTTTGAAACAAAGAGCTAGGACAGCAAACACATCGAAAGTGGTGTTAATGACCACAGGAGTGTAACAGGGTAGTCCATTTGGAATACAAATAACTGAGTTAATTGTTTGCAGTTGGAATTTATGTTGTTTGCCTCATTATGTGAGTGCCATAGGGATGCCTACATATAACTGGGCCAAGTACCTTATTAATTAATTTAATTTAATCACGATGGTGTGCATGATCCAGTGGCAATTTTCCCTACACACCCCATTTCCTGTACCCACCTATTTTGTCCTCTACAAATTTCAACTTTAAATTTTTTCAGTGTGTCTGGTAGATTATTCATCATTTCTCTTGGTAATTTATTCAAATCGCTGAAAGTCTCCCCACACCCTTGTGCCTAAAATCAAGTGCTAGCATGTGGTCATGGTGTTCTCATCCCTTCCATACACAACTTCTAATTCTTCTTACATCAGGGTGATCTGGAAAGGATATCTAGCTGGGCAGGTCAAAACATGTCATGAAGATGAATGCAAAGGGGTGTCAGTTTATTAAGAACGCAGATACAAAGCTAAAGGTTGACTATGATGATAAGGTGGGGAAAGAATTGCTTGTTGAAGACTTGAAATGTGGGTACCTTGGCATAATGTTTGATAGCAAATTCAACTGGGCAGGACATATTGATAGTTAGTAGGAAAAGATTTAAAAAACCCTCACTTATTGAATAAACTGATGAAGGGATTTACCAGAGATGTAAGGAATCTGTGTTACAAAACTTTTGTTAGACCATTGCTTGAATATTATGTGGCCATAAAATAGACTATGCAAATGTGAAGGGAGTATGTCATAAAAGAAACTATTGAAATAAGACTCAATGACAACACCTTTCAAAGAGATACGTGACTCTTTCTGAGTGAAGCTTGGAAACTGACACTTTCAGTCCACAAACAGGAACAAGACAAGGCCAACAGGGGTAATAAAGCCAGCATGAACAGGGCTTCGCAGTATGACAGAGTGGCCCTCTTACAGAGCCACAACACCCATTGGCCAGCTGCTGGCATATGATGTTGCATAAGCCCATCTGCCCACTGATGTCTGATGGTGAACTTGTAGATTCTTCATAGCGACATACCTGATGAAGCCCACAGATAATGTTCTTAAAATGTTGTCATATTTTTATGATTCTATACAGCTGCAAACTCTAAAAGCCTACATAACATTATGTCATATAACAAAAGAAGAATGTGAACAATTGGAGGGGGTTCAGGTCCGAATGTTGTTGGTTAGATTGAATAAAGGTATGAGAGGATCTGTTTGTTGAGGGTATTAAGTGAAATATCTTGGTATATCTTTTTATACACTCAGTTGTGCAAGTCCTATCAGGAAGGTGGTATGGAAAGGTGTGTTGTAATTGCTGGAGAAGGTAATGATGGTATGTACCGGGGAAGTGAGAAAACTGGGATACATAATTAGTCACATTCTCGCTTAAATATGGTTTTAAAGAATGGGACCCACATTATGGGTGTCAAAATCATCAGTTTGAGGTGGTGCAAAAAAGGAAGTTGAATTTATACAGAAAAATTATACAGTATATAATTATGGGTTTGTTCAGTAAACCTATGATCAGTCCTGTGCTGTATAAGTCCAATCTATTCAAGCCGATGATGTACTATGGAAATTCAATAATATTGACACCCACTTGTACTCAAGGACTTCAGTGCCAGTAAAACAGACCTTCTATTTGACATTCATGATGGAAGTTTGTGCTGATGAAAGCATTTACATTTTTGATACAATGGCAGTGTAGTGTCCACATTTCATAGTCAAAAGTAATATTTAAATGACAATTGCTTGGTAAACCATAAGGTTGTTATGCACTGTTAGGTATTTATTTATGAAGAATCAGTGTGACAGTTGACCAAAAGCAGACTGGGATGTACAAATTCATTTCTCCATGTCCTGCTCACAACAGCATAGCATTCTCAGGATGTTTCCAATGTAGAAAAAAAGAGTTCTACATGCTATATTGGTATACTTCAGATAGTAATGTAGAACTCAAGAGTGCCAGTCCTAGGATAGATTGAGAAAGAATGTTGATATTTTTGTAATCACTGATGCTGAGTTTACAAAGATCTCAAGCACTCAAAAAACAATTTACCAACTGCAATAAATCATTACATGTATATGCAGGTTATGTAATGTCATCTACATATTGCATTTCATTAAACCTATTGGAACACCACTATCCTTGGGAGTGAAGTTTATCCAAATTAAGAAGTCCACCAACAAAGTGATATATAAGCTCTATACCTAAATTGTTTTAACGTGTTTCATAATGTGTGGAAGCCAAATAGATCTCAAAGTGTGTTGGGACTAGTACACAAACCTGCTTCAATCCATCTGTGACTGGGAATGTATCAGAGATATTGTTTTGATAAGAAACCTGTCCAGATATGCCATCATGGAGTGCCTGAAGTGTTTTTTGTTGCTGCAGCCCTTCTTACTTCAATTTTTGAAAGTAAGGGTGTAATATAACTTTCTTTTGTGTATTAACTTCTTCCTGCCTCATTATTGCAGCAAACAGTATATTAAATAGATCATTCTTCCTTGAGAATAATTTCACTTCCTCATGGTAACAGCTTCCTCAGAACATTTGAAAAGGGAATTGGATATAGTAAGCTGATGAACAGTGCAATATTTTCTTGTTCTGAACCAAGATAATCGCAGAAATTTAATAAATTCCTGACTATGCTGCTGCACAATTCTGTGACCACAATATAATAGTGGGTGTAAACAAGGCATATGTGTATAATTGATAAAATTGCGATGGAGCGCTTGTGCCGGTGGCAATCTCCCCCTACATACTGACCTTTCTCCTTTCCTCTACCTACCTACTTTTGCACTCTACTAATTTTTACATTAAATTCTTTCACTGCTTTTTGCAAATTATTCGCTGTTTCTCTTAGTATTTTATTCAAATCCCTTTCACACTTTCCTATGAAAGAAAATTTCGCACTCCCTTATGGCTGAAAACAAGTGCCTGTTTGTGGTCATGGTCATCGTTATCCTTCCATGCACCTCTCTTAATGTTCCCTTTAATATCTTTCCATGCTTTATCACCAATATATGCCTTGTACACTCCCATGACTCTCTTCACCCTCCTTTTATTCTCCAATGAATCCCACTCTTGCACCTTTATCATAGTAGTTACCGATTGTGTTGTGCTGTAATTTCCAGAGACAAATCTAGTAGCCCTTCTTGCACCCAATCCAACTCCTGTATTTGATATCCAAAATGTTAGGCACATACTATATCACCATATTTCAGCAGTGTTCTGGCTAAAGTTTTGCACCCCAATTCCCTTACTTCTGTAGTGCGTCCCCTCATCACTCTTTCCAACAAGTGAAGGTTTTGAATCTTTTGCCTACTTCCTGTGCAATGTGTCCTGCCCAGTTAAATCTGCTATTTAATGTTATTACATTTACATTTTGAGTCTTCAATAAGCAGCTCCTTCCCCACTTTATAATAATGTTCAACCTTTAGCTTTTTATCCGTATATCTAATAAACTGGCTCTTCTTTGAATTTATCTTAATCCCTTGTTGACTCACCCAGCTAGTTATCCTCTCTAGATCACCCTGCAGCTGTTTACAGTCTTCTGCTGTTTTGATCCCTTTATGTAACATTATTTCATCTGCAAACAATTTTACTTCTGACAGTAAACCATTAACACAATCATTCATTATAATAGTGAATAGCAATTGTTCCAATACACTACCCTGTGGAACTTCCATGTTCACACCTACTTCTTTTAATACTGCATTTTCTACCCTAACCTTTAACTTTCTATCTTGTAGGAATTCTTCTACCCAGCAAATTGCTTTTCTATTGAAAACCACAGCACATCTGTTATGGTTGCATATTAGTCTCTCCATTACTTTACCTACCATGTATGTCAAGCTGATTGGCCTCTAGTTTTTTACCCTAATTGTCACCCCTCCTTTACGGACCAGTGTTACTATTCCACTTTTCCAGTCATCTGGTAAACAACAAGTTACCAGACTTAATTTAAATAATGTTTCAAGATAAGGTATTGTGTCACATCCTGCTTTCACTAAGACATCCATAGTAATATTATCTACACTAGCCCCTTTACACTTTTTTAGATTCCTTAGTTCCTTCATGATATCTTCATGCTTAATTTCAAATTTTCTAATCTGCTCACTTCCAACTCTGTGGATAGGCTCATTTTCTGATACGACCACTACAATTCCTGAATTATTGGTCCTAATGGTCTCACTAAACCAGTTACTTAACAACTCAGCTTTTTTTAAATCGTCAATTACTTCTTCTCCATCCTTATCTATAATTGTCTCAACTCCCTTTCTTCCCCTCGGTTTCCTGATATAGCTATAGAAATTTGAACTCTTCCCACTTCATCTCCAGTGTACTTGTGCCATTCTTCCATTAAATGAAATTAACCCTGAAATATCATTTCTTTTATAAAATTTGTGCTTTTTATAATTGTATCTATTCCCCCATTCCATTCTGGCTGCTGGTTTACTGAATCCTCTTATATCCATCTTAACTGTATTGTGATCACTTATTCCTTCAGTTACTTGACACCCAATAAGGTTATCATTGGGCTTATTAGGAAGACATGCAATATATTTGCAAATGTATGTAAATTTCCTACAGGAAATGTGACCTATTGAAATTAATTAATTAATTAATTAATTAATTAATAATAACAAAAGAAATGTTGGTAAGATGGTGTAAACACTCGCACACAGACACATACAGGCACACACAATTGAATTGTTTATTCTTAAAATAGATGGTGTATTGTGTTTTTCCCTCCTTTTTTTTATTCCAGTTTGCTATCCAACACTATTTGTTTTCTCAATTCAACTATAAAAATCTGCTACTCTCAATTTGTAAGATATGTTTTCAAATCTTTCTATTTTCTAATTCATAATGAGCTTACATGAATAAGCTTAAACCCTTTTTGCAGGAGGAAATAGAAAAGCTGAAGGTTGAAAGAGACACAAGCATTGCCCAAGTGCAGGTTACAGTTTTGGATATGAATGATAATGCTCCAAAATTTCTACATTCTGATTACTATGCAGGTAATTTCACAAAACTGGCAAAAAATTTACTGAGATAATTCATATAAAGTTCTCTATTTTTTTGGTGACTGAATTTTATTAAAATACATATAATCACACTTTTTTCACAAATATTTGAAATTTATTATGTCAGTTATTTTTTGCTTTGTCTAATGTTAAATATTTATCATTGATTTCAGTCTTCTGAAACACAGGATTACTTCTTTAATTTATGATTGAAATTTTCAGGAGTGAATGCAATGGCAAATCTTAATGAACTTGTTGTAAAGCTGACAGCAGTAGATCCAGATTTTGGTGATAATGGCACCATTTTGTATTACATTTCTGAAACAAAACTGTTTAAATGTGGCTTTAATAAATCATCAGAATTTATAATACCATCACAGTTTGGTATCAATGAAGATGGTACATTGGTGACTGCTAACTATATGTCTGAATTTAACCAAGACAAGTTTATTTTGAATATTGTGGCCAAAGAGAAAGCATATCCAAATAGGGAAGCAGCAGTGAGGGTACATGTGAGTACAAACAAATTTGTGCACTTATTTTCTTGCAGTAGGTGCTTTAATTATTTACAGCACAGTTGAATTAGGTATTGATACGGCTATAATGGCTACAAGAATTATTTTTCCCCAGTGGATTGAAAGAAAAGAGAAGAGTTAAAGACAAGACTGAACTCCATGAAGGCTCTAAATCTTGTCTCAAAACCTTTGCAACAAGACAATATAGCTATTTCTGGGTTAAAAGTTCATTTGTAATAAAATTAGCAACAGTAGTTTGTGGTAGTTAGGTTCTAAATTTCTCACAAATATTTACATTTGTTTTCATGTTAGTTCAATTTAAGAATGAACTTAAATTTTCAAAATATTACACAATATGAGGGAAGTAAGAAATACTGCATTTGATGAATAGTTGAAAGAAACAACAGAGAACTTGTAAAACATAAATTGAATGAAGATGTATGTAAGCATCATGAGGGATGGCAAGGCATTGGCTGGTAACTGTATTTAGAGACATTGAACATTAGTGGTTATAATGGGCAATTCTGTCACCATTATGAGTTAAAATTGTTTATTTTGCGTTTTTGAGTAAGTATAATTTCAGAATATCTTTTTGGTTAAGGTGTTAGAATTATTCATTTAGTTTTGAAAAATATTGTGCGAACATGGAGTACTGGAGTAATATGATGCAATACTTGCAAAATGGCATGATTCTTTCAATCTAGGACCTGTTTTTGACTATATTTGCAAAGTTCTGATAAGGATTTAATGTACTGGTGGTGATTGGAGAAACTTTTAAGAACAAAATACAAAATAAATTCATTTACATCTGACTTTTTCATTTTAGTGTTACCATTAATCTTGGTGGCAGTTTAAAGAACCAGAAACTATTTACTACAGCTAATGCTCACTAAATTCTGAGTGGCCACTCGACTTGTGGATCTATAGCCTTTCAGAAGTTTAGTAACCACCAAGTACCATCATAGAACATGCAGAATGTGTGTTTTTTACTTAAGCAGCATAAAACAATGACTCCTTGTTGGGTAGGGTGGGCTGGTTTGTGATCTACGTTATGGGTATCAAAAACAGAATCTTAATGGAATTTTAACGGTCATACTACATGACAGAAATCTTAATGTTATAATGAAAGTAAAAGGGTGTAAAACAGTTTAATAACAAATTGTGTTTAAGTAAAAATAAAAGGTATGAAGTAGCTAAGAGTAATGAGAGCTATGAGTGACCAGCAGCAATGATTAACAAGCAGTGACAATAATGTTGTGAACAAATGTTGTTGAAAAAGAGGAGAAAAAGCAGATGGTGCACTGTATGTAGTATAATAACACTTACAATTTTTTGTTTGTTTTGTTTTACACCTCATTGATGTTCAGGTCATTAGGTGGGAGAGGACTGGGGAAAGGAATTAGAAGGAATTTGGCCATGGCCTTTTAAAGGAACCATCCTGGCAGTTGCCTGGACTGATTTAGTGATTTGCAGAGCCCATTGAAAATCAGAATCTGTAAGGCCAGACAGGGATTCAAAACTGCATCCCCCCAAATGGGGCAGAGTGTTACTGATCACCTACCACACTCATTGATAACTTTTATACAAAGAGCTACAACCGACCCAGCAGAATGATTATTATGAAATGACGTGAAAATATGAATGTGAATTTAAAAGTTTGGTAAATGTAAAGCTTGTTGAAAGGATTAAACATGATTCAAGGTGTAATCACTAATAATCAGTGAAGGAAGACAAGGTAGTACACGAAATCTGAAGGATAAGTATATTTACTTGCAGGTGGATGGTAAATATATACAAATCTTAAATGAGCCTACATTTGTCATCTTTAATATGTAAGAATGTGTAAGGCACCCTTTAGTTCACCAAAAGCATTCCCACTAACCATTCCCAGCAATAACATAGTCTATAGATTGATTTTGAAGTGGCTTATGCTGGACTTTAAAATTTCGAGAAGAGTAATTGTCAACTTGAAGGAATTTTCCTGTATTCATTTCCACAGTGAAAACTCATCATAAGAATCATTTTAAAATGTATTCATTATATCAGGAAAAATTTATTTTAAGACATAATTCAGTTTGTTCACATTTTGAAATAAGCGATTAGAAAAGCAAAAATTTGAGATAACTTTGGATTAAGTGAAGCTATAGCTGAACTTTTATCACCAGCTATAGTCAGCACTGTTCCAGATATTTTGATAGTAAAATTAACTAATTTGGCAATGTTTAATTAGCAGTTTTAATTAAGGGAAGAACTAAAAGGAATACAGTTGAGAAATTTATATCAGTAGATAGCCTAAATTAAGATGTTTATGAATATATAATGGTTTTGGTAAAAAGTTTAAGCATTTGTGAGATAATTAAGACTCTAAGGATAGATTGTCGCTAATTGTTGGTGGAGGTCGAGAAAGTCCATCAAGTTGGTCACATGACAGACTTCAATTTTAAGCTTATAGAAGTACTTTTGAATGTTAAATTAAATTAAAACAGATAGAACATGATCACAGGAAACCCTTGTAAGAATTGCAAGTCAAAATATTTCATACCTTGGGAGATATTAATTAATGAAAAAAGTGACTGAGGTTATGGGTGTTCAAAAACTTATATAAATCCTGCAGCCATCTTAGATTTGTCTCATTCTTTCACCAAAAAGTGATAACGTGCTAGTTAGCGGGCCGAACTGCTCCAAGCAGTAGTTGTTGCGGCAAATTCCAACATGCTATAACAATCGGGTACTCACTAAAGTTGGGGGACTTAGTGAGTTTGTCTCCTCGTATCAATTTGGTTAACCTGTAATCTTAAATTAAACTGTTGTTCGATGTTTTATCCACGTTTCTGGTACCGATATTGTAAAAATGAACTTAATGAAGAATATAAGTATTGTGTAATTTAAAACTGTATCAAGTGGACTTATTTCAATAACCCTTTGTATTTGGGGTTATAATATGAATATGTGAAGGTCAACTTATTTAATATTATAGGTACCAGAAGACTACACCAGTCAAGAACTTAATTGTTCACAGTTTAGGCAAAAATGTTGTGCAACCCCAATTCAGATTTCTGCCTAACAAATGATTTTTTAATTTAATTTAATTGCAATGGAGCACACGCTCTGGTGGCAATTTCCCTACACACCCAACTTCTCCTATCCTGCACCCACCTACATTTGCCCTCTACAAATTTCAACTTTAAATTCTTTTAATGATTTCAGTAAGTTATTCATCATTATGATGCACAATGTTCACTGATATGAAGGGTAAAACGTAATGAATTGAGGTAACATGTTGACAGTCAATTGTAAGTAGGAAGACAGAAAAGTAAAGTATAATAAGTAGAAGATAAAACAGGGAACCCTAGTAAAGCGTCTTCAGTGTATCTTGTAGGCTGCAAAGCAGAACAGCTAGAAGTATACTGAGTAAGTAATCTGAAGTCAGTCAGGCAGCAGGCAGGGAAAGCGGCTTTATATAATGGGTGAATTGGCTTGTTGGATATTCAGTGATGAAGTAGATATTATATATGGTGTGGAAGAGAATGCCTTTGCAATAAATTAGAACTTGACTTGAAGTACAAGAGAGTGGGAAAGATTTTATTTGCATGTAAGATAGATAAGAACATGGATAAATTATTGAGGAAGGTGCTGAAGAATTTACCTGAAAGATATACGTTTTCGTACTAAATATAAAATGAAAACATGAATAAAGAATAAGTAGATGTGCAGAAAAATTTACAAATGGTATCAAGAGTCATCTCAATTAGTAATAATAATGACTAGTAAAAGACTGCCAAAAACTTATTTGGAGAAAAAGGATAGTGGGCAAAAGACCAGTGGGAAGACCAAGAAGAAGATGGACAGACCAACTGAAGGAAGACGTAGAGAGAAGAGGCTGGAATTGGGAGAACATCACAGACAGAGAATCCTTTCTGGACAGGAAAAGGTGGAAAACAATCGTCTATAACAACCAAGGCTCGTAAACCACACCTGGGAAACTGGAGATGGTCCCCAACGATAATGATGAATGATAAAATTTAAGAAAACAGTTTTGCCAAATTGTACATCAATTAGTAAAAACCAAGAAAGACAGGAGTTATGTGGGCTTCTACAACCCCCTGTTGCCTTTTATGACAAACTGATATCTTTATTTTTTAAACCACGTATGGCTTCTGTTTATTTTTCCATGGACCAAAAAAAAAAAAAGTTAAAGCTGATACAACTTAAAATAACATAATTGAAGGGAGAAGGGCAGCAGCAACACATAACCAAATAAAATACGAAAGTAGCACGGTAAATCGGCACGGAAATATGTACAACTATTGGATTGAATAATGGTCAGAGTCAAACAAAAAAATCGATTTCCTCATAAAAACAACAAAGTCAGAGCCAAAGAAGTGAAAATGGCAAACACAAAAATAGTTTTCATGCTAAAAACAAAGTTAAGCAATAAAAATGGCCACAAGTGAATGTTATATTAGGATGGTGGTGGTGGATTATATAAATCAATAAACATATATATGAGATAGAAAAATAGGAACGAACAGCATGTAAGTAAGCTGGAAAAGATGGTGAGTGTTGGGTGTATTTTATCTGTCCTTTCCATATAAATATTGCCTCATGGCAGTTCTTTCCTTTCATTGTTACCTTAAAATATAACAAATCATATTGGTTCAAAATGGCTTTTATTTCATATATATATATATATATAGCTGATAATAAAGAGCTTCATTTACTTGAAACTAATTTTGGAATAAATAATGGAAAAAGTTGATATTGTAAAGAGGTCTAGTTTTAAAAAAAGTTTAACTGTGCAGCAATTTTGAAATAGACTATCCTGATGAAAAAATGGTAAGAAATATCTTGATCTATGACAGAAATAGTTTACACTCAAGGCATCTTAAAAATTCTTTATTTAAGTGGCTTACTTTCATATTATTTTATCTGATGTTTATATATCTATCTTTGATCAGGCTAAAAGAGATGATTTAGTAAAATATACAGTTGAAATGATAATCTACAATTAAACATAATCCTTTCTCTGAATCAAGAGTACTCATTTGTGTGTAAGAAATTTTCAAATTAGTGTACCTGGGTATAAATAATTCAACTTTGTTTTTAATTTGATTGTGATGGGGCTTATACCCTACAGCATCATCCTACTTTACCAACTTCCATGCTTCACAAATTTTTATATTCAATTCAATTTCAGTATTCACCTAGATTTGTCTATTGTGACTTTTTTCCCTTATTCCTAAATCCTCTACCAATACCCACCCGGGATTCTTGTCAATATTTGGTTTATAGAATCCCAGCACTTTTTTCTCCTTCCTACTGTATTTCATTATCTCCTAGACCAGCTCCTTTTTCATTTTAACTACTGAACATGTTCTACTGATATTTTTACAAGTAAGTCTAGCTGCCCTTGTTTGCACCCTTTCCTACTCCAGTAATATCTTTCAGTAATTCACAAGCCAGTTCTATATTCATATTAGCTACTGAACATGTTCTACTGCAATACTACAATAAAATCTACCTGCCCTCTTTTGCATCCTTTCCATCTCCAATAATGTATTTCATTATCTAACAGACCAGCTCATTTTTCATATTAGATAGAGAACATATTCTACTGCGATTTATACAAACAAATTGTTGTTGGTAAGGCCTTGAGTGAGCTATTTAAATCAATTAAGTTGGTTTTTCGTCAAGGTTAAAGTCAGACGAGTATCTGAAATAGTGGTGTAACCAACAATTGATGCAGCATATAGATATCACCCACACACAGTGCTAGATTTCCCATTAGGCTGTATAGGCTCCTGCCAAGGGGCGGCAGCATTTTAGGAGCAGCAAATTTCCTAGGGTGCCCGCTTTAGTAAGCTGTCAGATTTGTGTGTGATTATAAACACAATAGAAAAACGTCTACTTGTAAGAACCTTAGAATTTTGGCAAATTCTAGTTTTGCTTAGGCGGGACTTAGAAATTTCGAGAAGTACAGTTTTCAACTTTAAGGAATTTCCCTGTAATCTTGCTCACAGTTGTAATTCGTTATAATAATCATTTTAAAGTGTAATTATCATATCGGGAAACGTTTGACTTAAGAGATATTCCGCTTTGTTCACGTTTTGAAACACGCGATCGTAAAAGTAGAAATTCTAAGATTTGCAATATCTTTAAATTACGTAAAGCTACAACCGAACTTTTATCACCAGCTGTAGTCAGCACTATCCCCGATATTTTTGCAATAAAATTAAGTAATTCAGCAAAGCCTAATTAGCAATTTTAATTAAGAGAAAAAATGAGCTTTTTTATTAAAAGAGATATCAATTTAAAAATTACATCAGTGGATAGCCCTAATTAAGACAATTCCATACATATATGGGTTTTCTGTAAAAAGTTTTAGTATTTGTCCGGTAATTAAGTTTTTGTAAAATAGATTGTCGCGGATTGTTGTGCACGCGCGTAAAAAAGTTCTAGAACACTTAGGGATTTTACCCAAACTTGAATGTATCACTACGCGGAGTCTTAAACAGCTGAAACTTTAAAATTAATTACTCTAAATTTTTCAAGAGACTGCCGTTGGACTTCTAGTAGATAAGTCCAGATACTGCTAAAGGTTGAACATTTTTAATAGTCGGGATCGTCCAATAAATTACACATACTTTGAGCTACGCGGAAGCAAAAAGATGTGATACAGTTGCTGACGTCACTGGTTCTAGCCGTTTCTATAAAAAAGACCCCGCTGCCATTATGGTTTGTCTGTTCCTGCGCGCGGTCTGTTCCTGCCTGTGGTCTGTTCCTGTCCGCGGTCTGTTCCTGTCTAGCATTATGTGAGTCGTTCGTCTCGGTTGGTCGTAACTCGCCATGCCGGCTAGTTCGAACATGTGGAAACTTTGGTGTCGTGTTATATCTCAACTTCAATGATTATTAAGAACTTGTAAATTTATTAAAGGGGTTTGGTCGGTTCAAAATTTCTCTCCACAATCTGCAGACTTTTGGAAAAGAGAGTTCGATATGCCTGCTCAACTGTAAATGCAATTTTGAACTTTTGACTTTGAAAATAAAACTTTGGATTTTACTAACAGTGAACTTGTGTACTTCAGTTGTTAACATAAAACCCTTTTCTCAATTTGTGGGTAACAAATTTTGTGGCGACCTAAGGCATTTAGTTGAGTCATCCGGGCAACATGCAACAAGCAAATTAACATATTCAGTAAGTTTCCATCGAACAGTGAGGTGCTATCAAGAGTGTAAGTTAAGGCACTTAGGCGATATACAACCCCGGTATCGGCCTACGGTCTTACATACTATAAATTTTCATTTAAGTGGTGACATCTAGTAGTGAAGTGACAAACTCAGAACAATTAATAAAAAAGAAAAATACATTTACTATCAATTTTCATTTAGGTAAGTGGTGACAGCAAACAATTAGCTAAATTATTAATTTAATTCTTCATTAGTTTCCTGAGTTTGTATCTTGTTCAGTGCAGTCTGTAGCCCATCGTATATTTCCGAAGAAAGACTCTATAGACAGAGGTAAGTTTCTGCTGACAGACTTACATTTCACGATTTATATAATAAAAATACTTAAGTATGATCTAATATTTCATTAATTGAGTATCTGGATTTTGAAAGTCCCCGAGCACTTGAAAGTCCTAATTTTATTAAAAAAATCATTGAAAAGTCAATGATTTTTTAAACATAACTCGTCATTTCTTAGCTAATAATGAATTAAATTTTTTGAAATTTTTAAGGAACACTCATTGAACTATGCCGAAACTGGTATTCTGATTGAAATTAATATAAATTATAATCATCTAATAATAATTGATTACAAATCAGAGCGTACGTCTTAACGTGTTTTCTGTTCTTTGCCGATAAAAAGTGTGTTACGAAGTTTGTCGTATCGAAAACTGTCAGTGAGAAAGTTGTTCCTCTACGTTCACCAATCAAAAATCCTGTAGGAAACTATAATTATGTATTACATTTTTTATTTTATTGTTTGTATTCTTGTTTCATAATAAACATTCATTTTTCTTGTTTCTATTTTATGACTAAATCTGAATACTTTCAAGTAATAAAGTCACTCTTAATCTATATCCATTCACATATACATCTAATTGTTTGTTACCTAGAAAATTTAATACAAATTAGTGATTAGTATAGGTATGAAGGAGAAAAGGGCGGCACAAAATGAACAGCCTACACTAAAAAAAAGTTTAAATCCTGCCCTGCCTACACAACATCTAAAAGTGCATAAATAGTTAAGGCAAGTTTAAGGCATGAGGTAACAGTTGCTCTAATCAATTCACGGGATGAAGTTGACAAAGGTCATCAACTGAAATCTGAATATTAAACAAAACAACCTTAATTAAGAAAATAATGAGTTTGTATGTAATAGTTAATATATAGTGTTCTCAGTAATTAAATGAAGCAAAGCATAAAGGTTAGCATTTAAAAATAATTTTTAATAAAGATATTTATTTTCAGATGTCAGATATTAAAACTGAGAATAACTTGGAAAATAACTGCATTAAAAAAGATTAGTTTTATTTGTAAATACAGAGAAAAATTAAAAGAATCCTAAAATCATAACAGCTAAATGATTTATAATTGTTTTCATAACCAAAATAAAGAGAGTAATAATACATGATCTTAAATTAAAGATATTTGAAAAAGCAAGCAGTAAATAAAAGAAAGAGAATTTTAAAATAAGAACAATAGTAAAAGTTCCTTCTAAAAATATAAAGAGGAAAAGAAGATATGCAATTTAAAGTAATGAACAGCCACATAGCAATATGAGTTTGGGTCAATTAATTGTAATTATAAAGTTATACACAAAGAACTAAGATTTAAAAGAAATTTTTCTGTGTTAAATGCCTTGGAAGAAAATGGAAATTTTGTAAAAATCTACCTCAATTAATTCTTACAGCTAGAAAGAGTAATCAATAAAATTTTGTGGAGCTATTATTGCAGTATTAAGCATCTCCTTATTTTGAAGTGAGATTTTTAATTCAATAATATTATCAAAATTTGTTGAGTGACATCCGTATACAATTGAAATGAATCTATATCTGCCAATATAATTAATTTCAGTATTTATCCCAAAGCCACCAATACAGCAAGACTGAAGTACCATCATATTACATTACTCTAGATATTAACCACAGACTTTCCTGTGATAACTCCAGTTCCTAAGTCTAAAAATATATATTTAAAAAGGTTAAAATAGCTACAGGGAATTTTTAAAACTAAAAAGAATAGAAAAATTAATTGTATAATTCATATCATTGTTCTGTAATCATATATAAGGGAAGTAAAAATGAAGACAATTCAAATTAGGAGACAAATTAAGCCAAGCATGAATCATTTTAATAATGATCAGAAGGAAAATGTTATTAAGGAATGATAAAAAGGAATGACAGGGAAAGCAGTTACATAATTTACCAAATATGATGAAGGAAAAAGCAGAACTTATTTTAAAATAGTTTGTTTTGAATCTGATTCAAATTAAGAAACAAATAGTAAAGAGATTGGATCTGTAGATTGTTAAGGATTTCAACCAAAAATTTATCAATAGAAAACACTCCAGCTGGCTTGACATGAAGAAGAAGAAGAAAAGCATGTTGGTTTTTAAGACTTTTAAGTGGGTCATCAAATATTTCTTCAATACAATAGCGGCTAACACATTTATCTCAAATGTTCCCACACAGCTGTAACAGCCAGCATTTAATGGTATTTTAATTATACTTCCATTTAATTTTAGCTATGGAATAGCTTCTTAAAGAGAAATACACTTTTATTAACATTATTCTGATTACTCAAAGTACTTTTTGATGTTATATCCAGAACATATCCACTTTCATTACTTTGATTTCAATATATTGTTGTCAGATATGGATCTTTGAGCCAAATCAGCTGATACGTATTATATTTTCTCGACCACCTGCTACAGTAAAGGAAGAAAAGGATGAGATCATAGCAGAACTCTCTAATATAACGGAATGTCTTATTGTAGTTTATGACATAAGATACCATGTGGATTCAAGTGGACGCATAAATCATGACTGGTTTGTATTCTTTTAAAATTTTTGGACTGTTTATAAGAATAAGCTCTTTTAACTTCCCATAAGGAGACAAAAATTAAGTATACCATAAAATTAATGTTAAATGTTATTAACCATTTTCTCAAAACTTTTTTAATTACTGTCCAAAACATTAGAGACATTCAAATGTAAAACCTTGCCTTCAAAAGATCTTGGTACAATTTATCAGTTAATTTCATAACAAACAATACATAAATCACCAATGTGGTTAAAAAATAACATTGAGACTCATTCATGTAAAATTTTTATTATTTGTGCTACATGTAATGCTGTGACAAAAAATGCAGCTGTGTGTAAAATTTGGCTGTATGTTTGTAAAATAGACAGTAATAAACTAGAATAATTTTGATTTTGACATTTCTATATGTGTTTCTGATTGTAGGTGTGATATGTACCTACATACAGTAAATAAAACTACTCATACAATAACACCAATAAGTGAAGCACTAAAAATGATAGATGCTAAGTTTGATTATTTGAAGAGTTATTATGCTGGTGTATCTATTCAGAATGTTATGGTAAGTGATTAAAATGTTGAATTTCAATGAATAGCATGAGACTTTTGAAAAATCTCAAAATCTCTTTTAATTCTGGCTCTATTGCTATTAAATTTTATGATATGATAATGAACAGCAAAAAGAAGCTTAATCTTTTTTTAAAACATATGTAACGATACCTGCATGCAGTAAAGAGCCCCATGTATCTAATCTTTGCTTGTATTTTACTGCATAACAAGTTTGTGGGTTTTAAGGTCAAATCATAATTCAGAGCAAAAGTAGATCACAATCTTTAGTAATCAATTACTTACTTCTGTGTTCTATAAAGTGTTTTAAAACTTTAATATTAAATATTGATGGAATACTATTGTATTTTTGAAATTCTATTCTATGGGCCTTATATGATTTATTTCAGATCAGTATTGTTAAATTATAATTCTGGAAGTGGCAGTATTAAACATTTAATTCAACAATACTTTATCACAAGATATTTTTCTGCAACCTATAGTTATCTTAATATGATTTGTTTCTTACCAGCAAATGTAGCTAATATTTTTTCTGTATATGTTATTTTAAGTGTGTAGAAGCATTTCATCTGGTGCTATTATTAAATTTGAATTCCCTTAAAGTGGAAGCAATATAACTCATAAGTCTTATTATTGTTTTGTAGGGAAATTGCCACTGGAATATGTGAGCCATCAAAAATTAAATATTTTAAATGATTCATAGCACCAATTGAAATATTATGCTGTTTTATCCCTTCCTAAATTTTCTGTAACTAGTAGACCTGTGTAAAGCTGCTGGCTACAAGAGAATCAGTAGGTACTTACTTTGATTGTCAGTGTGGGAGACATGTACTTAAAGAATACATTTGGTAAAATTATGATTACAAATGTTTAACATTACAGAAAGTTTCAAAATATTGTTTTTAAATCTAGAAGTCAGTTTGATTGCAGATACTAAACTATCTCAGTGTAGATATACTTATACCTGAACTGTTGTGGAATTTTCAGCAAAAGGTGTAAACTGTGAAATTAAAATTTGGTATGATTATTCCACACAATCAACATTTTGTCTGCAATGTGCATTGCACAATCTCAGTTATTGTGCCATATGCAAGATAAACTGGAGGCCAAATTGAAACACTAGATCTCTCCAAACTATTTTGTGGAGTGAGCCATAAAATAATGGTAAATAAGGAAACCATTGGAATGTATGAAAAATTTATTTACTGGGTAGAGGAATTCTTGAAAGGTTGAAAGCAAAAAAAATGTTGTAACAAAGGAGGTGGAACCAACAATATGATTGTTACAAGATAGTGTATTTATACTATTGTTGTTCATTATTCTAATGAAGTGTTTTACTGATGGTTTATAGATAGATGTTAGGTTGTTAGCACATGACATAATGTTATGCAATAGGAGGGCTGTGAACAGCTGCAAAGTGATCTGGGCAATGTATCTTTGTCAGACTATTGGTTGACTTTGATGGTGTAGTCTGGGACCCACATTTTGAGTATCAGATACAAGAGTTAGATGGCAAAGAAAGAAGAGCTGCTAGATTTATTCCTGGAAATTATCGCAGGACCCAGTCAGTAACTGATATGATAAATGAGCTGGATTGGGACTGCTGAGAATGTACAAGGCATATTATGATGGTGATGGGATTTGGAAGGATATTGGTCAAAGAATTAGCAATATTGCATGGAAGGGGAATCTCATGCATAAGGGAGAGGGGAAATTTTTTTGTCTGTAAGGATGTCGGGGATTGGAACAAATTACCAAGTGAAGTGATGAATAATTTGCCAAAACGCTGAGGGAATTAAAAACTAAAATTTCTAAGTAACAAAATTAGATATGGGAGGAATTCAACACTGAAATTATATAAGATAATTAAAAAATAAAATAAAAAGATGTAATTAGATGACTAAGAAAATTGCCACCAGAATGTGTGTGCTCCATCACAATGAAATTAAATTAAATGTAGCTGGGTAAGTTAACGTGGAATGAAAATAAATGTCAAGAAAACTAAGCTTATTAGGTACAGCGATAAAAAGGTAAAAAATTTCTAGTACTTTAAGGTGGTGGAAGAGACAGTGGTGAGGGAATGCTCTAGGGATGTAAGGGAATTGGTATATAAAACTTTGTTCAGGCTATTTGTTAGTTATGGGGGTGAAAGGGGCCCACATTTTGGGTATCAAATATAGGAACTTGAAATGGTAAAAAAAGGAAGGCAGTTTCAGGTGTTGAAATTACTGCAGAATACAATCAGTAACTGATATGATAAAGGAAAAGATTTGAGAATAATTATAATAAAGGAGGTGAGTAATAGTACTTGGAGTGTACAAGGTGTGTACTGGTGGCGACATTAGAAAGGCTATTCATATAAGAATTATTAATAGAATATGGAAGGGAAGAGCTGACTATAACCAAAACCTAGCACTCGATTATAGGCATAAAGGAATTTAAAAAGTTTACTCATAGGTATAGGAATTTGGGAGAAGAATAAATTACCTGGAGAAATATAAGTGTTTAAATTAAATTCTAACTTTCCAGCATCCTCAGTTGAGATAATGAAGCCTTTATTTGGTAGTTTATTTATACACATAAATAATTACATAACATACCAGGAAATTGTTGAATTTCTGAAGAGCAGAAGGAGAACAACATTTATATATGAGGTCTGTTCAAAACACATGTGACCTCGATTTATACAGTGGAGACAAATGAAGCACAGGAGTTATCCTGTGAGGGCGAATTGGAGGGCACATCCATAGGCATGTGTTTTATTTACATCCATATTCTCTTTCAGTCATTGATAGACAGCCTGTGAATGAGGCCTGTCAGATTTTTATTTTCCACAGAACTTAAGCAGAGCATTGCACCAGCAACTTGGTATCAAATAGTTAAAAGTAATCTGGAAGTTTTAGCATGCTTTTGGTGACAAGCCCATGGATTTTACATAAATTAATGAGTGGTACAACACATTCCACCTTAGTAATGGAAGGAGGCACACAATTGGTAGAAGAGAACGCAAGGGGCCAAAACATGTTGGATATCTTCCAAATAAATCCTAATGATAACCTTATGGGGTCTGCAGTAACTGGAGGAATAAGTGATCGTGAAGCACTTCTGATGGATATTAGAGAATTCAGTAAATCAGTGGCCAAAATGAAGGGGGAAATATGTAAAATTTTAAAAAAGCACAGATTTCGAAATTGAAGAGATATATCAGGAAAGTTTAAATGTATGAAAAGATGGTACATGTACAGAGCAGCTGAAGTGGGAAGATTTCAAGTAGATAATAAAGAGAACAGAACAGAATTATAAACAGCAAGACAGTTGGGAAAACTTAAAATAACTAAATAAGGAATTAATAATAGCAAAGAAGCTGGCTTAAGATGGGTTTATGAAGAATATCGTTGGTACAGGGGGATCACTGATGGATACATCTAGAAATTTCTGTAGCTTTGTTAGAAAATTGAGGGGAAAGGAGAATGTTGAGACAATTACAGATAAGGATGGAAAAAAAGTTACTGAGGATTTGGAAATGGCAGAGATTTTAAGTAACTGATTTAGTGAGACCATTTGGGACTATGATTCAGGAATGGGAGGATGTAAAATGTAGAATGAGCTTATCCAATTACAAATCCAATTAGAAATGAACAGACTAAAAAGTTTGAAATGCATCCTGAGGATATTATGAAGGAACTAAAAAGATAAAAAAAAAAACAACAACAACATAAAGGGTATGATGTAGATGATATTACTATCGATGTCTTAGAGATGCAGTATGTGACATTGAACTTTTTCTTGAAATGCTATTTAAATTGAGTCTGGATACTATCTGCCTAACCCTTTGACTGCTGACAGTGGATCGTCTACCTGCCGCGCTGAGGCCGGCTACCTGTGCTAAGAGATTATTCCTGGGGACGGAGCGGCCCGCGCTGTCCCAACCGCCCTGTGCTGAACATTTCAGGCGTTACCTCTCATGGCTGATACACAATAAATACTCACACTACATTGTTTCTCTGCAAATAAATTACTGCAGAATCAAACAATCAGTAACCCTATTATTCGTCACTAATAATTATATCTTGCTTGTAGTTTTTACTTGATTTTCGCAGCTTATGTCGAAAGCATCATGATTCTTAAATTTACCTTAATAGTTTACTGTTCTTTCCTGCATACCCGTTTATAACACCTGCAATTTTCTATATGTTCCTTACTGTATCAGAGTGTTTTTGTTGAATTGTAAAGAGCGTAGATTCGAAGAAGATGCTAGAAATATTTTACTTCCACACTGACATACCGCGTTCAGACTATGACTGTTAAATTAGAGATATTCGAACTTATACAGAGAGTTAAAGGCATCCGCTTTTTCCTCATGCTATTCACGAATATAAAAAGACACCTGAATATGATAATTGCACAAGCATCCTCCCCCACACACAGAAATTTGGCTTGCGGAATATCTTTGTAAATGTAGATTCCCAAAATATCTTGATGTTGACTGAATGTTTGCTGCGCTTTGTAATTACCCGATTATACAAAATTTTGTTTCTTTGATGAAATTTGTTCCACATAAGTACTCAACAGATTTTTCAACATTTCAAAGCTGTGAAGTGTCTGTCCATTATTACGTGAATTGAAATAGGGCGGGGAGGAGGGGGGGGGGGGGTTGTAGAAATCTCACGAAACCTCACCATAGTAACAAAAAGCGGTATCTGGACATAAGTTCAACAAGAATTGCGGTATTTAGAAGAACATCTCTGGTCCAATATTAGCTAATTTTCAATTTTTTTCATGCGATGCATCAGAAGACAAAAAATTTCATCATATTCAGTATCTTTCCACTTTGATATTCAAGAATGCACTGATTCTGGAATATTCTCCATAGTGGTTATATAAAACCGATTCTTTTCATCAGCTATATATTTCATCAGTTCTTCTGTAAAAAAATAATATGAAAACTGACAGAATATTTGGCACATCCCCTATTTGACACACATGTCCCGACAGCGTATCATCAAATGCGTGACTAACTGGACGAAACTCATTTTCTTTTCTTTCCAGTCAGATTTATCACTAAGACGTAATTTCTTCGTAAGCATTTCCCTATCACTTTCTGATTCTTCATATTCAGAACAACTAACATCTCTTGTTGAAACATGAGACTGCATTGTCACCCCTTCTGATAAGTATGACTACAGCCTTCCAATTCTGTGGAAAAGCTATCACTTCCATCAAAATCAAGTAGTTAAAAATCTCCATGATTTCTTCCTCAATGCACCCATGACGTCTTGCCATTTTCTTCATAAAATACGGGACACAAAGAAGACTGATGTAATTTCTGTTGAATAGTGAACTGTAGAGCAATGCCTAGGCTCCCTACAAACAAACATTCAGACGATATACTAAAGACCAGAACTGGAAAAGGCTATTGAGAAATGGGTCGTGAAGTACTCTGTATGACTCAGGTAGCGGCGCGTCTATATTCGTCATCAGCATACAGGTAGCGGCAAGCGGGTGCGGCTTAACTCGTCAACAGCACTCAGGGGAAAACCGGCGGCTGCGTCTAAACTCGTCATTAGCACTCGGGGCCAGCAGGCAGCATGACGTGTATACACGTCAATAGCAGTCAAAGGGTTAACAAAGGACTGATGCAATATTGACACTGGTCCATAAATGAGGGGTGATGAAATAGGGTAAAAATTACAGGCCAATCAGTTTCACATCAGTGGTAGATAAACTAATGGCGAGATTACTACAAACCCACATCTGGAAAATCTGTGACAAATATACATTTTTTTCAAGTCGACAACATGGCCTTAGGCAAGGATATGCACATGTTGGAGAGAGTGATGAGGGGAGGTACCAGAGAATTGGATTACGAAACTTTGATCAGACCATTGCTTGAATATCATAGTGTGATATGGGATCCACATTTTGGATATAAAACAAAGGAGTTGGAAAGTGTGCAAAGAAGGGTTGCTAGATTAATCTCTGGAAATTACCACAGAACACAATCAGTAACTGATATGATGAATGAACTGGATTGAGATTCTTTGGAAAACAGGAGGAGGGTGAAGAGAATCATGGGAATGTACAAGGCATTAAGTGGTGACGAGGTGTGGAAAGATGTTGGTGAGAGAATTAGGAGAGATTTTTTTCATAGGTAATGGGGTCAGGGGTTAGTCTAAATTACAAAGAGAAAGGATTAATAACCAAACGAAAATGCTAAAATAATGTAAAGTTGAAATCAGAAGAGGGTAAAAGTAGGTGGAAAAAGGAAAGGGGAAAAATAGGTGTGTAGAGAAATTGCCACAGGAACAAGCACTCCATCACAGTTTCTGAAGCCATACAGGAGTCAAGGCAATGGACCTGAATGAAATAGTAAAACTTGTTCAGCTATTTTTGAAGTTTTAGCCATTGAAAACTATATAAAAAAATTAAAAGGAATCTCAATATTGTGCCAATTCAAGTAACTGGGAAAGATGTTAGAGAGGAGCAATCAAGATGTGTTTGGCTGATAATATAGGTAAGAAAGGCTCTGAACCAACTTTATGAGCAGGAAAATGCTTTAAGGTAATAAAACTAAGGAGGGATAAGGAAATATGATCCAACAGTTACCACTGATGAAGGTGTCTGGGAATGATGAACACAAAAAAGAACAGACACAAGAAATGTGCAGTATTTTGGTGTATAGCCTTATTCTTGCAAAAGTGAGTCACCAGGCAGAGCCAGACATGTACACGACAATGGCTGTCTGGTGAATGGCATGGCTGGCATAGATGGTTTTGTAGGAGAGGTAGGGGGGAAGCACATATACTAGATCGATAATGTTGATGGTGGTTGACCAACATAATAAATGAGTGACGATATACATTTTGAAAAACTTTAAGTATGAAACATAAAATATAAGTAATATTAACAGTGGTGATAATAAGTGCTGGGTCTGGTGGGAGGGATTTATTGGAGACTGAGGCCTGGAGGATGTCTTCTGGTGTCCATGATATACTGACAGGCTAGTTCCCATCTACGTAGTTCAGAGGAGCTTGTGTTATCAGAGAAAACTCTGATCGCCCTAACTGAAAAACAGTTGTTAAAATGATTCAGTTTGTGAGAACTGGCATGTTTTGCCACTGGATTAGCCTCATTGTTAGTATACACTGTCTGCCTGTGAGCATTCATTCTGATAGCAAGTGGGTTAGTAGTGAGGCCTGTATATGAGCTGGAGCAATGGAGGCATATAAGTTTATATATGAGGTGTGTTGTTATGCAAGTAGCATGATCAATGATGGGGAATGTTTCACATGTGGTAGGATTGGAGTAAGTGGTAGTAGCTGGATTCATGCTGCATGTTTTACACAGGGGTCTGTTGCACGGGAATGATCACTGTGATAGTTTGTGGAATTACTGGATGAGTACTTGTGAACCAAGATATTTTTTTAAAATTGGTGGTCTGCTAAAACATGTGCATGGGGCAGTGAGTAGGATTTTATGGAGAATGGTGTGCATCCCAGTGAAGGAATGTAGGAAGTAATGCCAACGACGAAGGTTTAGGTTAATTGACTTGAGACCAGGGAAGAACTGGATGATGAAAGTGGGGCTGTGGTTAGTTTCAAGGGGCACAGCCTTGGAGTAGCTGTGCACAGGAAAGGCTATAGCACGAGAGATTTGTTTGTGTACTAAGTCGGTGGGGGGGGGGGGGGGTTAGCTGCAGGAGATGAGTGCTTCAGACAGGTTTTTGTGTGTATCAGCAAAGAGATTCTTCATCGGAGCACCGAGCATGGTGGTGTAACGGATAGCGTTCTGGCCTCGCATTCGGGAGGACGGCGATTCGAATCCCCGCCCGGGCATCCAGATTTGGGTTTCCATGGTTTCCCAAATCACTCCAGGCAAATGCCGGGATGCTTCCTTAAAAAGGCCATGGCCGAATTCCTTCCCATTCCTTGCCACCGTCCTTTCCCGTCTCTAAAGACCTCGCTATTGAGAGACGTAAAGCAGTTAAAAAAAAATTTTATCGGAGGAGACGCGCCTTCCACGGATAGGCAGACTATATGGAAGGGAACGTTTGGTGTGGCAGGGATGCCAACTGTGAAAATGAAGATACTACTGTAGATTTGTAGGTTTGATATGAACAGAGGTATGCAGACGCCCATTATGTAAGGAAACATCAACATCGAGAATGGTAACATGGCTGTGGCAGTATGTCCAGGTAAAGTTGATTGATTGGTTGTTTAGGGAGTTGAGGAGGTCTATTAGATGATTCTCTTTGTGGGTCCAGATCATAAAAATGTCATCAACATATCTGAATCACACAAGAGTTTTAATGGAAAGATTATTTCCTAAATTAATAACTGCCTTGGATAGATGCCAATTAAGTTTAAGAAATTCAGTTTATATTCTTCAAGTTATTCTGCAGGCACTTAGACTTAGTATTGATGATTTTTGTTTAAACTAGTCTTCCATTCAACAAATGAGGACACAAACGAGGAAGGAATAAGCTGAAGCTATAATAACTAATTTTAAAATGATGTGACCCAAGTTGTGACCATTCTGGGCGTAAGAAGTTCCAAAGAAGAATGACTTCTCATCTGTCTCATAATTACATTTCGTAATATGGAACAATTTCTTGTGATAAACAAACAAGATGAAGTTGTTCTGAATGCTCTGAGTAAGTGATAAAGTGAGCTGCGATGCAATAGCATCTAACATAGGTCATCTCAATGGTGCCCAGGTACATCTGGAGCATTTGTTTGAAAGAACGTTGTTACTTTTTGCATGATGTCATTAAATTGATATAAGGACCCAAAAGAAATATTTTAATGACACACAAATTGAGTAGTTGTTACATTGAGACAACTACAGAGAACTAATTGAGCTATGAGTTACATTTATGGATAGAGATAGCAGCAAAGAACTGAAAATAATGCATCCTTGAGCAGGTCATCAAGCGTGATAATTGGCAAGAGCTGTTTAATCACTCAAGATAGGATTCCTAAGTCTTCAACTTAAATTGAGCAAGGAACTCAAAATGGTACATAATGTAGGAAGGGATAGTTCATCTGGCTTTGTAGAAACATACACTTCTTTGATGGCAGAAATATCTCGTTATTGTATGGTATGTAAAATTAGCTGTCTTTTATGTATGTATACTGTACATTATTTTGTATCTTTTGGAACTTAATTATTGTTATTATTAATTTTGTTTTAGGTAAAACCATGATGAAAAACATTTGTTTTCCTGATTGAAAATTTAAAGCAGTGTTCTTTAGGAAAGTATTTTTTGCATAGTTTATTGAAGAAAGCAGTTTTTTTTTTTTTTTTTTTTTTTTTTAACGGCTAAAAGAAAGGTCTTTTATCTGAAAGAGCTGTAAAATGTAGGAGTTTCATGGTTTAATTACAGCCGATGAAGGATGGAAACAATTTTCATTCAGAATCACTGAAAATTGTACCCACCCTGTAAAAACGAGATCTTAAAAAGAAAATACCCCTCATAATTTTAATACTTTTGTCTTACTAAAAAATTAAGTATAATTTTTTTGTCTGGATTTCATTGTTAACCCAGAATTATATAAAATATTAATGTTGTTGTTACTTATCAAGCAATAATAAAAATAAAACTTGGCATGTCATAGTAGGAGGATAATTTTTTTTATTTAAGTAAGCTACAGTGATTTATAATGAATTAGAGGGTATGGATTTGAATATTCAAAAAAAGTTTGTTCTTATTATATACAAAGAAACAATTGACACTAAGTAGCGATTGACACTAAGTAGCAAAATGTAATAACAAATTAGGATAGGGAAATGGACCACCATTTATGTTATTGGTTGGCTGGGTGCTTGTACTCACTGAATGAGCATCAACATAAGAGAAATTGCAATTTCATGTCTTAGCCTTTTGTCAGCTATTAAATAATTGTAGAGGGTAGGTGCTGCACTAGACTGCCTCAACTAGTAAGAGAAAGAGAATGAAGTCTTGGAGCTGTGTAATAATTATAAAGCTATGAGTTGGAAGTGTAGGACTCGATATCACCTACCAGTTTAGAATCTTCACTCAGTTTGAAACTGAATTATAAAAATTTTGTTTTTAGATGTTAATAAGAATTTCAGTCACTAAACTAATTTTAGCCAATTTTCTATGTTTTGTCTGCCACTTGCAATTTTGTGGTTTACTTTATGTTGCATGATTCTAGTAGATAATTACCAGATAAATGTTTTGAAGTATTCTTTTGCTTTAGCCAGCATTTGGGACAATACAAGAGGATGTGTTTCATCCTGCATTCACAGCTCTTATTGTTCTCATCAGTGTTCTACTGATTGGCATAGTTACTTTCACAATTATCTCTTGTCACTTGAGACATTGGTAAGTACACAGTGAATAAATATTAGATGATAAATATTTTGTACAGTATTTTAAAATATATTCATAATTTCAGGATGTATCATATGATGGTGGATAAGATATAAATGGGATTTTTTAACTGTTCATGCAATAATGGTCTGAATGATCATGCACTTCTACACATGTTTGTTGGTGATATCAGGAGTGAGGAGAGTGATTGTCGGCCTTATTAAGTGCAATCAGTAATACAACTAACAACGCTAGAGCAAGACAGACACCCCTCAATTGTAGAATGTGTAATTATTAAATTTCTCACTTGTGAAGGTGAGAAAAAAAACCAAATTCTGTGGAGATTATTGGAATAGTTCAGTGACTGTACATTTTCAAGGACTCATTTGTTTCCCTGACATAAGAAAATCTTGAAAGGCTGTGAAGAGGTTAAAAATGAGAACCACAATCATCATCCACAGATGTGCATTATAGAGCAGAACATTCACACAATTTGTGACATTATTTTGCATATTATTTTTTCCATGGACATCACACCATCAATGCAGCATACTACTGCAAACTTCTGGACGAATTTAAGCTTGCTTATCACTGATAAAGATGTGACTAGCCTTCTCCATGACAATGCTCAGTCACACACTTCAACTCTTATTCAAGCAAAATTGGAGAAAATAAATTAGACATCACTTCATCATCTTCCTTACAGCTCTGATCAATCACCCTGTAATTTCCATGTCTTTGGACCAATGAAAAAAGCACTGGTAGGCTGACAATTTGAAGACGACAATGCGGTGGAGGGCTTCATGAGCAATTGACTACTGATGCAAACTCCTTTTTTTTTTTTTTTACGATGATAGCATCGAAAAGCTTCTGATATGCTGGGAAAAAATTATTTCTAAAGCAGGGGATTGTTTTGAGAAATAATATACAGTTGGTTCATTTGCTATAGTAAATATTTTTTTAAAAAAAGTCTCATTTATATTTGATCTACCCTTGTATGTACTATTTTTACTCAGGAAGTACAGGGAAATTCAACCCAATGCTTATCATAGGTGACAGCAGCTGGGAACAACAAATACCAGAAAGACATTCACATTTAACACAATATTTCAATGCTGAATCTAACTATTGTTATCAAGCCCCCACGGCTGCATTCTATATTGTACTTCTTGTTCCTATTTTATTGGAATAAGGTTTAACACAGAAATACTGTGTTACATGTGAAACTTTCTATTTTGCATTCATTGTTTCCAGCTGGCATTATCTATGGTGAGGATTGAGTTGAATTTACCCAATCTCCCTTAATTTCATTGCCTTAAACATTTTCTTGCTAGTTATTATTTATAAAACTTTTACTGTTTTTCATTTCAGGGAGATCACTGTCCCAAACCATCTAAAGAGAAAGGAAGCTTTAATAAAGCAAGACATACTGGATGGCTTAAACTCAGAGGAAAATTCACTTATGTAGGTACAATAGGTATACTCTTAATTTCATTCAATAATTACTTTATGCTTTCATCAAGAATTATTTTGAATGAAATTCCAAAATAAACAAATGCAGCTAAAAGAAATATGGCATATCACATCATAGGATGGCATAGAAACATGAATTTTATAACCAACTTAACATTTTGTGGAATGGAAAATGTTTTAATGTTCTTTTCCAATTAAATGTGAAGTGGTGGTTGCTTGGGTTTGTGAGGAGTCGATAAAATCAGTAAAAACAATAGAAAGGAAGGAATAACATACACACACACTTTGTAAAAGTGATATTAGATTATAATACCTTTAAAAATCAATGAAAGTTAAAAAATAAATCAATAAAAAATATTAACTGAAAAAAGAGCAATGATTAAACTAGCAGCCATAGATAAATGGATAAAAAAATTGGAATAATAAGTTAATTTAATTTTATTGAAATGGAGCACATGTTTCAGTGGCAATTTACCTACACACCCATCTTCTCCCTTTCCTGCACCCACCTACATTTGCCCTCTTCAAATTTTAACTTTAATTCTTTCAACTTTTTTGGTAAATTATTCATCATTTACCTTGGTAACTTATTGTAATCCCTGACACCCTTACCTAAAAAAGATAATCTTCCCACACCCTTGTGCCTGAAATCAAGTGCTAGCTTGTGGTCATGATTATCTTTTTCCTTCTATGCACTACTTTTCATACCAACACCAATATCTTCACATGCCCCATTGCCAATTTACAGCTTGTACACTCCCATGACACTCTTCACTGTCCTCCGGTCTTGCAATGAGCTCAATTCCAGCTCTTTTATCATATCTGTTACTGATTGCATTCTGCGATAATTTCCAGAAACGAATCTAGCAACCCTTTCTTGCACCCTCTCCAACTCTTGTATTTGATACTCAAAATGTAGGTCCCATACTACACTACCATATTTGAGTTATGGTCTGAACAAATTTTGATAACCCAACTCCTTTACTTCTCTTGTACATCCTCTCATCATTCTCTTCAACAAGTGCAGAATTTTGAAACCTTTTCCTACCAACTGTCCAATGTGTTCTGCCCACTTAAGCTTGTTATATTAAGATGTGGTTCCTGTTAGTTTGGAGCTTATAGGTGGTAGCTATTGAAGAATAGGAAATGGGAATTTCTTAATCTTGAAACTTGTGGGGATCAGTTTGTATTGGTAGGCAGTGTGTGATTCTGAATAAACAAGAGGACAGTGGTTTGATGATCTGAACAATTCTATACATGTTTCTTATTAGTTTCCAGAAAACTTATTGGAAACAGTCCGTTAGTTTACAGTAACGAAATAAATTTCATATTAACTTAAGTATATTTTTAAAATAATTGGTCTACAGTGTTTGTCAAATATCATTACCTAATATCAAATTTTGTTATAACTGTTTGGTATGTATAATAAAACTGTAATCACATAAAAGTCTATACATCTGGAATATTAAAAAAAAAAAAGTTTGGGGTGCTATTAATTAAAATTGACCAAATACAACGTTCAATGAAAGAAGCAATTGAAAACTCACCACTTTATTTAGTGAGACTTTAAACAAAAAAAAATGTTCCAGGGATTGCTTTGAAACTTATGCAAGGGAGGGGTATGATCAGAAGTTGCTGGCAAAATTAGAAATTTGATTTTATATTACCCAGGGTGTCAGATAAGGTCAGAAGGACAAAATCGATTTTTAGAAGATAAGAAGAGGACTGTCAACTAGATTGCTCTTCAATTTTACAAACCTGAAGATGAAATATGAATGTTTCAATTGGATTAGAGGTCTTAAAAATGACAAATTTATTATTATTTTTACTTAAATGTGATTCATGAAAAATCTGCTGGTAGGAGTTTTGATGGAGTTAAGATCAATGTATGGGTTCCAAAAAGGATCATCGAAAGAAATGACTATATATTCATTTTTAAATAACACATTTGAGGAACTGAATAATAAAATGAGCCCTGTAGGAATATTTTGTGATCTTGCAAAAGCATTTGACTGCGTAAATCATGAACTGCTTTCGAAGAAAATGGAATATTATAGTATTTATCAAACCACAGGTAAATGGTTTAAATAATACATGGAAAGTCGAATGTAAAAAGTTTCCATTTTTTATTCTAAAATAAGTAAAGATGCTTCATCACACTGGGAGAAAATAAAACATGGAATTTCACAAGGTTCTGTCCTAAGACCCCTGCTTTTTTTGTTGTACATCAATGACTTTATTGAAAAACTTATCTGACAAAGTTAAGAGTGTTTTATTTGAAGATGACTCTAACCTGACTGGGAGAAAAACACCAAACAGCAATCTAGAATTTAGTGTGAATGAACTACTTAGTGAAGTAGCAAATTGGTTTAAGGAAAATTAATATAATTAACTTTTGAAAACATTATATTAGATTTAAAACAAAAAAATTATGCACATCCAGATTTACAAGTAAGCTATAAAAAATAACACAATATTTGAAACAAAGAGTATAAAATTCCTTGGTATTAAAATAGATGAGAAACTCTGTTGGCAGGAACATATCTCTTCACTACTGAAGAAGTTAAGTTTACCACCTTTGCAATACAAACACTTTCTCTAACAGCAGATCTTGAATTAATGAAACAGGTGTACTCCTAATTTTTTCATTCACTGATGTCATGTGGCATAATCCTTTGGGGAAACTCTTCACAAAGTAAAAAAGTTTTCATAGCACAGAAAAGAGCTATTAAGATGTTGTATAGGGTAAAACCAAGAACTTCTTGCAGACAACTTTTTGAAAAAACTCAGGATTCTTACAACAACTTCTCAGTAAATATATTCTCTCATGTGCTTTGTCATAGATCATTTTAACCTGTTTACTTCTAATTCACAGGTACACAATTTCAATACAAGAAACAGAAATAACTTGCACAAAACACAAACATCTTTGTCATACGTACAAAGAGGAGTTAATTATTCTGGTATACATCTGTTTAGTAAACTTCCCAATAGTATAAAACTGTTTTCAGATAATAAAGATATATCTAAAGAAAAACTGAGAGATTATCTTATTGGCAACTCCTTCTACTCCATTCAAGAATTTGAACAAAATATTTAATTGTATTCAATATGACTTTTGCAAAATTCAGTTGTAAAAATTAATGTTTATTGTTATTCTCTACTTGTCTTTGGAACGTATAATTGTTTTTACTATGATTATGACTCATATTGTATGTATGTGTATTAACCATGACATGTTTCACATCCCAGAGGTCCTTCCTCAGTAGTGATTCATGTAACAAGATTGATAAATAAATAAATAATAAATAAATAAATGTGATTCCATAGGTAAAAATAAGGTATGTTTCATTTTGATGTGACATGGAAAGTTTAAGGAATGTTAGAAGTTTTTGTATCACTAAACGATATTCATATAAAGAATACTGTTTGAATTTTGATCAGCTTTTGGACCATGGACTGACTGATTAAATAGAACATTTTTAATTTTGATTTTGAAGTTATGAAGCTGATATTTTTGAAAAAGACTTTTAGTTAAATGTGATTCATGCTAACACTTCTGGGAGGAGTCTGATGGAGTTTTAATTAATGTACATCCCATGGTCCCTTCGGTGCAATAAGGTACCTTTAATTTTAATGTGACATCATAAAGCTGATAAATATTCTTGAAGATGATTTATGAAAAAAAACAATTCTTCGGATTTGGTTCGGGTTTTGATTAATGTACAGCCTCTGTTCCCATGAGTAAAATATGGTACATTTTAGGTTTCATTTTGATGTGACGTCTAAAAGCTCAAGACAGATTGAATATAGTTTTTACACAAATTGTGTATCCCCCAAAAATTACTTGTTGGATTCTAATGGCATTTCTGTTAATGTTTAGACTATTGGCCCATGAGTAAAATATGGTATAGTTTATTTTGTGATGTCAAAATACTAAGTCATTAAAATAAAAGAGTCCACAAATTATCTATTTAAAAGTCACTTTTTGCATTAAAATGTTTATCATGATTTCAACATACATATTATTTGAAGGAATTCAATTATAATTTTCTGTGTACATTGTTCGTGCAAAAAAGAATTTGTGTTCAGTGAACCACAGTGGCCACAGATTATGCACTTCTTGATCTGATTGGTTTAAGGAGTAATATATTCAATAACATTCCATGCAAATGAAGTTGTGGGCAACTGCAAGTTCAAAATAAAATATAATTTTAAGTTAAATAGCAAAATTCAGCTATAAGTAAATTAATAGAGGAACTGGCCCAAAAATGGGCTACTTCTTTCATTTTGGTACCAACTAATTTACCTCTTCAATCAACACATTGATGTCATTTACTTCTAAAAGGAAACCAGAATTTTATATGAGGGTTCAAAATGTCGGTAACCAATTTTAGTTTTCCAAAATTAAAGGATCGAAAAGAGGAAAAGGGAGGGGAGGGAGGTAAAATGAATGCTTTTTTAAGAGGTATAAAAATAAGGGAAATTTTATATATATAATAACAATGAGCAGGAAAATGCATTAAGGCAATAAAACTAAGGAAGGATAGGGAAATATGACCCTACCACAGATGAAGGTGGCTGGGAACAACGAACACAAAAAAACAAATACAAGAAAAGCGTGATGTTATTCACCAGACAGCCATCTTCATGTACATGTCTGACTCCGTCTGGTGTCTCACTTCTGCATGAATAAGGCTGTACGCTGAAATATTGCGCTTTTCTTGTGTTCGTCGTTCCCAGCCACCTTCATCTGTGGTAAGCGTTGGGTCATATTCCTGTGCACCTCCTTAGTTTTATATATATATATATAATGAAATTTAAATAAAGAAACATAAATTTTTCATCAAAAACTTTTATAAAAATAGTATTTTACTTCCCAATGTCACAAATGTGCATCTCATTTTCTCTCCTGTAGCATCAAATCCACAATTCCCCTGAAAAGAGTCCATCACATAAAATGCAAGCTGCATTATTGTCATCAGTAGGAGGATCCCTGTGGTCACCTTCCAAGTCTAACTCCTCTCACTGAGCTGACCTCCTTGGCTTTGTGGGTAGAATTGGTGATTTTAGATTCTTTTTATTTACTTTTGTTTTTTACTTATGGCTTTGCACCTCATCGATGTCGATATTGAGGTCATTAGAGGTGGGATGGGACTTGGGACAAGGAATGGGAAGGAATTCGATCATGGAAAACCCAAATTTGGATGCCTGGATAGGGATTCGAACCACCGTCCTCCCAAATGCGAGGCCAGAGCATTAACCGCTCATTCACCATGCTTGGTCTTTTTCTTTAATGAGGCACCTAATTCCACAATCACAATCAAGGCTCTATGCTCCACACTTTTCTTCAGCTCTTCTTTGTGAGGAGATCCATTTATAATGCAAGTTTTGGCACTCTTGAAGCCATAATTGCTCTTTTAATTTTTAATGGTGGGGATCAGAGCTACATTATATGGACTAAACTGTAATGGTTGCTCATTTTCAGACCATACAGTACTTCAAATTTATGGTCACAGCAATTTACAGAACAAACAAATCAAACAGGTAAGGTGCTGTGAATGACCATAGGCACAAGCTGGCACTCAATTTTATGCATAATGGAATCAAAACATTTTCTTTTATAGGTAAAGCTGTCATGTATTGGAATAAATTATGAAGGGATGTGATAAGTAATTTACCAAAAATGCAGAAGAAATGGAAGTGGATGGATGGAGGAATTTAACACTCAATGTATATAAGATAATAATAAAAAGAAGTAATAAGGTGTAATTAGATGACTAAGGAAATTGCATCCAGATTAAGGTACCCTTTAGATCAACAGAAGCATTCCCACTAGCCATACCCAGCAATAATATATTCTATAAATCAATTTTGAAGTCACTTATGTTTGACTTAGAAATTTCGTGTAAGGTAATTTTCAACTTGAAGGGATTCATTTCCACAGTGAAAACTCATCATAAAAATCATTTCAAAGTGTATTCATTGTATCATAAAAAAATTATTTTCTGAGATAATTCAGTTTGTTCACATTTTGAAACACGCGATTAGAAAATCTAATATTTAAGAGTTAAAATATCTTTGAATTGAGTAAAGCTACAGCTGAACTTTTATCACCAGCTATAGATAGTGGTATTTGATAGTGAAAATCGACTTTGACTATAAGTGCAAAATTAGCTACAAACTTTGATGTCGATTATCTCCAAATATGTGAGTGCTACCAATCTGTAATATATTTCAAACTTTGCTAAATTTGATTCTCTGTCTGATGGTAATATTATTTCCTCATTATCTATTTCCCTTAATGCTAATCCTTTGTTTCCAAAATGTAGCAGCAATTACATTTAAAGCTTAATTTCCCCTATATGGCTTATATATTGCCGCATGAACGCCAGTGTACCGTCTGCCAGCATGGCGCAGCGGGTAGCGTCACGAATTGCGGTACCGAAGGTCGCCGGTTCAATCCCGCCCACTGACAAAAATTATTTAATTCTGTTTATTATTTCCAGAAGATTCTACATGTTTCCTAAGGTCACTTGTAACTTCTACACATTTCATTTGTTAACTACTCTTGTAATCTCTAGTACGTTCTATCTGTGTATAAATAGAAGAGCATTCTGCCCAAGAGGCAGTCAGTGCTGCGTGTATGTTTGAGTTCTCAATAAACCTGTTCTCAGTTTAAGTGCTGTGTTCATTGACAAGTAACCTTCGAATTCACACCTGTCCCGGTTCCAACGCGACATAGTTTGGTGGAGACGCCGGGTACCCTGTGCAACAGCTGCATCGTCGTGGCTCCGATTAGGCAACGTAAAAGTCGCCGCCTACACGGACTGGAACCGGACTACAAAGGATATACTCAGTACGTCCTTCCGAAAGTCCGCGTCATTAGGAAACCCATGGCGGCAAGCCAGCTGCACATTCGACACCCATCGGTGTTCTCTGGAGACGCTGGACAGGATCCTAACAAATGGCTAAAAGGGTTCGACCGAGTCGCCAAGTACAACAGGTGGGATCATACCATGTGCTTGGCAAATGTTTATTTCTATCTGGACGGAACCGCCCAGCAGTGGTTCGAGAACAACGAAGAAAAACTGAATAACTGGGAAATGTTCCAGACGGAACTTAAGAAAACGTTTGGGGACCACCAGCGACAAATCCGCTCGGCGGAAGAACAACTGAAGAACCGGGCCCAACGACATGGGGAGCCGACGCAATCTTACATACAGGATGTTTTGGCCCTATGCAACGTAGTCAACCCGAATATGACTGAAGCCGACAAAATCACGCACCTAATGAAAGGTATTGCAGAAGACATGTACCAAGCTCTTCTGATAAAAGACGTCGCTACGACGGAAGAGTTCATCAAGTGGTGCCAGCGGATTGAGGAGATGCAACAAAGGAGGGTTGGGCGAAAGAAGTATGACAGACTTCCCAACGTAGTCCCTATGGCAGTTGTGGAAGACCAGCACGACTTTGCGTCTCTCATACGACAAATTGTGAGAGAAGAATTACAACAGTTCATGGCAGCTGGGACTCTTGAACCGAGTGAGCATCAGATCATGGCCATGGATGTAAGCCCAGTGGGTCATGAAGGAGCCGACGCGGCGGAAAAAGAGGTATTTCAGACAATAGCTCCTGTCTGCCGAGCCAATCGCACTCGACGTGAAGAATGGCCTCGCCCTGATATGACGTATGCTGCAGCTGCCAAACGGCAGCCTAGGAACCGGCCGACACGGCCACAACCAAATCCTCCGGCACCTATGACGTCCCGCAGACGAACGGACGTCTGGAGGACAGAAGACAACGCGCCAGTATGTTTCCACTGTGGGCGCCCTGGACATGTCATACGCTACTGCAGAGAGAGAAGACGAGTATTTGACGATTATTTTGCCGCAAGACGTCCGCCATCCGAACAGTTCTACCCCAGGCAGCCACCCGCTGACGAGTTCGGTCGACCTACGGGAAGAAGCCCATCGCCGTACCCTAGACGAGGTCGATCCCCGACGCGCCGCTGCCGTTCATTCGTCGCCGGACAGAGCTACCAGCCGCTCCCCTAGCCGCCGCACGCAGGAAAACTAAGCAAGGCGACCATCTACGGAGGTGAGGCCGCCGCAGATGAAAATCCTCCATGGATGACAGTCACTAAGATGTCGGGAAATCTCATCAACGTTATAATCGACGGCCAACCTGTCCGGGCGCTGGTTGATTCAGGAGCTTCTTTCTCCGTATTGTCGGACAATTATCCGTCGCACACTAAAGAAGACAATGTTCCGTGATACGGGGGCAACTGTGCTAAAGGTCGCAAATGGAAAGTACGTCCAGCCAGCTGGAGCTTGTGTCGCGAGAATAACCATCAACAACAGGACCCAGCCAGTTGAAATTTGTCATTTTAACAGAATGTAGTCATAATGTCATCCTTGGATGGGACTTCCTTAAGGCATCCCAAGCTGTCATTGACTGTGGAACGTCTGAGCTGCAAATTGAAGAAGTCGTTGCGACGGGTACACGTAACACAGAATCTTCTGGGAAGTTATTCGCCGTTGACAACGTGACAATCCCGCCGTTCGCAATGAGAAGAGTCCCAGTCAAAAACACGGACGACCGCAACCTTGAAGTGCTTGTCGATAGTAGAAAGTTTATTAGGCTCACGAAAGAAATCTACATACCAGCGGCTATCATAAAGCATTATCGGTGGTCGAGGAGACATTTGGATCACCAACTGTCACGAGCAGTCACAAATTATCCCCAAGGGAATGTGCATAGGGACAGCTGAACCAGTCCAGGAGGGCGAGCTCAACGTCATTAACGAAGATCCATGCTCTGTTACTAGTACCGACAACACGCTGGAGGAAACAACTATGGAACTGCCAATAGGGTCCGGCCTGACCAAGGAACAACACCACCGGGTGTTAGCTATACTACGCCAATTCTCTGGTGTATTCACACCCCAGCAAAAAAAAGGTCAGACGAAACGGCCCACGATAAAGCATCGTATCAATACTGGGGATCATCCGCCCATTAGCCAGCGCTCGTACCGATTGTCACCAGTCGAAAGGCGAATAATTCGAGAGGAAGTGGAGAAGATGTTGCATAATGACATTATTCAACCTTCGGAGAGTCCTTGGTCATCTCCGGTGGTCCTCGTAAAGAAGAAGGATGGTACGTGGCGATTCTGTGTCGACTATCGGCGGCTGAACAAAATCACAAAGAAAGATGTCTACCCACTGCCGCGCATCGACGACGCCTTAGACTGCTTGAAAGGAGCTACATACTTCTCAACCATGGACATGCAGACAGGCTACTGGCAAATCGAGGTTGACGAAGCTGACAGAGAAAAGACGGCTTTTATTACACCTGATGGCCTCTATGAATTCAAAGTAATGCCATTCGGATTATGCAACGCTCCGGCCACATTCGAACGCATGATGGACAACTTACTTCGACACCTTAAGTGGACGACGTGTCTTTGTTATTTAGATGACATTGTTGTTTTCTCGAAAACATTTGAAGAACATCTGAGTCGCCTGTCAACGGTGCTGAAGTGTGTTCAGACTGCAGGACTCCGCCTCAATCCGAAGAAGTGCCTCTTCGTCGCCAGAGAGATAAAAATCCTGGGGCACCTGGTCAACGGAGATGGCGTCCGCGCTGATCCAGATAAAGTAAGGGCAGTCATGGAATTTCCAACTCCTCAGCACATTCGTGATGTGAGAAGCTTTCTTGGGCTGTGCTCATACTTCCGGCGTTTCATAAAAGGATTCTGTAACATGGCACGTCCACTGCAAGAACTTTTGCAGGGAGACGCCAAGTTTTACTGGGGGTCATTCCATGTCAAGTCACCCAGGCCTTGACACCAACCATGTCAGATTTTGATTAAACTTGGTACAATTACTTCTTTTATCATCCTGAAAACCACTTGTAAAATTTTTTTGCTCTATCTCTTATAGTTTTTTATATACATTTTTAAAGTTTTTAGGTTTGGCGTTGTTTCAGCAGTCGGAAATCGTAACTTGAAACGTGCCCTCACAACTAAAAAATTTGTATATTAAAGAATACTCAAGATATCAGTATGAAATTTTGGAATAAGTTTGTGTGTTTATATCTAAATGTTAAAAAAATACCATAAAGATATATTAAAAATATTCCAAATGAAAAATTTACAAGTTTTTATTTTATTTTTTAGCTAACGGATGTTTAATTTTACAAAACTGCAATATCTAGAGTCTCAGACCTGATAGAAAGCTCAAATTTGTTTAAAATACTCTTAATTGTATAGGCTATTAGATAAAAGAAAAATTATGTTGGCTTTTTAACCTGTTTAATAGTTATCTAATTTTAAAATAATATTAATTATATTTTTAAAATAAAAAGAACCAAGTGACTTAGACACCAAAAATAAGTTTTTTATCTTCTTAATAATAATTTAATGTTGATAGATATCAATTTTCACTCCAGTTAAGTTTAAATTTAAACTTGGTATGTTAAGTTAAAAATTCAATCAGCTGTGTGTGTTTTTACAGTACTAATAGTTAAAAAAGCTCAGCCGTCATAATAGTACAACTCAAGTCAGGTTTACCTCGATTTAGCTAATAACAGTGCCTGATTAGCTGTGCTCATTAAAATTTGCATGGTTCTGCAAGTCTGATCAGATATATTTCCTGTGGCGACATGCTCCTCCATACAGCTCACTCTGCAAGCATGTCTCAACAGGCTCTTGTCCTGTGGTGTCATGCTGTTCTTCCACAGTTGGTAATTGTTAGATTTAGTTGCTCACTGTCTTTCATTGAGTCAGGTTGTGCTTACATACAGTGACGTAATTTATTTATTATTTTTTTTCATTCAGAGTTTTAAGTCTTTTAGTTTTAATTTGGTCAACAGTTATAGTTGTTATCAATTTAATGGAGTAACAATGTAGGCTTGGATTTTATTTTGTTACTCCTGTGTTTTGAAGTAAAAAATTATTGCAGTGTTAAATAGTGCTTGGATAGTATTTTATTAAGTTTATTCGAACTTTCAGTAAGTACTGTTACTTAGTTTACAGAGATTCTTTTCCAATATCCTATAAAAGTAAACAGAACAGTAATCAGACCAAAAGTGAAATCAGTATGTCAGATATTCAAACCTGTAGCGTAGGGTTATTTAAAAAATCTGACCGTTTTCCAAACAACCTACACACCTTCAAAAAGTTACAACCGTTATCTGAATTGAGTGAGGAAGAAAAAGATTTGATCCACTTACGATCTGAATTAATCTGTGTGAATTTAAGAATATATGTTCCACCACAGCTACTACTTTTAAATGTTTTTGAAAGTATCAAACAACATTGTAGACCCACTAAAAAAACACAAAAAACCCATCAAAAAATCATTGAGAAGTGTAGGCTTGGATCTTTCTAAACAATTACTGACAAAAAATATTAGCATAAAACCTGGACAAAAGCTTTGCTCAACATGCCGTAACTTTTGTGAGGAAAATTAAGAGTTGAAGTCAATGAAAGTGAAACAGATGATGAAGTCATGGTTGAATTAGAATCATTGGAATCCAGAATGAATCCCTCGTACAAACAAACATTGCTCTTGATAATTTAGGTTTAACGCCGATAAAGCTTCATGGTTTGTCAGAACATAGTAAAGGGTCTTATTTTAAAGGAAGGTTAGCAGTATTGAAAAGACTGCAAAAAAGGCGGTTTCAAAGCATTAAAATATGATGCACCAAGTTCTGATGATGACGAAGAAGATACAAGTGTGGTTGAGAAAGCAAAGGATTTTGGATGTTATGAAAGAGAAGATTTCATCTGTTGGGAGGTCTAGAAAATCCAGATTCTGACCTTGGCTCCGGATTCTTGGAGTCGAAATAAAGTGATGAAAGAATTTAATGTAAGTGAGTACATGGTGCGACAAGCTAAAACTGAAAAGGGTATTTTGGAAACTCCTGGTCCAAAAAAAGGTAAAAATCTTTCTGAAAATACAGTAAGACTTGTAACAGATTTTTTATGAAAAGGATGAAAGTTTGAGAGTGCTACCTGGAACAAAAGACAAAGTAAGTGTTCAAAAAAATGTGTACATGCAAAAAGACTCATTTTGTGTAACTTGAGAGAACTCTATTCTTGTTTCAAATGGGAGAATCCCGAGGTAGAAGTAGGATTTTCAAAATTTTGTTTCTTGAGACCTGAATGGTGTATCCTTGCTGGTGCTGCAGGCACACACACTGTATGTGTATGCAGTATCCCCAGAATGTTAAACTATTACTGGATGCTGTGAAAATTGAAGAATCTTATAAAGACCTAATTAAGATGCTTGTGTGCAACATGTAAAACCAAAACTGTATGCTACGTCATTGCGACAGCTGTCCTGCAAATACTGCACTAATTGAGTACTAACTGAAAACTAAGTGAAGATTATGATTTAGAAGAAGAAATTGTAATCAGTCAGTGGGTACACAGACAGGGCATAAATGATCAACAGTCTATCAGTGTTGAGACTACATTTTGTTATTGGTTACGTCATTGGAAAAGCTCACCCTGCACTCGTTTATAGCAAAATCCCAATCAGCGCAGCCTTTAAAGATTGAAAGAAGACCCACCACCCAAAACAGCAATTATTGTGATGGATTTCAGTGAAAATTATTCCTTTGTTATACAAAATGAGATCCAAAGTTACCATTGGAATAGACGTTGGTTGTACTCTACACCCAGTTGGAGTTTTTTCTAAGAAATGAGGAAAACGATGTTTTTGTTTCCAACCACTGTTTTATTAGTGATGACCAAGAACGACACTGGTTTTTGTTAACTTTGTACAAAAAGAAATTACAAAGTGGCTGTCATTACATCATACTGACATTGACTCAGCTCACTACTTTACAGATGGTTGTGCTGGCAGTACAAAAATAGAAACAGTTTTAAAAATTTGACTGAACACGTGAGAGACTTTAATTTGAAGGCCCAACACTCTTTTTTGCAACAAGTCATGGGAAGTCAATTTGTGATGGTCTAGGAGGAACTATTAAAGAATTTTAAGGAAAGCCATCTACAGCTTTCAGACGAAGAACAAATATTGACAGCAATCGAAGTGTACAAGTTTTGTGAAAAAAATATTGAAACATTCATTTTCACTTTATTGACAAAAAAGAAGCTGATTTGCTAAGGTTAAAACTAGAAAAACGTTTTTTCAGCAACCCGAACCATTCCTGGAACAAGAAGTTTTCATAACTTCAACCACTACCAACAAACAACCTTGAAATTAGAAGGACTACAGATAGTGTAAACCCTCCTTTGTCTTTTCTTTCCATTCTTTTTCTGACTGGGTTCGTGTTAAACCATCCATAAATAGCTATGTGGCTGCAAATTATGATGGTAACTGGTACTTTGTACAGGTAAAAACAATATTCAATGATGAAAGATGCAGAAATTCTATTTCTACATCCTTCAGGACCAGCTGCATCATTTTATTGGCCTGAAAGAGAAGATTCTTGCATAGTGCCTTTGGAGCACATAGTCTGTAGTAGACGCACCTCAATCAAGCGGCACTGGAAAGAATGTATTACTTCAAAAAAGACTGTATCAAAAGAACTGAAAGCTCTTGGATGAAGTGGAAAAACAGTTTGAATCAGGATTAATGTTTATTAAAAAGACAAATTACTCAAAAAATTCAATGTTTCAAGCAATCAGTTGGGTTATAATAAGTGTTGTAAGTACACTATCTTTGTACATAATTCTAATGTAATCTACTATAATTAATAAACATGTTAAAAAAAAGCCATCATTATTTTTGTTTTATCAAGTAGCCTATATGTTTTAAGAGTACATTAAAACAAATTTGAGCATTCTATCAGGTCTGAGACTCTAGATATTGCAATTCTTATAAAACAAAACACCCGTTAAAAAAAAAGAAGAAGAAAAATACGTATAATTTTTTTTCATAGAAAATATTAATATATTTTAATAGTATCATTTTTATCTTCAAATATGTATAATAACAAACTTGCTGCAAAAATTCATGATGGTATATAAAACAGTTTTTAAGATAAGCAATTTTGAAGTTTTCAATACAAATTAAATTTACCATTTCTGAAGGTTCGGAAAACGCAAAACATAAAAGCTTTAAAAATTTATTTAAAAAAAACTACAAGAGATACGCAAAAAAAAAATTGCAGGTGTTTGTCATGATGGTATTAGAACCATTTGAGCCAAATTTCATGAAAATCTAAGGAGGTGGGTGTAAAATTTTTTTTTATTGGGTGATTTGATGTGGAACGACCCTGGGATGAAACTAAAGAAAGATCTTTCCAGGCACTTAAGGGGCTCTAACTTCCGCACCAGTTCTAGCCTTATACGACGAGAATGCAGAAACTGAACTTCACACTGACGCCAGCGGTTATGGGATCGGTGCAGTGCTTGTGGCAAATTCAGGAAGGTGCTGAGAAGGTAGCCTATGCATCAAGAGTATTTTCTAAGCCCGAATAAACTACTCTACAACCGAGAAAGAATGCCTCGCAGTTGTCTGGGCTATCAACAAGTTTCGTCCGTATTTATTCGGCAAACCTTTCACCGTCGTGACAGACCACCATTCTTTATGTTGGCTAACCAGCTTGAAGGATCCATCAGGTCGACTAGCAAGATGGGCACTTAGACTTCAAGAGTACGACGTCACGGTGGTATTCAAAACGGACGCAAACACAAGGATGCCGACAGCCTTTCAAGAATCCTTTAATAGAACACAACAGCATGAATGGAATTTCAGCCTCGCTGAATTAGGTGACGTTGCAGCTGAACAGAGGGAAGATTCAGAGTTATTAAGAACTAGACGCCTTGGAGAAAGGAAACCGGCCAAAGGAGAGTTTCAATTGATAGATGGGACATTGTATAAGAACAACTACGATCCACTAGGCCCCAAGTGGCTTCTGGTCGTTCCAGCTCATCTCCAGCCAGCTATTCTCAAGTATTTCCACGACGCTCCAATATCGGTCATCTGGGATTTTGTGAAGACCCTGGACCGAATCAGACGCAGGTATTACTGGAAGGGTCTCTACCGATCTGTCAAGCATTATGTGAGTCACTGTAAAGAGTGCCAGCGACGGAAACATGTGCCGCAATTACCTCCAGGTCATCTAGTACCAATTCCACCTGCAGCAGTTCCATTCCACCGAATTGGAATCGACCTTTTAGGGAGGTTTCCCGAAGTCGACAACCGGTAACCGATGGATAATAGTCTGCACCGACTACCTCACGCGCTACGCTGTCACCAAACCTGTGCCGACTGCAGAAGCTCCAGAGGTTGCAAAATTTCTAGTAGAAGACATTATTTTGAAGCATGGAGCACCACGTGTGATGATATCCGATCGTGGAAAGGTATTCCAGTCAAGACTAGTATCAGAGGTCATGTCAAGACGCGACGTTGTCCACAGGATGACAACTGCATACCACCCTCAGACAAACGGTCTCACAGAACGCTTCAACAAGACATTAGCCGATATGCTGTCGATGTATGTGGATGTTGAGCAGAAGGATTGGGATACAATACTGCCAGTGGTCACATTTGCTTATAATACAGCAAGGCAAGATACGACAGGCTTCACTCCGTTTTTTCTGCTCCATGGCCGTGAAGCTGAGACCACAATGGTACGCTGTTCCCATTCCAGCCGGACGACACTCGGATGACTATATAAAACAGCTCATTACCAGGGTCCGAAGAAAGCAAGACAGCTGGCCTCGCATGCGAACACTGGCCACCCAGGAGAAGGACCGTCAGCGGTATGACGGCAAGCACCGACCTGTTGCATACAACCCAGGAGATCTCGTATGGAT
>JARYHS010013631.1:5132044-5148923 GCA_031002005.1 Vandiemenella viatica | reverse complement strand
TTTTTCGGATTCATCTCTCGGCAACTGACAGGTGCCACAAATGCGGCAACACAGACACCCTTCTACATCGCTTCTCGTGCGGCGAAACACAGCGCATTTGGATATGGCTGAAATACAAGTTAGCACAGCTGGACAGAACCACAATTTCACTACAAGAAATCCTCAGACCGGATATGATCCGAAAACCAGCACAGAAACAAAACGCCGTAACATGGCTGCTAGGCCACACAGTACTATATGTTTGTCAACACCACGACAAAGAATACAGCAATTACATCTCCTTTATGGAGGGAGAATTTGCTAAGGCGACCACTTCTCCCCGTTACGCCAGCTCATATGGCAATGCACTGCAATCGCTCGTAATGGGCGGACACCCAAGCATTCCGTAACAACACACACAGGCGCCAACCCGGAAGAGCGCAGGAGAAGACAGCTGCCGAACAAAACAAAACTCACCGAACGACCACGCTGCAAGCCCACAAGAAGTGAACATTGTGAAAGATGAATTTAACAGAAGCATGTATCTTCGTATCTCACATCCAAGAAGCCTGTATCTTAAATCTTTGTATTTACACCACACTTTGATTTTGTGTCTTGTATCTTATAACTTGCTTTGATACCTTGAATCATACAACTTGTATTTGTACCTTATACCATACATCTCTGAATTTTGTAACAAATACATAGCAAAGTAATAAAAAAAAAAAAAAAAAAAAAAACCAGTTCGATGACTGACAGAAAGAAATGAATTTTAAAAATGAAAGGTTAATCCTTACTCTGTAACTTCTTAATAGTACTCCTAAAAGATTTTTAAAAAAATCACAAATGAACAGACATTTTCATGGTTAGTTTTAAGTTTTTCATTTGTCTTGTCCTTGCAATCCGTATATTACAACTACATTTACAAATAACTGTTTTCTTAGCACAGAGTAATATTTTTTAACATTACATTAACATTTATTAGATCAAAAAATTATTGAATGGTGCTTTGATATGCATGATAAAGTACAAAATATGAAAAACTATATACCATTCTAAAAAAAAAAATGAGAATGGAACCATGAATTAAAAAGTTGTAATGATAAGAAAATAAAAAGAGATTTTATTAAGTTTTAACTATCATACCAAACAGAATGAAACAAAATATTAAATGTGTAATACTGAACTTCAGTCTTCTCTGTGTCATTAGTTCTGCTTGTCCTTCACAAGATCTTGTAAATAATCAATAAGAAGCACATAATTTTCTGAAGATCACCATTCCACTTCCTGTATAACATTTTCTGTGTTATAAAATCACCATTTCTTATGCGGATTTTTTGTCTTTTGTTAACAAAAGTCAAATAGGGCAATACAGCGCTTTGTTTCATAGTCATACCAGTCAACTTCCATTGCAGGTGCTACAGTTAAATTGTTTGGTATGCTATTGGATTGAAAGAGGTTGCCTTTCCTGAATATTCCATGGAGTTTTCTTTGCAGTAGGTCATTGAAGGAAACAGTGGTTAAGCCCTTTCTTTGAGTATTTGCTTGGGATTATGCTGTTACAGTTCATAAAAGAAATGGATGATATGTTCATGGAGACTTCTGCACTTAAGGATTCTGTAAAGGGGACTGGAAGACATGTTTCCAATACTTTTTCATTTCCTTGATTTTTAGATATTATGATTAGCTGTAACTATAACAGTTATGAGATTTTTATCATTGTTGCATAATTCAATTATGTATTACCATATGTCTGTTGAATTTTTGATCATGCACTACCATATGTCTGTGAAATTTGTAATTTGTGTTCTGTGTGATAAGTGTATTTTTGTTTGTGGATGTGTAATTTATGAGCTTGAGATTGGCAACCATCCCAACATTTCCTAATTATTGTGGAAATTAACTGACAAACCATAATCAGGATTATTGGTATGCCAGATCAGGGATTTTAACCTAGGCCCATTGTACCTCCCTGATCCAGCTTAGTGGCACCTTAATGATTCTCTTATATAAAAAGCTAATCTGGAGACTGCGTACATTACCTATAGCTATTGGCTATAGAATGGTCACATGCCAGCCTTCACTCGCCAATCAACAGCCACCATATTACATTCGTTTCTTGATGTTGCTTTTTGTTTGTTTATGACAACTAGAAGCAGAAATTCATGTAAGGAGCTATTTTATGCAATTTTATCTGTATCAGATATAAGAACTATGTTAAACCATAACCTAAGAATTTTTTGGCAGACAATAAGAAAAAATGAAGTTTATTAAAAACTCAGAGAAACGTACGTAATCGCGCAATGTATCAGTCAAATTAATAACAGTTATCCGTTTTCGAAATCATAAAAATGCATTTATTTAAATAAAATCCTAACCAAATACTCTGATAATCTAATCAGAGTAAGGTACTCATATCACGAAAGACATAATTAAAAATGATTTCAATTTATAAATCACAAGTCAACAACGATATTCTTGCAGCCAAATATCGGCGAGCAGAGATATTATTTACATAGTTTAATACATACGCAACTACTAGCAAATTAATTGCCAAAATACAGGCATTACGTTTGATTTTCATAACATTATATTCTTTAAAAAATGTGAAAAATCATTATGGCTGAAAAAATGTGGAACTACGAGTACTTTTCAGTAACATGTCGCTTATGAAAGTTAACTTTAATTTCTCATGGTCTCTGCTATAACGTAACTGTGTTGCCAGATTAAACGTAATATTCTATTATGGAATTCACTGCATAAACATATGAAGAACAGGGTTTGAAAAAAAAAAAAAATTAATGCAAGACAATCATACATTACAAAGTTACAATTGGTACGTTTGTTTAAATTTGCATGTTGCTTTTTGTTTATTTATCACAACTAGATACAGAAATTCATGCAGGAGAACAGTATTCCATGATTGCATTATATTATCTGTATCAGTTGATGAAAAGTAAAAAGTAAGAATTTTTTTTGCAGATAATAAGAAACAATGAAGTTAATTAAAGACTCAGAGAAAGTTTACACAAAATGTACTAATCATGAAATGTATCACCCAGATAAATGACCGTTATACATTTTCGATATTATACCTTTCCGCCATTGAAGTAAAATACATTTATTTAAATAAATCATAGTCAAATACTCCGATAATTTAACCACAGTATGGTACTAATATCATTTAAATATCATTAAAAATGGCCAATATTCACTTTTTCATACAAGCTTTTCCAGAATAAATTCTGGCTACCACCATCGGTGCTGCCTGTCATTATTCATATGAGGGTAATAAAAGCTATGATTTTCGAATGCAATGTTAGCGGATGTTGTGACTAAGTTGATCAGGATTGCAACTGACATTTTGTTACAGCATAATTCACACTGAAATAAGTTTTACAAACCATTTAATCTGGTTTCATAAGTGCCATGTTACTAAATGTATTAATCAACGCAGGTAAAAGTAGATCCACATATATCGTGATGAATTGTGCCTGGACCAGGAATAAAACTGATATTACATGGATAGGAAAAGTTTTTGGGATTTCTAATTTGTTTTTAATTTTATTGGTTCTATACTTCCTTCGTCATTAATTCAGTGGAAGTTACTACTGTATTGCTATGGCCTTGATTTTGTAATGTTCTACATATTTCATTTGCAGTTCACATAGCGTTGTTGTTGTTATTGGTGTTTTAGGGCACGTCGACGTCGGGGTCATTAGCGCCCTAACAATAACCAGCTATTACTGTGGCTTTAAAATGTACTAAAATACTGTCTGCATGGTCGACTGTAAAGGGGTCGGCCGTACAGACAGCAAATAAGATAAATCATAAAATCACACGTGGCTTTAAAAGAGCCACCAGTACTTTAAACCGTATGGCACCTGGATGGCTGTAAAGGGGCCAAGAATGTTAAAAAGAGAATTAAAAACTCTACACGTCTCGCTGGCTGTATAGTGGCCAGCGAGACATGAATCATAACAATATAAAAAATAATAACAATTCGCATGCATGGGTGGCTGTAAAGAGGCCTTTTAGGTGCTAGACCGGCCAAAACACAAAATTTTAAAACCCTCACCACGTTGCTGGTCTCATTGTTTATAATGAGGGACAGATCGTTGGCGAAGCCAACGTCTGCCCTCAAGTATAAAAATAAAACACAATCAATTAAAATGTGGCGCACTGTCATAGGTGTGCCACAGGCATCACATTCCGGTGGGTCCTCCCAGCGGAGAAGAAAGCTGTGTGTCAGAGGACAGTGCCCTATACGGAGACGAGTAAGGAGAACCTCGTCCCTCCTCGCCCGCTGGAAGGAGCTGCTCCATGGCTGAATGGTCGGTTTGACCTGCCAGAGCTTATTATGCTCAACTTCCAGCCACTGCCTCTGCCAAACATCAAAAACAAATCTCTTCGCCGCCAAGGCAAGGTCAGACTTTGGGACCGGATCAAAGACAATTCTGACCTTGTCGCAGGCTAACTTGACAGCTTCATCAGCTGCCTCGTTCCCCCTGATTCCCACATGGCCGGGTACCCAGCAGAATACGACCTCCTTCCCACAGGACTGCAGGGAAAGGAGGGTGTCCTGGATGTCCTGGACTAGACAGTCCGCTGGGTACATAGTTGCTAACGCCTGAATACAACTGAGGGAATCACAGCATATGAGGTACTTCATATCACGGGGTGCCTTCATATACTAGAGTGACTTTAGGAGGGCATAGCACTCCGCAGTATATACACTGCACCTGCTATCCAGCTTGTATTTGTAAGTCGCTCGAGGGAACACTACTGAACACCCTACACTGTTAGCCTGCTTAGACCCATCCGTATACACCGGGGTAAAAGTGTGGTATTGATTTAAAATATCAGTAAAAATATTAGTTAAAACACTGTCAGCGGTTAACAGTTTGTTGTGCCGGGACAGTTCTAAAATGGTTCTGGGCCTCTTTAAAAGCCAGGGAGGAGATTTACTCCAACCCTGGTGATAAAAAGAGGGAAGCTCGAATCTGTATTGTTCTAAAATAGCCTTTGTACGGGAGCTGAACGGTTTAGTGGCTCTATGCCGGTTGGTATAGAGCCGCTCGTAGTTGGGATGGAGCACTATGTCGTGCACGGGACTGCCAGGTGTTATGGCAATCCGCAGGTAGTGTCGCACCATGAGGAGTTGCCGGCGGATGGTAAGCGGCGGCTCGCCCGAGTCAGCACAAATGCTGACAATAGGACTGGTGCGATATGCACCCATGGCGAGCCGAATTCTAGCATGGTGGACACTATCCAATATTCAGAGATAGCTGTCCCATGCCGAACCATACATGGTACCGTGACCGTACAAAGGCTCTGTAAAATTGTAGCAGGCAGGAGCGATCAGCGCTCCACGACCTGCCACACAGGCATTTTAAAATATTAAGAGCTTTTGAGGCCCTGGCTTTAACGTCTTTAAGATGTGCTAGCCAGTTGAGCCTTCTGTCTAAAATGAGGCCCAGAAACCGAACTGTATCACTAAAACTCAAAACGGTGTCCCTCAGGGTAAGGTGAGGCTCTGGTAAAAGGCTTCTGCTGCGAGTAAAAAGTACACACCGTGTTTTCTCTGCGGAAAAAACGAAAACCGGTGTACACTGACCATTCGTCCAGCCTGTTCAAGCCGAGCTGCAACTGCCGCACAGCGCTTCTCAGGCTGGACGATACAATAAAAATTAAAAAGTCGTTCACATATAAGGAGTACCGTAGAGGACTCCTTATCATGGCTGCAATGCTATTAATAGCAATGGCAAAAAGTGTAACGCTTAAAACTGACCACTGAGGGACACTGTTATCCTGAATAAAAAGATCAGACACTTCACTACCGACTCGGTACCGGAAGCAACGACCAGATAAAAATGATTTTAAAAAACGGGGCAGGATACCCCTAAAACCCCATTCATGCAACTGTTTTAAAATAACATGCCGCCAGGTAGTATCGTAGTCCTTTTCAAGGTCGAAAAAAACATCCACAAGGTGTTGGCTGCGGATGAACGCATCCTGTATTGCCGAACTTACTGAATCCACACTGAAAGCGGCTCAGAAGGTTTTGGGATTCTAGACACCAGACGAGGCGCCGATTGACCATCCTCTCCAGTGTCTTCCCCACGCAGCTAGTCAAGGCAATACTACGATAACTACCTGGCAACATTTTGTCTTTCCCAGGTTTTAAAATGGGAATTAATGTTGCTTCTTTCCACAAGTCGGGGAAGTGTCCTCCGGTCCATATATCGTTAAAAATATCCAGAAGATACTCCTTAGCATCTTTACTAAGATGCCTCAGCATCTGGTACTGGATCAAATCAGGCCCTGGAGCAGTGTCGTTAGCGCTATTCAAAGCAGACTCTAGCTCCCAGAATGTAAATGGGCAGTTGTAGGCCTCTGTATTCGACGAATCGAAGCACAACGGGCGCCTCTCCACCGCGACTCTTCGTCGCTGAAACCGAGGGTCAAAGTTAGAGGACGAAGTGATGGCGGCGAAGTTCTCCGCCATCAGCTGCGCTATGCTTCGTTCGTCAATAATTATACGTCCGTGATCCAGTAACCCAGATACTGGTGGGCGGGAGTACCTTCCAGATATACGACGAATGGACTCCCATACTTTCGACGAAGGTGTGGAACGATTTATAGTGCTCACAAAGTTCTGCCATGACCTCTTCTTGCTCTCCTTAATAACTCGACGCGCCTTAGCTCTGGCAATACGGAACGCTGCTATGCTGTCAGATGTTGGGCACAACCTAAAACGATGCAACGCCCGTCGACGACCCTGGATGGCGGAACGACATTCATCGTTCCACCAGGGGACGGGCGTCCTTCGCAGCGTTCTGAAGCTCTTTGGCATGGAAACGTCAGCTGCACGGCGAATCACTTCTGTCAAGTGATTCACCTTCTCCTGTATACTGCCACAGGGTTACAGTTGTACAGAGCGGCAGTAGAGCTGCCAATCTGCACAACTGACGTTCCATTTGCGTCGGTTATTTCCTCTTCCACATTCACACTTCACGTCCATCCAAATAGGGAAGTGGTCGCTACCATGTAGGTCGCGATCCACGTCCCACTGCACGGAGTCCGCAATTGAGGGGGAACACAAGGAAAGGTCAATGGCAGAAGACGTACCGGTAGCAGTGGTGAAATGAGTCATTTGCCCTGTATTCAGGATACAAATCTCCTCCTGCTCTATCAATCTACCAACGACTCGGCCCCTGGGGCAACCGGTGGTGGAACCCCACAACGCACCCCGCAGGGGCCTGGTACGCAAGTGCCAGGTACGGGTTTGGCGAACCCGCGGTGCCCGAGCTGGAAACTTGTGAGCACCGCAAGTTTCCCACACCGTAAACTCCTACCATGCTTCAACGACCACCGCAGGGCGTGGCGGTGGAACGTTGTGTGCCTAGGAGAACGGGGATCTTGGCTTCATCGCCCGGATTGCGAGGACGGAACAAACCTCTACAATAAACCCCTCAACCTCAAGGTCAGACACGTGCCGAGGAGGCGAATGAGTGATGAGGGAAATCACTCGCTAGCGTGCAACCTCAGGGGCACCTGCGCACCCCTGTTGTATTAGCATTTCTGTTTAAATTGGTTATACTCGTGGGACCAAAATTAAGACTCACAAGAAAACCAAACCAACCTGCGGTACGGGTGTGCCGCAGGCTAATATAAATACACCCAGTTCAAAGAAACGGGTGAGGGTTGATAGCCCCCCCGCATCTGACAGTGATAGTAACAGAAAAGTTTGTTCAATACAGAACGCTTTTGTAATTATGGAGAAAAATGAAGGATCGTTTGAAAAGGTGTCACCCTTCTATATCTCAAAGGGTCTAGAGGGTCTTTTTGGTACCCTTAACACTGTTAAAAAACTTAGGAACGGGACACTGCTGCTGGAAACTGTCACCAGTAAGCAAGCTACCCAACTGCTGAATTGTAAGAGGCTCGGGGAGTTCGCCGTAAAATGCGAACTCCACAAGTCCCTAAATTCCAGTAAAGGCGTGGTAACCTGCCGTGACGTTATGGATTTAGGGACTGACGAGCTTCTTAAGGAATGGAAATCAGAGAATGTGATCGAGGTACGTCAGATCACACGAAGAGTGAATGGCAATCTTGAAAAGACTGCCACCTTCGTCCTGACGTTTGACACTCCAGTATTGCCCAAGAATATCAAGGCCGGATATTTAAACCTTAACGTCCGTCCGTATGTTCCGGACCCGATGCGCTGTTTCCAGTGTCAGCGGTTCGGACATACGACGGCGTCATGTAAGGGCAACCCCACATGTGGAAACTGCGGGAAGGGCGCACACGAGCCGGGTGTCAGTTGTACGCTTCCACAGGCTTGTGTCAACTGCTCCGGTTCGCACCCCGCCTGGAGCAGGGAGTGTCAAGTGTATCTTGAAGAACGCAAGATACAGGAGCTGAAGACCAAAGAGCGGATTCCTTACGGGGAAGCTAAGAAGAAAGCCAAGTTACTTGCCGCCCCAGTATTTGCAACAAGTTTTGCTAAGATGGCTTCAGCTCCCGTCAGGAAACAAAGTGTTGCTACCCAGACGTCCGTTGCAGACATGGGCACAAGCACTACGTGCTCGTGTCAGTGTAAATGCGGTGCAAAACCCGCTAAGGTCATAACTCCTAAGACCGCGGACGTCGGTAGCAACACGTCTGCGACCTCGATCACACCAGCAGCAGTGAAACAGGACCCACCAGCAGTAGCAGTGAAATTACCAGCACCTCCAATACCACCACGTGCCGTGATAGCAGTAGCACTACCAACTGCTATCAACGTTCCTGAAGGCGACTTGAAGACACGGGGTCCGAGGTTTAGGCTGACGGACCCGACTCAGTTCATTAAATCTCCCTCTTCGTCCCCTCCCAGATCACCTGGTAAAAGGGAGAAAAAGGGAAAGAGGTCGAGGAAGAAGGGCAAGGAGGTAGTCGAGGAGGACGCTGAGTCGGAGACGTCAGACTCTTCAGAACCAGAGGAAACTGCAATGCTGGTGGATGAGCCTGATCCCGTTCCTCAGCGGGCAATGACCAACGACCCACCCGAACCGAGGCGGGTGAAACCAATTTTAGGCAGATCGGTCTAATTTTAAGACTGATGGGTGGCCTCTTCACAGCCACCCAATCCATATGCATGGTTTTTATTTTTTGTATTGTTATTATTCTTGTCTGTCTGGCCAATACACAGCCAGCAAGACATGTAGTGTTTTTTATCCTCTCTTGAACCTGTTTGGCCACTTTACAGCCTTACAGGTGTTGTACGGTTTTAAGTCATTGTGGTCGCTTTAAAGCCACGTCTGATTTTATGACTTACTTTATTTGCTGTCTGTATGGCCGACCCCTTTACAGTCGACCATGCAGGCAGTATTTTAGTACTTTCATAAGCCACAGTAATAGCTGGTAATTTTTAGGGCGCTATTGGCCCTGCCGTCAACACGCCCTAAAGCAATTACAATAACGTTTTTAGTTTTAGGGGCAGGCGTTGGCCTGGCCAACGATCTGTCTCTCATTTTTAACAACGAGGGCAGTAGTATGGCGAGTGTTTTGAAATTTTGTGTATTGGACAGTCTATTGTCTAAATTTTTAGGCAGATTGGCCTAGTTTTATGGTGTATGGGTGGCCTCTTTACAGCCACACATCCATTTGCATTGTTTTTATTTTTTTATAATTTTAATATCTTAATAATTTATGTCTCGCTGGCCTCTATACAGCCAGCGAGACATGTAGTGTTTTTAATTATTTTGTGAACCGGTTTGGCAACTTTTCAGCCATCCAGGTGTTTTATGGTAATCAGGTCCTAGTGGCGCGTTTAAAGCCATGTTCTTTTTTAATTATTTTATTTGCTGTCCGTATGGCCGACACATTTACAGTCGACCATGCAGATGGTATTTTAATATTCTTTTAGCAAAAGTATTAGCTGGTCATTGGTTAGGGCGCTAATGACCTCGCTGTCGACGCACCCTAAAGCCCCAAAAATAACAACCCACAACGCACTGTGGGAGTTGAAATCTCTCAAAAAGGAGAAAGGGCCGAGTGAGTTGTCGTATAATGCCAACCAGGTCGTCGTAGCTGACTGACACACTGGGTGGCAGATAGACAAGAGCATACGGTCAGTTGGATTGAAACGTGTATTTTCACCACTACTGCTTGTAGATCAGAGGTGAGAACAATAGGTTCAGAGTGGACAGTGTTTCGGACAAACACAGCCACTTCCCCCTTCGCTCGATCACCCTCGGTATAGTCCTTTCGATAGATGTCATACCCTCTTAGCACAGTTTGGTGTAAAGGTCTAAAATGTGTCTCCTGAAGACAGAGACACAATGGATTAGACCGTGCTAAGAGGTGGACTTCCTCTTTGTGAGCCTGAAAGCCGTTTACGTTCCACCTATTTAAAAACCACCCGCCCCGGGTCGGGTGGGTCAGTGTCTGATGTCTGCTGAGGAACGGGACCAGGTTCTTCGTCCACCAGCATAACGTCATCTTCGGGGTCCGAAGACGACTTTTGTTCTAAGGCCTCGGCGTCTTGTGGATCTTTCTTCCGCCGAGGCCTTGTCCCCCTCCTCCCCACCCTTGTTGGGGAACTGGGAGGAGAAGTAGAAGGGGACTTCAAGAACATGGTGGGGTCCGTTTGTTTGAACTTCGGAGACCGAACTTTCTGCACTAACTGCCATCCGCTACTGGCAGATGGCGTTGTCGTAGCTATATTTGATAAAAATGTTGCTTCTGCTATGGGTGCTGCTACTGCTGTTCCAGAGGCACCCACGGCTGCAGCTACTGTAGCGGATGGCTGTGCTTTGGCTGGTGGACTTGCTGAACCTGCTGCTGTAGTGGTCGAGTGAGCAGGAGCGTTACTACCGACGACCGCGGTCCCTGGTGTTAGGACCTTAATGGGCTGCCACCACATTTGCACTGGCACGAGCATGTCGTGCTCGTGCCCGCGTCAACAACGGACGTCTGCGTAACAACGCTCTCCTTCCTGACGGGAGTTGACAACGTTTTGGCGAAGCTAGTGGCGAAGACCGGTGGCGCAAGCGCCTTAAACCGTTTCTTCGCCTCGCCAAAGGATATTCTTTCCTTAGTCTTCAACTCCTGTACCTTCTTTTCTTCAAGGTACACTCGTCACTCCCTGCTCCAGGCTGGATGTGACCCGGAGCAGTTAATGCACACCTGTGGGAGGGTGCAACTTGCACCCGGTTCATGCGCCGATTTTCCACACTTCTCACAAGTGGCGTTGCCTTTGCAGTTCGCCGTCGTATGCCCGAACCGCTGGCACTTAAAGCAGCGCATCGGGTCCGGAACATACAGGCGAACATTAAGATGTAGGTATCCAGCTTTTATGGACTTTGTCAACGTTGGAGTGTCGAACGTGAGGACGAAGGTAGCAGTTTTCTCAAGACTGCCGTTAACCCTTCGTTTGATCTGCCTAATCTCGACCACATTTTCTGATCCCCACTCCTTAAGGAGTTCCTCGGACTCTATATCTATTAAATCTCTGCAAGTGATCACTCCTTTGCTAGAGTTTAGAGTTTTATGGAGTTCGCATTTCACTGCGAACTCCCCGAGCTTCTACACTTAAGGAGTGAAACAGCCTGCTTGTGGTTAGATGTTTCCAGAAGCTTTTTCACACTCTTCAAGGTTCCCGCTATTCCCTCCAATCCTTTATTTATATAAAACGGAGACCTTCTCAAAAGATCCCTCCGTTCTTGCCATGATTACAAAGGCGTTGTCTTTTAGACAAACCTTCCTGTTACTTTGGTCTTGTTCCAGCGGAGGGCTGTCAACCCTCGCACGCTTATTGGAACTGGGTGTATTTTTTTTAACCTGCGGCACACCCGGACCGCAGGGGTCTTGTTTTTGTTTGTGAGGAATTTTTGGTCCCACGAGAAAAAACATGTTATACAGAAATGCTGATACAACAGGGGTGCGCAGGTGCCCCTGAGGTTGCACGTTAGCGGGTGGTTTGCCTCACCACTCATCCACCTCCTCAGCACGTGTCCGACCTCGAGGTTGAGGGTTTTTTATAGAGGTTTGTACCGTCCTCGCGATCTGGGCAATGAAGCCAAGATCCCCGTTCTCCTAGACACACAATGTTCCACCGCTAAGCCCTACGGTAGTCGTTGAAGCATGGTAGGAGTTTACGGTGTGGGAAACTTGCGGCACTCACAAGTTTCCAGCTCGGGCACCGCGGGTTCACCAAACCCGTACCTCGCACTTGCGTACCAGGCCCCTGCGGGGTTCACATAGCAATACAGTAGTAACTTCTACTGAATTAATGACGAAGGAAGTATACAACCAATAAAATTAAAAATAAATTAGGAATCCGAAAAACTTTCGCTATCAACGTAATATCAGATTTATTCCTGGTCCAAGCACAATTCAGCATGACACATATGGAACTACTTTCACCCACATTAATTAATACCTTTAGTAACATGGTGCCTATGAAACCAATTTAAATGGTTTGAAATACTGATTTCAGAGTGAACTATGCTGTATAAAAATGTGTCAGTTGCGATTCTGGTCAACTTAGCCACAACCTCCACTAAAATTGCATTCGAAAATCATAGCTTTTATTACCTTCATATGAATAAAGACTGCCAGAATATTGCGTTCAAACCATCATTTTTGACAGGCTCGTAGTTATAAGATATTCAAAGAAAATTTTGTTCCCTCACCAACAGAATAAATATCTGCCACAAAATATCTATGGATTTGGTGAGCACTTTGAATAATGGATCGTATAAACAAAGAAAGCTTTATTTTTGTTTATCATGCAGCTCACTTACAGTATGCAGCTTCCTAAGTAAATAAATAGCTTATGTTGCAGATAGTTCCAATTTACATTCATGCACATACTTATGAATAATTAAGTCAATCAGGTTAAATATTAATAGCAGAATAACTTCACAGTGCACTGAGACATTTATGAATAACATACGTAAACAATAAAGACACATGTTTTGGCAGGAAATGAATGATGTTATTTAATCCCCGTAGAATGCAGAAAGAGGTGAAAGAAAGGACCAGGAGTTTTTAAGAACAGAGGACTTTTGCTGTAGAAGTTACTTATTTTTTAAAAAAGTGGTTATTGTGAATTCAACAGATTTGCAAAACCATATCAGATCTTCCAAAATTGTTTCAGCTGTCTGCCAAATTGTTTACCTCACCTGCTTCATTTCCAGCTATGATACTGTAATGCACTGCTCCATTTATGCCATCATCAATATCTTCTGCTAGGAGCCTAATAATTGGATGTGAGGGAGGTAAGTTATCCATGATGAGAGTTTGATAATGCTTCTGGTTAAAAACTGGTGCATTGTCATTTAAGTCCAGCAGTTTTATATGAATCTACAGGGAACAAAAATGAATGAATGTAAGAATATGTTTTCATAACAGACAAGATACTTTGTAGTTAACTGTTTGAAACATGTTTGCATATGAAGTAAACTATGATTTGCCATAACAGGAAAATATATATTCTATGTATAATTATGACCAATCAAAGTTTTAACTTAACTTTTCACATAAATTTTAAGCATAGTTAAGGAGATTTAGAAGTGTACAGAGGAAATATGCAGCCTCATCTTTGTTGCTGTATGTGTAATTAACTACATGAGTAAAAGCAGCTCCTTAAACATTGGATTTATAGCGGTTGGATAGTATTTTTTGTAACTACAGCACTTAATTCCATATTAATAATATGATACATTTACTTTTTGACATAAATATGTTTTCCAAGTTCAACATTGAATGTCATTCCAAAATTACAAGACACTTGAAAACTGTCCAGCCTGAAATGACTAGTACTTAGACTGCTGAAAAGAAGACAAAGGAGTGAACAGCATTCAAACAGCATTGATCGAGAGAGACAAATATACTAGCTGGCACGTCCCCTACCACTTCCATGATGCAGAGAAGGGATGCAATTGCCCAGTTAACAAAATGCAAATCAGTGTATTCTGAGTGATCATAGAAGGCAGACACTGCTCGTTCATCACTGGACCAGTGCCGGATATAGGCAAAAAAAGGGGGGGATGGAGGGGGGAGGAAAAACTGATGTGTTTGTCCTGGGCAGCAACTTCAGGGGATGACAAAATTGTGTCTGAAACATGGCAAATTTATATCATGGTGACCTTTTTTAGATGCTGCACTAATGCCTCAAGCAGAGACAATGGATGATAATAATCAGGGGGGCAGCAAGGTAATGATTGAGGGGGTGGCAATTTCACAGTTTTTAAACTGGCTCAGAAAATTAATTGATCCACCACTGCACATGACTAGAGGTAAAATAATATTATTTCGTACGAAATATGCTACAGTCGATAATTTAAGATTATTGCAAGATAAATAAATATTAAATTCAAAAAATGGTTATACCTTAAAAGTAAAATAGTCAAACTGCCAGTATATGTAAATGAAAATCTAAGCAGAAACAGTGAAATGCTGTCAGAATTAAAGTAAATCCTTTTGGAAATTGAGAAATGTGTCAGCTCTGTCCATAGAGCATGAAAGCCAACCAAGAGAAAGCCACAATGGGATTCAAAGTTAGCTCAGGCCCCAATGAGTGCACCAAGATTTTGGCACCTCGATCTTGGCAGAAATCGGCAGAGCAGGGAAGTTGGGTTATGTTAAAAACAATTTATGTTGTTTCACTGGATATTTGGCTAATGAAAGATATTCCTGTTAACACTTGTAATATTAGCTACGATTACTATTTACCCACATTTTTTCCTTGGGTTTTCACTCAAATTTGGAAGCATTAAATAGTAAGTTATTTAGACTTAATATATAATTCAATTTCCATCTCCCTTTATGTAGCAAAGTATGAAATAAAATTTCCATTAGGGATCTCAAGTAGCCAAAAATTAAAATTTCTTTCGTAAATCTTGTAACAGCCACAAATTATACTAAAAATTAAAACAGTGATAAACAATTCACAGTATGTATAGTTAATGTTGCCTCTAGTCTTTATAGGTTCCTAATGTTCATCGGTACTACACTTAAAACATTCAATATGGTCTACAACAGAAGATAATGGTTAGTAGATCAACTGCATATGCACAACAAGCTGATATTTCACTATACATATCATTCAAGGCTTGAGCCACATGCAAGGTTATAATAAATGTTTTCAGAATTTAGAAATATCAGTGCACATAGTTAAATTATGATAAAAATATAAACCTTATTTTATTTTATGGAAAAACTCACAAAGTACTTTTTTTCCATTTATTTGAATTGATCGATTTGTGCACATCAACATGGTGGTCCATTTCTCCCCATTCATGATGCAGCATATCAGCAATGATGTTTGCATATTCAGCACTGATATGTGCCTTCAGATCCAGCACAGACATTGGTAGATAGGAGATAAAAACTTGTACCTTGACACCACCCCACAGAAAAAGTCTGATGATGTTATGGCAAGAGTATCTGTTCTCTGTTGACCCCAAATCCAACCAGTACTGTTGTAAGTGTTGGTTTAAAAATGTTGTAAGCTCCAGTTCGGAATGCAAGATGAAATCATCATATCTATCCTCACTCACCTGGGGCCACATTCACATCTGACAATAAATATGCCCACTGCTTTTTAGTTTGTACAGACATCTGGTTTTCACAAACTAAGCATACCATCTGTGAATAAAATTGTCAGAGAGTGAATTTTTACCCAGTCTTTTCCAAAAATTATGTTGGGCAACAATTAAAGGCTGAGTTTAATTAAATTCACTGACATGTGGCAGTGAAAAACATGATTACTGGATGGTGTGTGGTACTAAACAATACTTTGAGAGCTTCTCTACAAGTCTGTGAAGCAACCATAGTTGTACATTTAATACTTTATGTGTAATAAAGTCATGAAATGCTGACAATCATTTGTAATAATGCTATATTAGTTAAGCGTATAATGGTAATTTTGTCATTTAAATTTCTCTTTAACATGATTTTGTAACAAAGCAGAGCCAATAATGAAATGATAGAAATATCATGGAATATTTTTAAAGATAATTAATTTATTTTTATTATTTATGATAAATTATAGTTTTCAAATTTACTCATTATCCATTAAATTTAATAAATAGAGGAAGAGAGAACAGAAAACATATGCAAGAATAAACGCTATCACAGAATCTGTTTTCTGTAGATTTGTACGCAAAAACTGTGTTACCTCTTAATCTACGCTATAAATGAACCTAAGCCTAACTGTGCTCAGCGACATTGTTGATAGCAAAAATACTGTTGCATTGTAAGTAATGAAGTCTGCATAACTCACTGTGGCAGCGGTGGTTTTCCTGACATCTGAAGGACCACTGTCACTGGCCACTACCTCCAGAATAAGCTCAGGCAATCTCTCATGATCCAGAAGTGCAGGGTTTGCTACAGTCACTTCACCTGTGTTCTGTCCCACTCTGAAGTCACCACTGTGTTCTCCAACAAGGCTGTAAGTCACTTTTCCAAATGCTTCATCATCACCATCTTTTGCCATTACAGTGATGACATGTGCCCCTATCGGAGAGTTTTCCAGCAAGGTAGCTTCATATGCTGGCTGTATGGGAGAGTTGAGACTGATTAAACAAATTAACATCCTTTTATCTAAAAAGTGATTTATGTTGTTAATTGTAAAAATAATTATTAATGGCAGTAAACATTAACATAATCAGGGCCAGCAGGTAATATGAATATGGTGGGTAGCAGTACCAACCTCCGGAATTCGAGAGCCATAGAGCCTATGACATTAGTAGAGAGAAAAAATGAGAAAAAGACCAAGTACAGTGGATGAATGGTAAAACTTTGGCCTTGCATTTGGGAGAACACAGGTTTGAATCCCCATTCAGCCATCAGTATTTGTGTTTTCCATGGTTTCCCCAAATCACTTCAGGAGAATGCCTGGATG